>VWPU01006280.1:0-368054 GCA_013398955.1 Callaeas wilsoni
GCAACCTTGGATGTACAGAAAGACTGGGGAATGAGATTCTGGAGAGAAGTGCCATGGATGGGGACCTGGGGCTCCTCGTAAATGGCAGGTTGAATGCAAGTCAGCAGTGCCCTGGCAGCCAGGAGGGCCAGCCCTGTCCTGGGGTGCATCAGGCCCAGCATCGCCAGCCGGGCAACAGAGGGCATTGACCCACTTTGCTTTGCACTGGGGCAGCCTCACCTCAAGCGCTGGGGGCAGTTCTGGGTGCCACAATGTAAGAAAAATATTTATTAGTGAGAGTTCAAAGGAGGGCAACAAAGATGATGGCTGAGGTCCCTTGATCTGTTAGTGTGGAGGAGACTGAGGGGAGACCTCATTGGAGTCCACAACTTCGTCTTGAGGAGAAGAGGAGGGGCAGGTGCTGTTGTCTTCTCTCTGGCAGCCAGTGACAGGACCTGAGGGAATGGCTTGAGGCTGTGCCCAGGGAGGTTTGGGCTGGAAAAAGTTCTTCCCTAGAGGGTGGTTGGGCACTGGAATAGCTCCCCCGGGAAGTGGTCACAGCACTAACCCGACAGAGCTGAAGGAGCATTTGGACAATACTCACAGGCACATGGTGTGACTCGTGGGGATGGTGCTGTGCAGGGCTGGAGTTGTGCTCACTGGCCCTTGCGGGTCCCTTCCAACTCAGCAGATTCTGTGATTCTGTGATGTGAAGGTAAGGAGTGAGACAATGGGATATCTCTTCCCAGGTGGACACAATGATACCATTGCCAAGCATGATTGTGGGAGGCTTCACAACAGCTGAATAAAATTTTACTTTGGTGATTCTCTGTGCATAAGGGATTTTAAGGAGTCTAAACTGACATTGCAAATTAGGACTTCTTAATCTCAGGCAAAAGAGCCTTTCTCTTGTATTCAGCATATAGGTACAAAACTTATTAACATATGTGGGCTCTGAAGCTCTAAGAATATGAATGAATTCAGAGTTTACATATTAGTGGCTGTGTATGTATTAATAGTAGTTAATATGTCACACACTGAAGAGCAGTGTGGGTGTTTTTGGTTAAAAATTAACATTCTTTTGAGTTAAGATCCTATTTTGAAGGTCACAGCTTTTGCCTTCATATTCCCACCCTCCTTGGAGGTATTCCAGAGCTCTATTTTGCTGGTTCAGCTGTTTAAAAACATACATGCACACTTAGACACATCACACACATGCACATACCTATGTCTGTTTTTGTTGTTTGTTTTACTTCATCTTGGATGTTTAAGATGGATAATTTCAGGAATCTGTTTAAATGGCCACACAGAGAGTTGAACTGGTGCTATTGAGCTGGGGAGTGACCTTCAGGAAAAAGACAGGGAGAGAGGAAGAAGCAAACAGCTGCAGATCTTCACCAAATAAATAATAGTGCGTGATCAGAGCATGGAGGATGCACCTTGACTCCTCTTGATTTAACTTAAATTACGTCCTTGATTTAACTTAAATTATGTCTTTGCTAGTAAATGAAATAAGCCTGAGTCTGTTTTTTAGCATAAAGACCAACCAGCATGAAAGGATCTGCATTCATGTCATTTAACTCTGCCTCACTTAAAGCTGACAGCATGTAGACCGTTAGCATGAACTGAGGATGATTTCTGAATACTGAGCCCTAGCTGGAGTGGTCTGAGAAAGTACTAATTATTGGGTATTTTTTTTAATGATGGGCTGTATAGGAGATTGTATTTGGGTATCTGGAAACATTCACTGGCACATACATCTAGCAGATTTTCTTCAGATTTTGACCTTCTCCTCATCCCCTGTCTGCTTAGAGGAAGGAAATAATATGAGAAAATAGTTAAAAATGCTGGATCTTGGTGTTTCGGAGCTCAGGAAATTAATGGACATTTCTGGCTCACCATTATACTTCTCTGCCTATAACAGCACATCACAAATAAGAGCCAGATTAAACATGCAGCTATGTTTTCTATTCACCATTTCCAGGTTTCTGTATTCATGTCACAAATGCAGTGTGTGTCGTCAAACAAATGAGAAGTAAATCAGAGAGAGATTTTAAAAAAATAAGGAGTTTTGTAAAAAGAATGAGATCCTCAGCTGTCTAAGCCAGCTGATGAAACTCAAACAACTCTGCTGTCTTCTTCTTGGGTATGGCCCTTTGTGTTTTTCAGGGGATAATGCTTGTAGTTTGAAATAGTTTTCACATGGTCATCAATTAGTTTTTGTCCAGATGTTCAGGCTGAATTGCGTTTCATGAAGATGATGATTAAAAAGAAGAGGACAGGTACCATTTTTTTCTTCTGTCAAAGTCCTGCTGTATCCTGGCATTTGGAGTATTTTCATTGAGCTCACTGTCATTGCCTAGTACTGATAGTAAAGTTATTTTTTCCAGAGCTTATCCAGCTCAGCAGGAACCAGCAGCTCAGCAAGGGAAACCTAAATCGGCCACAAGGGAGAAGCACTAAAATAAATAATCAACACTGACAATAAAAGTCAAAGGTGTAGAGGAAGGAGGCATTCTGTTTCTTGTCCTTCAGCAGCCAGCTCCTCAGATGAACATAAGACTGCAGAAAATGCTGTAGAAAGATGATTTAAATCACAAAAAGATACTTTAAGCAAGTACTTCTATCAAAAAGAAAAATAAGTGAAGCCAGTAAATGACTCTACTGAATCTTAATTCTGAAGATTTTCTTATTTTAGAACAGTTTCTTCAAAATATGAGTCTATCATGGTGACAGGCAATTGTTCTTTTCTTATTCCTAGAAATATATATCAGAAGTATAGTTTCAGATATTTGTAGCCTCATCCACTTCTGACAGTGATTTGCCAAATTAATTGGGTGTTTCTAGAAGAGATTAAAGACTGATGCACAAATTTCAGGTAACTTTGAGCACAAAAATACATATTATGGGCAAGGTAATTGGTTACAGAAAGATCTCACAAGAAACCAAAGCCCTGATTACTGAGGCAGATTAACACTGGACAAGCACTTAGACTAACGGGTCTTGAATAGTATCGGATTAACATTTAGTCATTTAGTCATGCAGTAAGACCTTACTATAGTTTTGTTCCCTTTATCTTAATCTATTTTAGTAAGTCATAATAGATTTTCTCAAGTTTTGACAATCAATCCAGAATTTGGGTACCTCCATATTTGCATATTCCCATATCATGAGAGTTAAATAGGCCTTCTTGACAAAGTGTGCTTAAGGAGTACAGCTTTTAAATAGATTTAAATGTGTTTGTACTCCTGAACTAGACAAAGAAATTGACATCAGTGGAAATGTAAGATGCAGCCCTTCAGTAGAATCAGTGAACCGATCTTCTGGAAGTTTGAAAGACTGAAATATAGAAAAAAAATCAATAGATAGAGGAGACAAAGTTGTGCCAGAGCATTCAGTCTAAAAGGTGCTCAATAACTTCAGCTTTTGTGTAGTTTAGTGGGAAATCAAGTTTACTAGGGAGCTCTGGAGAGTCAAGACTTTGAAAGATTGACCTTCTCATGCTATTTCAAGTATTTATACTCATGTAAATTCAGTTTTAAAAAGAGTGTGCACATGTCTTGATGAAACCCACTGTTCAAGTTTACTGCTGAATAGGAATGAAGAGCTGATGCATGCACAAGCACTCTGGGATTTTATGCTAGTTGAAGTATACAAATAAACTTTTGATAGTGTTTTAGAAACCTTTCAGAACAAAATGCATGTGGCAGGGTTGAGGAGATGACAGAGGGGCAGATATTTCATTACTGTTTTCCTTCACTGCTCTTCTGACATTGCAGATCTGTACAGAATTGTTCTCATTCCATTTTTGTGTACTCAGGGAAATACAGAATAAGGATGGGATGGGGATAATAGAGGCTAGGATGTAAGTATATCAAATATGTAATACCTGTTGCCAAGTTCCTTCAGTCCATTGCTGGTAGAAACTTGTCTTCATGCAGATGTATGAAAGGAAACATAAAAGCTTGTAATTGCTGCAGCAAACAAAATATGCATTATTACAATTGCTTTTGATAAATTACCATCTTAGATGAAAAGTGGTAAGTGGCATAAATTTTAGAGATAGTAATAATGTCAGCATCAAAAACTCTCAGAAGCAGGGTATCAGTCTTCAGATACCAGTATACACAACTGTCCATCCTCCTGTAACTGATCTTGTAATACTGGTTACTGTTCAGCAGGAAATAAGATGGCCTGCAGCTAGCAACCTTAAGAAAATCATTGACTGTAACACTGGAAACCACGTTCAGATCATAACAACTGAGTTTTATTTAGGCTATATTCAATTAACGGCTCTCAGATATCTGTCAAACCTTTTTTTTAACATGTCTAAATGAGATCCTATGATTTTCATGGATAAACGAGGCCCTATAAGGCTCAAAAATCCCTGATACTGAAAGATGTCAAAAGAAGGAACTGATCAAAAATAAGAATGCACTTGGAGACCTTTCCTTGCAACCAGAGTGAGAAGTTACTCCACTTTCTACCCTTTAGTTTAATAGATGGAATCCCCTCTGTTTTTGCCTCAGAAGTAAGACAAATGGTATAAATTCTGCCTCTGCTGCAAGATGGATATAAATATACTTCTTTTAGTCTTTGTACTGCTGCAGGAAGTCAAACATCCTGCACAGCCACCAGCAATAGTGTAGAGAGACATAATGGAACAAACATGAAAGATAGACCTTGCTTTCCATGGATTACCCAACTGCTAGATTTTTTTTCCTTTTATCTTACTGATCTTTAGTAGGAACCAACTTTTTAATGTGTATCATAAATTATTTTCCTGCATCTCAACATGTTTCTTCTGCATCCTGGTCATGTAGGGTCACAAGTGCTTTTCTCTCAACTTCATTGCTTAAAATAGTGAACTCAAGGAAGCTTCAATCCCGTGAAAAAAATACTAATCCTGTTTTCCTGCTTTGTAATACACTGAAAGGAAGCAGGACTTACAAGTCTCCAGCCACAGCTCAGAGGATTTCCTTTAAGTGTTCTAATTCCAGAAGAAGAAACATAATTTTTTCCTGCTAAAATTGGGAATTATTTAATTAAATACCCAGCTTTCTTTCTCCCAGCTTGGGTTTTTGGGTGTATTTTATTTGGTTGGTTTGTTTGGGGGTAGGGGGGTTTTCTGTTTTCTTATTATTCTTCACAGAGAACAAAGAAGAAGAATGCACTAGGTATTTCCTGAGCTGCTTCAGTAACTGAAGGAACTTTGTATCTCCCAATATCTATCAAGTTACTTTTGGTTTTTTCAGTTAAAGTTGAAATATTTTTACAGCTTTCAAGGGGTTACATAAGGCAATGAATTTATAGTTTGTCAATGCTCTCTTTTAAAACTGTCAACCACTCACATGCACATAAAGAAGCTGAAATTAAACAATCATTATAAAGGGAAAATCTCACCTCAGACGTGACAAGAAACCACAGAAAACTGTAGCTGCAATATTAGGAGACGACCTTCAAGTCTGTTGCTTTATTTCTGGAAAAACAGCTCATATTTATGTCTTATGGCTTTGTATCATTAAAACTGATACACATCTGTTCCATAACTAATCAAATGGAAAGGCCAATTAAAAAGAGTAGCACAAAATGGTAAATCTAATATCTATCATCAATGTAGCAAGGAAGTAGTAACTAATCATAGGTACATCTTAAAATTAAATTAGGGAGAAACCTAGTATGTTAAAACCCAGCTCATCCGTACATGTCACCATTTGATACTGTTTCTAGTTATTTTTTCCTGCTAGTTTTCCAGTGGTTTTTCACTTTCCCTTCTCATTAGAGACCTCTCCATCAAATTCCTTTCTCATTTGTACCAGTGTAAATCTGAAATAAACCCTTTACATTTAATTGCATTATTCTTGATTTACTTTAGTGAGCCTGAGAATGGAATATGACCCTTCTTCTTTGGCAGTAACCAAACTGTCGTTCTTAATTTTGAAAACACACAGAATCAAGTTTGAGTAGAAAAAACTCTCCTAAGTTTGAATTGGCTAAGTTTTCTTATTAGGAAGAGACCTCCATTAAAGAAGACAGTGTTCTACCTTCCTACTTTAAAGGAAGGTGCTGCACTGAAAGGCCTGGGATTTTAAATTACCTGCCAAACTGAATTTAACTCTGAATGCCTCAAAAGTAACCTGATCCTGCAACAAGAGGAAAAGGAAGCAGTTGCTTTTACGTGGTATCTTCTCTACAATGGTCACTGGGGAAGACTCTGCTGTACCTGCAGTCAGCTGTGTGGTTTGTTGGGAATAAGATTCAGTGGCACCTCAAGATTTGATTTCTTTAGTGACTCCTGCCCAGCAGCACCATGAGTCCAAGCAAAACATCATGGCTGTGGCTGTGCTATGGTCACCAACAACACCCCTCAGCAGCATGAAATATCCTTTGTGATTGAAAGGAAATAAAAATAGGGTATTAGGGGGACACAAAATCAAATGCAGTGTTTATATTCACAAGAAAGATAATAAAGTAAAATCATTTAGCTTTTGAACTGTCAACAAAAATATAGACTGTATCTTGTTTTCATTGATTCTCTTCTCGTTTTCCTGCAATGTTTCTATATAAATTGCTGTATCTTCTAGCCCTCCTTCCAAGCAGATTGTAAGTCTTGTCAGTAAAGAAAAATAAATCAGTATATTTGGCAGATGAAATTTTCAATAGGGAATAATGTTTTTGGGAAAACTTTTACTTCTCACTGACTCTATGAAGGAGTTTTCCTGTTTTCCTGAAAGCTATTTCCTTTGACATAATCTCAGAATGGTCACTCAAAATCTGAGCCTTACCTGACATGAATTCATTTGAATATACAGATTGTTTAAAGCACTTTTCCTCCCTAGAGATATAATAATACAGGAATTGTTTCATCTGCCCTAGAAAATAACTGTTTATTTTCTCTATTTATTAGCTGTTTTTAAAGTGAGCACACAAGATCCTAGTGGAAATTGGTTAGGAATTCTTAAGGCTCTTGTACCCAAAACTCTTTTAAAGAGTTTATAAAAATGTTGCTTCTATTTGAACCATTAAAGTAAACTGCTCAAGTAGAAATTATGGCACTTGAAATAGAAAGTCATTATTTTGAAAGTCTTGCATAAGCATGCCAGAATTTTATCCTAAATAATTTTTTAAATTGAAGTTTCTGTCAACTCTGCCACATATTTTCCGATGGCATAGAGTATGTTAGCAAATTCCTATGCAGAATTAGGAAGGAAGAACATTGGACAGATCCTCTGGAGGTTTAGTGGGTCATCAGTTCTTTACGTGACAAATCTGATAATCAACAATTTTAGAAAGGAGCTATTTCATCCTCTTCATTGCTAAGAGTAGTGGTAATTATTTACATCTTCGAGAACAGCCATCGCTCACAAATTTAAAAAGAGGGATTAATTCCTCTGACTTTTGCTGCTGCAGAACTGTGCCTTTCTATTCCTGTAACTACAGGGAGTGGAGTTTAGTATGAGAGGTCAGAATTGCAGGGTATTGTTAGACCTTTTTATTAACGATTTATTGTAGTACCCTTCATAAAAGTTTATTTTGTTATTGCTGTTGTAGCGACGTCCAAGCAGATGGCCAGCAATGAAATTCAGAAGAGGATCTGGACATCCTGCCTATGCTGAGGTGGAACCAGTGGGAGAAAAAGAAGGGTTCATCGTATCAGAGCAGTGCTGAAATTTCTGGGACAGAACACCAGTACTGGCCTACAGGTGTAAGACATTTATTTTGCCTCTCTTTAAAGAAAAGGAGCCCTAAGCTGCTGTAGCCTGATAGAAAGAAGATTCTGGATAAACTTTGTCCAAGAAGAAAAGCTAAGATACCAGATTACTACTGCACAGTAGTTTTTGTTAGTGGACTGAGACACAACGGTTCATGCAGAACACTTGTCAGTGGACACCTACAGTATCAGAACTATGGCACAAGTGCCATGTACTTGCTTTAGGTGTGGGGATGCACAGTAATCAGAAACATAATAAAGCTTTGGTGCGCAAGGGTATCGCCCTTTGGTTCAAGTCTTCTCTGTTATCTCAAAAGGCTGAGGGAAAAATCTGTACCATTTCAGTGCAAAGGGCACTGAGCAGTGTTCACACGTGATTGAGAAAAGTATCTTAAGACAGGTAAAGAAGAAAAAAGGAATTTTCCAACATTTATATAAGCAGATGTGAAATACACATTTTTCAATTCTAAATTAATCTACCAACCTGAGTGAGTCACAATGTAAATGCTTTCCCGGAGTAATACAGTGTTTCTTGTACATTGCTGATTACTAGCCTGCTAAACAACTCATGACATACAGATTGGTAAGAACTGAAGACAACGGAGAATTTTCACGATGGTGGAATTATTTCATAGGAGTTCACAATGATATTGGGCTGATTTTCAGTTTCAGTGTTCACTAAAAAATGAATTATCAGGGTTTTTTTAAGGTATGTCTTTCATTTCTCAGCAGTAAGTTGAAGTAAAGGCAACAGATTCTTTTAGCTGCCAGAGAGCTTATGGACCATTTCTTAGGCAATGCGGTAAGAAAAATAAGATTTAAAATAAATGGATTTCTATTCTTTGCCATTTCATTGTGAGTCCTTACTGAGAAGCACCATAGACTTCAATGCACCCCTTCCAGAAATTCAGATACAAGTGTTATTGAACCCTGCTGATTCATACAGTGGTTTTGTTTAATGCACATAGTAGTTGCATAAATATATATATAAATATATTTTTTTTTATAGCTAACACAAGGCGGGTTCTTGTGACTGTTAAGACTGCATTTTTGTCATCCAGACAAAGGAAATGAATTGCATTACTGCATATTTCCACTGAGTTGTAAAATAATCCTTAATATTAGAATATTTTTATGTTGTGTAGGGAAAGTGGTTCATGTAGTTGCAGTGCCATAAATTTTCTGCCTATTGGAACCATTCCTTCTGTAAAATCGACCCTTTCCCTCCCTGCA
This sequence comes from Callaeas wilsoni, assembly GCA_013398955.1. Lineage (NCBI taxonomy): Eukaryota > Metazoa > Chordata > Aves > Passeriformes > Callaeidae > Callaeas > Callaeas wilsoni. The sequence goes on from VWPU01006280.1 coordinate 8,924, forward strand.
TAGGGAAAGACAACACTATAAATTCACACCATCAAAAACAGTTACTCCTTTCAGGGAAGGGCTTAATATACATGGAGACCCAGAGCTTCCCTGAGGAGTGGAAACCTAAATGCTTTCATGATCTGAGCCTGAGCTATTGAAATATAAAATTCAGGTACTGCATGTACGTTTCATAGCAGTCATTGACTATCAGTTTTTTTACATATTGTGCAAGGCACTTCAAGGATTTTAAAGTGAGGTATACAACATTTGTGGTTTTGGATTTCGAGCAGTTTCAAAAAGTTGTAGATACCACCTTAATAGTACAGTTACTTACATTTCTTGTTGATGCTTGTATGGCCAAAATTTGATTACTTAATGCTGTTAAAAAAAACCCATAATTTTTGTTATTTTGTCCAGTAAATACTACAATACTGTATTTTCTGTATTCTTTTATTTTGGGTAACACACTTTTATTTTCATCTGATTTAAATCATCTAGCATGAGATGGAAACTGTTCAAAAACTAACTGGTATTAATCTGAAGGTACTAACAAACACATTGTCTTGAAGCCTGGTGAAAAACCTGTGGCAAGTAGTCATTTCAACTTGTGTGGGTCTTCTGAGCCCTTTTTCTAATAGGTTGGGGTTAAATTGCAGGCTGTTAATTCTGATAGCAATAACCAAATGTATGCACATATATATGGTGACACTCATTTTTATTAAATAAAAAGGTATCAGTGCACATCATGTAGGAACGTATTGGGTGTGCAATAATTATCATCAGTTTTTCTGGGAATCTTGGAAGTCATCAGCTAGGGTTCATTCCAAAAGAAGCAATTGTAGAGCTTCTGGAATCCTGTTTGAAATAATTTTTTATTTCAGAGCACATCTTTGCAAATTATACTAAGATATTTACAAAAATCTACGTAGTACTGCAAGAAGTTCAAGGGATATTTAATATAAGTAAAGAAGATTTATATTATTATGGCTTTAGAGGTATGCTCTTCATCTGATTCACTCATATTTTCACCCAGGTATGTAATACATATCATGCAATGGAGCCGACAGAATATTTGTAATATGATTAGACAAATATGTCAACAACTTTAAAATCTGATGTTTTGATAACTTTTGTTGTAAGGCCCTCTTTCACAGCTGAAGGATGTTTGTTAGTATTTGCAGACTAACTTACATGTTACTCCTTCGTAAAATAATAGCAATTATTTTTTCTCATTTTTGTCCACCTCACGTACTTTGGTGGGACATTTCACTGGTCTGCGGATTTGGTCACTTCTTCAGATTTTTGCCATGATGTTATATGCTGTGGATTATAACATGAGGAGTTGCTGAGTTTATTTAATAAGATTGATAGGCATATGCTTATGTCTGATAAGACCTGCTATCTGAAGAGAAAACCTCCTGCATACTAATGGATGTATAGTGTCTCATTGGTGTCTGCTTTGATATATTCTGTGGTATGTTCTATTTATCCCAGTAGGCAAAAGTTAATTAAGTAATATGTTGCTGTTTTGTAATTCCATCTGGTTTTCTAATTTTTTAATAATTAAATTGCCACATTAAAAGTTATACAAACATTAATCTAGAGGTGTGATAAAATATTGAGATTAACTGACAATCCTATTCTTATATTTTTATAAAGCAGCAGGTTTAATTGATCCAGACCAAAAAAAGTCATGTAACCCTCTCTCAGAAATCCAGCTGAAACATTATTCAACAATTCATAAATTTTCATCCAAATGTCTGAAACAGTGGCTTCACTATCATTCCCAGTGGTCCTTCATTTGAGTCTAACTCAGAAAAATGCTTGTTTACAGAGTCATTTATCCCAACAGTTATTTTAACTCTTAAACTTCCCTACCAGTTTATGTATCTAATACTATTTAATTATTGCAAGATCTCTCACATTTTTTCTTACTGTTTTCCATTTTAGTGTCAACTGTTCCATAATGCCTAGCACTCTCAGTGCTCTGCTTCAGCTCATCCTCTTCCACAGGGAAAAAGGAAAATTTGAACTCTAAGGACTCAAAGCACACTAAGTTCAGTCACCACAACACTAAGTAGCTTTGAGATCTCATTAAGATGAAACACTAAATCAGATATATATGTGTGTGATATATGTATATATATCACCACACACAGAAATTATTGAAAAAAAGACCCTAGCATTTCCAAAATTGTATTCATATATTAAGAAATGGTGGAACTGCTGAAGAAGTAGAATTTTAATTTCATTCACATGTGCATCCTTATAATGATGTGATCTTATTTAATTGCTTTCTATGTTTCCCAGTGCATGCTATGATGTATTGGAGTAAGAGAACACAGATTGTTCACAAGAAACAGCTGTTCCATATTTTTCTTCTCTTTGCTCAAATTTTTTTGCACTTTGTTGCATACCATCCAAAGCCTTTTCAGAAGACCTTTTTTTCATGGACTTTTCTTCTGTACCCATCAGCATACTTGAGGGATGTATACACCTTGATTTATTTCTGCTGTGAGCATTTCTGTGAAGGGAGTCAATTTTCCAGAGAACACCATATGAAACAGTTCTTCTTTTTCTTATAATTGCCCTTCTCATTCTCTGCAGCTTCTGCTGCAAATGATATAGATGTCTTGTAAGTAGCAACCTGCTTCAATGCAACATTATAATTTAGCTTCAGATCAAGCTCATTATTAAAACTAATATGTGTGCTGGAATTCTGGGAGAAAAGATAATACATCACTGTATTTTGAGAAATTGTGGAAGCCAAATTGAATTTTCACAAGCTGAACAGAATATTTGGCTTTGCAAACATCACCAGTTTTCTTGGTTAACGGAGTTCAAACCATAAAAACTCACTACACAAGTACCTGAGACAGCTGAGTAGTCAAGTCATTAGTTTGCCGTTCAAATGTGGAAGCAATGGAAAAGAATGGGGTGAGCTGATTTGCCAGTGAGCATTGAAGAGATATTCTTGTCTGTAAAGTGAAAAGGTTTCCGAGGAAAACGAGAATATTTCTATATTCTATTAGAGAACCTCTTGGATAAGCGAAAGAAACTGTAAATTGTAACATACATCATTTCATTTGTATAGGATCTCTAAACAAGATCTTGCAAGCAGTTGTCAGGAGCTGGCAGATCTTCACAAAGCAGGTGGGTGACTAGAGCATTCAGAGTAGCCCTTGTTGTATCATGGTTCACAGATCATCAAAGGGAATTTTTACTTTGAGTTCATACAGTAGAGAAAGCAATGGCTGAGTTATTAGTTTCTGATGCTAAGCAATGAAGCTTTGTAGAAAGACAAGATTTGACATTCACCTAGAAAATATCTCAGCTGCACAAAGCCAGAGTGCCTATGACCGCAGTGTTAGCCATTAGGAGAAGAACTGGAGTAGAGCACAAATTTGGCTCAGATCAACATTTTTGATCTCAGGGGATTTATTGCCTCCAGTGAGGAGAAAGATCAGCAGCAAGCACTGCTATTCAGAGTAAGATCTTTGGAATCCTTACACATGTGCCTCTGCCTTCCTGCAGAGAACTGCTTGAAACCTAAAAAACTCCAGAATTAAATATTACTGACCAACAGGGTAGCATTAACCCTAATTCTCATGTTTTAGACGGAGATTTCAAGAACTGATACCTGTTACTGATTTCTTAATGGATGTAATGGTACATTGGGTTTGAGTGTTGGTTTTTTTGGAGTAGGAGAAGGAGAAGGGAAAAATGTGGAAGGGAAGGAATTTCAGTGTTCCTAGATGCTCTAAAGGCACAGCAAGAAGCATTATGCACAGCCTCAAGAGCATTGGTACCGTCCACCAGTGGCACTGAGTGAAAACACATGAGGTTTTCCTTCATGTCCAGCTCCATAATTTAAAACTAAAAAAAGTCATCAGGACCACTAGCTTCTGTCTAAATCTACATGAGTCCATATTTCACCTCATGGATGGTTTATGTCATTCCTTAGGGAAAACAGTCTTGAGCCTTTTGAGATGGAACAGTGTGCCAGTAGTGTTTTATTAGAAGCCAAATATGACAAAGCAGGATGTAGCTTGCGTAGAACTGAGAGAAACAAATCAGTTTAATTTTATCAGAGCAGCCAATATCCCTACGGCTGCAGCACTGATAAAATATTCAAGTCTGTGAGCTGATTGGACTTGATTTAAACAATATCATAAATCTAAAGCTGTCCTTTAACTACCAGTTTATTGTCAAATCTTAAGTGATTTTCTTGACTTTTTAATTTTTTATGGAGAAGAAAACGCTTGAGCATGCCAACTAAAATTAAGTATCTTTCTGACAGGAACAGTCTCATCTCCTGAAACAGTTCTTTCCTGACCAGAATAGTTGCTCCCCTGTGAACAGCTCATTTTAGTGGGCCTCATGATGACTCCACAGGACATTTCACACTTTTTAACACAATTCTCTTTCTCTTGCAAGATTTTTCAATACCTATATCCTGTCTTACTTTTTTATCCTTTGGTTCTTTGCCTCTAACTTAACTCTATATTCTCATTACTTTGCTTTCTTGCAGTCCCTTAAGCTCTGACTTACATGTCATCATGACCACTTTCAGTATCACTCAAAATAAGCCTCTATCAAAAAAAAACTCCACTTGATTTTTCATCTGTATGTGGGTTCTGGTTCATAGAACTATTTGAAGGTAGGTTTTCCTGTTATTGACTGGATTGTGTCCACATGCATTAGCAAGCTAAATGCTGAATCTCGTGGAAACTTTTTGCTTAGACATTTTGGTCAAACAAAATACTGATCTCTTCAATGATAAACTTGTCTCAGATTTTTTTTTTAAAGCAGCAAAAGGACTTTAAAAGACGGACCTCAAGACATTACTCTTAATTACATCCATTTAACTAAGCAGATAATTTTACCAAATTAATTAATATAGATGTGTGTTGTCTCTGTGGTCTCTGGGAATATAGTGTTTAGGGATATTAATTAAATTCTTCCCATGCAGTTTGCATTATTTCCTTTGGCGTAGCTCTTACTTGAAAAACAAAAACATTATTTTGTTAATTGCTAATGTTAACTTGAAAGAAATTTGGTTTATTGTCTGCTTGGGTGGCACAATGCTTCCTCAGCCATCTAGAAGCTGTTGGTAAGAAATAGTACTTGTTCCTGTCTAGCTTTTTTTGGACTTACTAGACTTTTTTTTCAGTTTCAATAAGAGTTGTTAAATTTTATTTTGGGAAGTAGCAAAATATACCGTAATCTGAGCGTCAAATTTTACTAAAAATCATCAATGTTGTCTTTTATTAAAGTTTTTCACCTTAAAAATTTCCAGCTCTGACTGTACTACAAGTATGTCAGGATTTCACCACTGTTTTAGTGACAAGATGAAGCTTTCCAAAAGAAAATGGTGTGCCTTTCATGGATATGTGGGCATTTTCACAATGATCTGTTTCCAGAAGGAATCCTCTTCCTGGAGAGATGAGTCTGGCAGTCTGGGTTACAAACAGAGTGTGACTGAATATGACTGTAGTGGGTTGACCCTGGCTAGGCGCAAAGTGCCCACGCAGTCACTCTATCACTCCCCTCTCCTGCCAGGACAGGGGAGAATAAGCTGGAGCACGGCCAGCAGGGTAAGATAAGGCAGTTTTATTACAGTATGAAGCAAAGAGTAAAGCAAGGTCGGCGCGCGCGAGCAAAAGAGAAAAAAAAACAAAGGATCAATCTCTACTTCCCATGGGCAGCGATGTCCGGACTCCTCCCGGGAAGCAGGGCCTCAGCACGCGTAACGGTTGCTCCGGAGGACAGTCAGTGAAAACACACAAGTGTCCTCCCTTCCTCCTCTCTCCCTTAGCTTTTATATCTGGGCTGACGTCACATGGTATGGAATATCCCTCTGGCTAATTTGGGTCAGCTGGCCTGGCTGTATCCCCTCCCAGGATCTTGGCCACCCCCATCCTCTTCGATGGGGGAAGGAACATCAGAGGGACAGTGCTGCCCGGCAGTAGCCAAAACACTGCCCTGTTATCAGCACCCATCCAGCTACCAATGCAAAGCACAGCACTGTCAGGGCTGTGAGCTTTACCTTGATCAGACCCAATACTAACTCTGCAAAACATAAACTATGTGTAGCTGTACTATCAATGGATGAAATTACTTCCAGCTGGGGCCTGACCCCTCCACAGCCCCTCTCCAACGTGGGCTGTGGGCAGGATGAGGGTGTGGCAGAGGATGCTTGAAGGACTGCAGGTGCTATTCCTGCTTGGAAAGCAAAGAGGCAGTGGCACCTTGCTAAGACTTGCACTCCCCGTAAAACAGCATGACCTTGTGCCAGCCTCTGCCTTGCCGGTGCTGAGCGCGAGCCAAGGATCTCCTCAGCAACCCGAGGTCATCACTGCGGAGTGAGCCCAGCCTTTGCTGTGTGCAGGGCAGCCTCCTGCAGCCGTGCACACGCAGCTTGGGCGCCCTCACGCTCACCCACTCCTCCCAGGTGCGGTCAGCCATGGAGAGTTTCCAGTGCATTCTCAGAACAAGAGCACTCCATTACCGTCAAAGGTGACGAAAGTTGTTTCGCTCTGTATCTCTGCAGCACACTTTGTGTCCTGAGGTGAGGACCTGACAGATCTCCTCCCAGAACGCTGTCCCCCTTCACCTGAAGTGCAGGTGAGCATGTCAGTGAAAGGTGACAAGTGCTCAGGGGTTATCTTAGCCTGCAATTTCTGCCTAGAGGGAACGAGACGTGGCAAGAAACATGGGGAGTGATTTCAATCTTTCAGATAAGATCAGATACCTAAAAATTTTCCTAAGGATGTAAATTTTCCAGTCTAGAGGTGCCACTGGAAATTGTAGAAGTAGCAAGCAGTTTCAGGTCATATCTTTGTCTCAAATATACTGTTAAATCAGGGATGCTAGATTCCCACAATCAGCAAGATGTGGCTTTTCAGACATATGCTGCTATTTTACTAGCAACAAACTGAGCATAAGACACCTTTGCTCATTTATCTTATGTCATTTTTCATCAGCATCATCCTCAGGAATCCAGTTCACCAATATACAGATTTAGGTATACATTTCCCTGGAAACGCTTTCTTGGGAATTTGGCTCCTGGAGCTGATGTGGAAAAGTTCTCCATCGCAGTATGCTGTTCCCTAACTTGCTAGGTGCCTTAGGAGTGAGGAGAGGTAAAGCATTCCTGCAGGATGCTGAGGTATCTGTGATGAGCATCACAAGCAATAAAGAACATGCAGACACATACGCACAAAGAAAAGCCAAACTTTTCTCCGTGCTGCAGAGGAGGAAATCCTGAGCAAGACAGTAATGAAATCAGATGAACCCTTCACTGCAGAAGCAATGAAGTGCTGTGTGGAGGCTCGTCTAGCTGTCGTCTGTTCTAATGGTTTAGAACAGTCACCTTGTACTTTGGGAACTAAATGATGTATGGAGCTTTTATTTGCCTAGTCCATCTTTTCTCTCCGACCACTGCCTATTGCAGACTGGAAATCTCTCAGCTTTCCACTTCTAAGATAATGTATAAACAACCCGAGGTTTATAGACACAGCTGTTTTAGTAAAAGTTCTGTCACCTATCTCTACATTGAATAATGATGCTTTGGTTTAGAGAAACTCTGAGCTCTGTGTTTTTGTTCCTTCCTTGTCCCTGCAGTGGATATTAGTAGTTGTACAGCATGTAGAGAGCTCAGCTGAAGTACTGCAAATGAATGTCAATTGTTACATGTGGTAATGGGAAAAGAATGAGTGAAGCCATGCTCAGAAAACAAATACTCCTGATCTTATCTACTAGCACTTGAATATTTTCACAAAAATTGTTGTGGAATGATTCTGAGTACTAAACAGAGGGCAATACATTTTATCTGAATAAAGGAGAAGTTGTCTTTCATTTTCCATGAAGCTATAATCATAGTCAGCAGCCCAAAATACGAATAAAAGGCAAACCTTTTTCATTAGGTTTCAATATATGGATGCCTACCTGGATTGACAGCATTAGAGTTTCCCCTGTTGACTGCATGTAGCATGCCACTCTGTTGTGCTGTGTATTTTTAGTAAAATAATTTTAAATATTTTCAAATTAGTTTTCTGTATTAAGTTAATTTTGTTTTTGACATTAGCACAAAATACACTGCAAAAGTTTCAAATATTTTAAGCAAATATTTAGCAATAGCTTGTAAATACTAAAAAAACTTATAGGTAAAAATCCCAAATACGAGCATCTTTTTACAGTTATTACTAAAAAAAGTTCAAAGGGAGGAGGGAAAAAAATAAGTGAGCGATACTGAAATACACTAGCAAGCATCTTTCTTCATTAATCATCCCATTGACCACAATGGCTGAATGAAGGCAAAGGTTTAGTTCTCTTCTACTGATATTAGTTTGAGGTATGCAAGCCATAAAGAGTCATCAGTGACTGAAGTGCCCAAAAACAGGCTGCTTCAGCTGAACAGCACCTCCTAGGGAGGCAAAGGGATGCACACCTGGAGAGAAAGAGGAGAGATTAATGGTACCCCCAGTCACCTTACTGAAACTCGTGAATACCCAGATCAGCTCAGACACTGTGCTGTTTGCTGCTTTCTTCCTTTAGAGCAGATACATCAGCTCTGGTAACCTGCAAGATGCCTTCCCCTTTGAAGTCCACCATTGCCAACAAAAACTCCAACATAACCTTAACCAAAAAAAACAAACCAACAACAAAAAAACAACAACAAACAGCAACAACCAAGGCTCAGCTAATTCTGTGTAGCATCCGAAAGAAAAGATTTCTGAAAAAAATATTTATCACAGTGATTAGCCAAAGGCCTGGGGGCAGTGTGTTGGTAGATTTGAAATGCAAATTATTGGATGACATTTGCTTGGCTTTCTTGAAAATAAAGGGCAGATTAAGCATCTGTATCAGAGAAGCATTACAGCCTAAGTGGAGCTAATAGCATGAAAAACTGCTCATAAATATAAGTGCTGCTTTAACTGTTGCTCTCTTCTTTTCCTTTTAAGGGGTTATGTAATGCAATACACAGTTTTATTCAGGAAGAAAATTTGTGTCATGCTCATATATGCCTTAAACAGAGACACAATCCCTTTCAGGAAAACCTTGCCAGCAACCAGTGAAGTTCCCTGCACTGAAGCACACGTTATTGCATTAAAAGGGAAAACAGAGATCCAGCTTACAAAGGGAATTTTCTGATTTGATGACTGTCCAAGCAGAAATTGATGAGGGAGCAGGTTGCTTTGGAAATGTGTCCTCACAACGACTGCCAATTGGTGAATTGCTCACAGGAAGCTTTAACATGGGAGCAGCTGACAGCTGGTCATCAGTGTGGGCAAGGGCAAGAGGCTGGGCTTCAGGAGGAGTGAGCACATGCCACCGGGTCACCTCAAGGGTACAGCACACCAGAGGCCATTAGCCACCTCTGCTGTTGTCACAACAGAGACGGAAACCCAGCAGGTATAAAATATGCTCTTCTCACGCACCGCCATTTCTAGTGGTGGTGGTAGTGGTGCTGGTTTGACTGCTGATAATGAAGCACTCCTCACTTCATCATTGGCCTCAGAAAGCCCTTGATAAATGGCTCTGCAAAATCCAGTTCCCATTCATATCAGTCAGGATTTACCTTGGCAATATTTGGATCCCTGTTGCATTTTCAGTATCAACCTTATTGGCATAGCAGTGGAAAAAGAGCACAGAAAGCAGAGCAACCATACACAAAGCAAGCACAACAAAATGTGGTTGAAAGAGGTTGAGGTGAATTTCCCACCTACAGTTTCTATTCTTTTTTCAGTGCTAACTAGCACAGAAATGTTCAGTTTGACAAAATTTCCAACATGAAAGTCCACACACCCTTAGGATTCTTAATAGGGCTGAGTGGACAGTAACACAAGTGAAGAAAAAACTGTAAGTTGTTCTTGTACCTGAAGTGCTTTAAAATCTCAGGGAAACAAAGTGCACATACACAAGAAACCACAGTAATTTATTTTAAAATCCATAATCTTAAGTGAGCTCCTAAAATCTAGTCAGCACAGCCTCACCCTGGTAATGTCACTGATACCCTGCATCACATACCCAGCTAGATCACATCTATCTGATTTGGAGCGTGGGCAAAGGAAGCTTCTATCTGCTCGCCTTTTACAGTGGAGCTGCTGCAACCAAGTGCTTCACAGCTCTAGGTTTTCTACAGCAAAGCCTGGGATTTCCAGTGCTCAAGTTTCTCTTCTATGCTTTTGTGGGGACAATACTACAAACTGCAAAACACAACCTTATTTCTGGAGTGCTAACAAAAGCTCCTAGGATTTAGGAGAGTGAGCCAGATTAACTAGGTGAGGAAGTCAAAGTGGGAGTATGGGGAGGTAAATGAACACAAAAGAAATATGGGTGGAAACACCAGGAAAGAGCAGTGTCTGATTACCTAAGGGGCTCAAAATCCAGCTGTGATTTGAACAACAGCAAAACCAGGCATTCTTCGTATCCATCCTTGCAGATGTGCCAGAAAGTAATGAGGTGTCTGTACAGGACAGCCCTGGGAGGAATCCTGAAGTACTGGCTACAGACACCCCTGCCTCTCAAGACTCATTGGCAATGCGTTCTACTGTTAGGCAATGCTGTTTCCCAGCATTGTAACCAAAGGGCTAGTTTTTTATCTCAACATTAAAAAAAACCAAAAAAAACCAAAAACGGAGCTTGTCTTTCCTTCTAAGATTTCCCTAGTTCAGAGCAGCAAAAAGTCACTTTATATCTACTGCTCTCAAATAAAACTCAAACTCAACATTGCCAATTTAATTTTGTCAAAATGATAATTGACCCCAAGATAGGCTAGTTAATACTTGAATGAAGATCCATATTGCAGCACTGGGTATTGCAGAAGTTGTTTCCAAACTGTGGGCAGTAATCAGAGTACTAAAAATAAATGGAGAGATGGACTTCTAATGCTCCAGGACTGCTGCACTGATGGCAAATGGGAATTAAAAAAGTAATCCTCTTTCTCATTTCAATGGAACTGGAAGTGAGATAATGCATCTGGCCTATAAATTATTAAGAAATAGGGCAAAGGAAATGCTAGATTCATTTGGGGACTTACAGATAGCTAAGTAAATTTCTAAATTAGTTCGTTTACCATAAAATGGAATCTCTCACTTTAGTGAAATGGAACACAAGGGAAGAAATTTATCTGGGAGGAATTCAGTGTAAGCTCTTGAACTCAGTAAAAGCTTCTGGAAAAAAAAAGTGGAAACTGACTTCTAAATCTACTATTTGAAATACATTAAAACAAAAATCTACTTTGTCTCCCAAAAAGTGCAGAGCATCCCAGGCCAAATTCCTATTGGTAACTGGCTCACACCATGAATTAATATGGTTATGTTAAATTGCTTATGTTTCCAGCTTAAATGAGATGATTCACACAGCCAAGGCTCTGAACCAGTAGCTCAACAAAAAAAAAATAGAAAATAAAATTCTCTTTAGTTGTCTTTAGAAATTATAACCCTGAACTAGTATAGAGTCATAATACAAATTTTCTGGGAACAGTCTTAGGACCTATATATTTTGTATGGTAATTCTAAAAAAAATTTTTTTGTTTATAGGATAGAAACTTAATTGTGTTTTTGAAAAAGTATTACCCCAGAAAAATCATTGCTGGACCTTGAAGGTCTATGTTGTAATTTTCTTCCCTATACATCAGCTCCAGTAATGCAGGTTACATAAGGCTGAATGCTGATGTCAGAGGTCTGGGCAGGAGTGTTGTTTTCCTTTCCAGCCTTGAGTAATACCTGTGCATTTTGATTGTCCTCCATGGATTTGCTCACATCTAGCACTCCTCCAGGAGCTGGGCTGCAGGAAACAATCTGCTGATGAGGTGTGAGCGGGGCTGCATTCCAGCTTACTCACTTTTATTGCCTTGACAAATTGTGCTGCCTGGAGCAAAGCGATAATTACAAACCCATCCTACTTAACCACATATATTATTACATAGACCAGCTAAACGTGGAACCAAACCCACTGAATAAGAAGGGGTCATTTTTATACAAGACCTTATTATGACCTAGCCTTACTTAAAACAATAAAAGTGTCAGGAAAAGTATTATACACTGTTAATAAGATTTTCAGGCAAGCGGAAGTAACTGGTATATCCTGATGATCTGATTCATGAGATGGACCACTTGAGTCTATAAAGTCTAACAAATGTGTGGAACTACAACTTCTCCTTTTTTATCTGTTCACTTTTAATATAAGTGATCATTTCAGGCTGAGCATTTCGTGGTGATTCTGTATTGCAATTCTCAGGTGGCTAAAGTCTAAAAATCTTTGGACATATTGTTTAGGTATGTTATATATAAAGCTACAGCACCCAAAAAACTGCAGTCTTGATTGTTACAGTAATGGAATGCAGGAAAGCACTAATTTAAGGTGGGGATTTTTTCCAGTTCACTAAATATCAATAACAAAACAATATTCTGTATAACAGAACAGTGGTTTCCCTGTTATCTGTCTGCTTTATTTTTCTGCTTTCCTTCATGCTGTTTTCAGAATTCTATATAAACATCAGGGCAATGTAAAATAGTGTATCACTCTTAACCTTCAATTTCAGAGGAAGATGGAGATTTCATGTCATGGCCGCTATAAAATGATGATTCATTGAAATTCAATCATATGTATGTTGTAATACTGATTTCTTTTATAGCTTTCTTCAGACATCTGCTAGAAGATTTATAGCATGCGCTATACTATTTTCCAGTCCTGCAATGTTCTGATGTTAAAAACTTTCTGACCTTTAAAAAGGCAAATTTGAGGGGCTTATTGACACTTTGTCATTTCAGCTCATCATTGTTCCCATACTCATCGCTATTCTTCTCCTGGAAATACCTACATGAGTGTGAAAATGGTAGGCAAGGTTATTTTACTTCTGAATGTCCTTCATACACGTATTTATAACTCTTCCAGAATGTCAGGGAATTTTCTTCTCACTATCGTGTTGCTCCTTTCTTCTCCCTCAGGTGTTTCACACATTCATATATCTTGATGTAGGCTGAGAAGTCTGGAGGTGCAGTCAGTCCCTTATTGTACAGAAAGCAAAACCAGAATGTGCAGATAAAGATCTGAAATGTGCACACACTTCTCTCATGGAGCCTTGCTTATAGCCTGCCCAGATTGTGCGCTGCTATTGCACTCCAATTAATGTGATTGCTGATAGCACAGGTACAGCTCGGAAAAAATGTCTGTTGCTGCCAAATGCTTGATGATTTAACATGAAGTTAAGAAGTGTGCACATCTCAGAAGAAGAAAGCAGCACAAATCAAATCAGTGTGATGTTCAAGCTAGCCATTCTTCATCTTTAGTATCCCCTGAGCCACAATCTAAAGTAGACAGACAGATATAGGCATCATATCACATTCTCCCTAACAAAATGATCTATAACAAGGGCAGCTCCTTACAGCTGAGTCATGTTGGCAAATCTCACTGAGCAATACATTACATATTACCTAAGATCCCTAAGGCCAGTAATTTAGACATAAATAAACTACATCTTTTCAGTTTTAGTTACACTTAAGGGCAGCTACTTTCCTCAGGCTATTTCACTTGATAAGTAGACCCATCAAAATTAAACATATGTATATATATGTACGCAAATGCATGTTATTTGAGTTTCATTCTTACTTACAGCCTTTGCACAGGGAAGAAGCTTGATTGGTAGGGTATCCTTGAACCATTTTATGGTCATTTTACATTTTATAATTTCTGCTGCTATCATTATTTATGCATATGACACAAGAAATCCTTTCTAGTTAATCTTCTCTGATCTACCTGATGATAATTGTTTTAGTCAATTGATTTCTTTAAAATTGCTATGCTGTAATATCACTCATGTTAACTTACACATGGCTGTTTAAACTTCCATTTATAACAGTTTATTATTTACACACTAAGATATAACAAAGCTGGCATCTTTAGTGAGGCTGCATGTTGTTTAAGCAGCAGTACTGCAGTCACTTGAAACTTGATAAACAAGAAAAGCTTGGCTTAAGTAGCTTTCAATGTGTATTTTGGGGGCAGCAGGGAAGCTCCTATACCTCCTGACAGGATAGAGCTCCCTAACTCCACAAGATGCTGTGTGAGTGATTTTGCAGCAGCCTTATGGGCGCTTTATCACCACAGCCATTTTTTCACTCCACTCAACCTGCTGTGTGTGCTGACTGCAGCATCCTGGCAGAAACAGTCCCAGGTAGCTTAAGGTGCCTGAGTCATTCAACAGCAGTAACACTTCTGTGTGCTATGGAGCAGAGCAGCTCTCATCCTCATCCTCTGGGAGAGAGCAAAGCTACAGCCGATTACAAATGCCCCTCTACTTTTGTCCCCTTGTGTATGGCATCTCCAATGGCCAGAGGGCTGATGAGGAAGGACTGCAGGTCACACACGGTGGGGAAAGCCCAGCACTGCACTGCAACTAAAACCCTCTGTCACCTAAGCATCCTTGGGCCACGGAGTCACACAGGATATATCACTCAGGGTCTAGTACAGCCTCAGAGGCTCAGAGTTTGGGACCCATCAGTTCCTTCTGCTTAAAAAGGTTGTGGCAAAAGTGGCAATTTGCCAGAAGCATAGAGTTCACTACAGTGCTCAGATGTTGGTTTCTCACTTGCTGTTCTTCTCCTTCTAATTCATTATCATTTCACATCACCTTACTGCATTAGTACCCAACTACATCTCTTTATGTTATATAAGCTTGTAAGGCAAAATCTCAGATCATAAGTCATCTGCAACTGTGTTGAATTGTTTCTGTCATCCGTTAGCTTTTAAATAATTCATGCCTTTCTGTATGCAGCTACATCCTTTCTCCACCTCATACAGCATCATTTCCACCTTTTTTGTCTGACTAAGAGTAGTATAATGCAGGAAATTTAAAATAATTTACATTGATTTATTTTCTTCAGCAATATATTCTTTCTGCTTCAACAGGCAGCAGAAGTGTTCCTTTTGTTATTAAAGCAGAACTTGCCATTGGCACTGTTATGAGCAACTGAAGAAAACGCTTTTTTTGTCCTTGTTCTTTTTTACTCCTTGCCCTCAACAGTTACATTAAAACGCTGCAGATAGATATCAGTTCAGTGCCTACATGTTTCTGAATAAGCAGAGTGAAAGAGGACAAAAAGACATATTTATCAGCTTCCTTTTGCAGAAGGCAAAGAGGGAGTTGTCTTTGTTTTAAGAAGAATTAGGATTGTCTCAAAGGTTATCTTTTCCTTTTGTCACTGCTGATAGCATGATGAACATGGTGGTTTCTACCCTGGAGAGTCACGTATAGCTGACAAATACAGTCAGATGACAAGAAAAAGTACCTTTGCTGGCCGCTACAGATCTGGGAGACTTCCATGCAATTCCCTGATTACCCACCTGTTTCCTTATCTGTGATCCTGGGAAAGTCACTATGCCCTGACCCCCAGGGGGGTTCTAGGACAAAGAAATGCTGTCCCTGCCATGCTGTGAATGTGGCAGCATCTTAACTCTAGGAGCTTGCTTTAGGAAAGGGGGTTAAACAGCCCCTGTGAAATATCCCAACTTGGCCATCGTGCCTTCCTGCATGTATGGGGGCTCAACACCTTGGTCCATAATACTCGTGGGAGCGAGGCTTAAACCTCCCGCTCAGGAAGCTGAGAAGAGAAGCCCGTCTGAAAGACTTCATTTTGGCAGTACTCCCAATACAGTTCTGGGCAGACATCAAACAGCAAAAACAAACTTAGAGAGTTAGATCCTCTCATCTTCCTGATGTGCATAACAACGTTTAACCTTTATGTGCTTCCTCCAGCACATAACATTGCTAAACACTGCTTCTTCTTGCTGGCTTTGTCCAGTAACAAATTTCCCAATTCATTCCAACTGATATCAAAGTGGAAAATTCTTTTGTCTGAAAACAAGCCATTAAAATGCCATAGGTCTGTAATTTCTTAAGGCAAAATTCTCTTTAATTGCTGGAAGTCTTCAAGGTGACCTACAAAGCAAAATATCCATTTTCCATTCTTTAATGCTTGTGTATAAAGAGCATTCAAGATTTTATTTTTCAAGGTAATAGGACTATTTTTTTATGCATTGTCTCCCTTTTGGAATAGAAAGCTAGATCCTCACTTAGTTCTCTGGGCTGCAGTAAACCTTGGCATCTTTGAAGTAAGTCCAAATAAAAGCTTCCCAGCTCCACTGTTTACTGGCTGGCTGGCTCACCCAGGGACTTGCCTGTGTATCAGTGCATCAGTTCTTTAGTTAGCACTATCAATTATGATTCCTTTCGGGCAGAATCTACATAAGAACCCAGACCTACTCCATGGGTAAAAGAGATTCAATTTGTTAAAGCTGTAGAGAAAGTGTTGGACCCTCATTTAAGTCAAGCTCATGAAAGCTCCAGCTGACTGAATGAAGCTTTACTGAAATGAGATCAGGAGCTGCTCTTAAGAGTCACTGTTGTCAACTCTGCCCAAATTCCCCAATGTTCAGAAAGATGCTATTTTTTGGTTGTGCCTTGGGTACAGTAGTCAAACCTAAATAATGATTAGCTAGTATTTTCTTGCTGTTAGTGGGATTCAGACACTCTGTCCTCTGCTGATTTCAAAACATGTACCCCTGGTAAACATATTAAATAATATATTAAAATAAATATTCATAAACAGATTGAAAAATCATGAACATGTTTATGATCTCAGTGTGTTCTTAGTAAATAAGTATATTCAAATATGTGATTTAGCAAAAAATAAATCCAGTCATCCTAACTGGCAAGGGGATTTTTTTATCTTAGTGATTTGTCTTCTATTGTCAATGTAGAAATCACAACCATATAGATAAAGAGGGAGTAGCTTATGAAGATAAATCTCTCTAAACTGAGTGCTTCATAATAGCACTCAACACAACTAAAATTGTGGGCTGCAGGTTTTCTCCAGCACATTTGAATTCTCTGTGTACATGAAAAATTTGAAGTGGACGATTAGATAACTTAAAGTTTTGACAACAGAGAAAATGAAATGTTCCTCCCGGGATTTTTACGGACAGTATAACACACAGGTCTCAGCAGCAAGCTCGGAAGTGAAAGAGGTCCTCGAGGTCATATGCTTCAGTGAGATAAAGTACAGTTCCTTCTGGTGCTGCAGATGTAATCGCATAAAAGGTCATACTAAAAGTTTAATCCTTTTGTTTGATTTTTCAAATAGCTAAAGACTGAACTTTAGTATTCTACAATATTGCAAAAATATGAAGATGCCTTAAACTAATTTCTTTTCCCTGTTAGTGAATAAAGGTTAGGACCTGTACACCCTAAAGTACTACATTCAGATTATTTTAAAACAGAGGAAAAAGCTCATTTGTGAGTGAATACCTATCTGCCTGCTCAGGAACTAGAAGATTTAACTATCTTAAGTTGATATTTAATGCTGGAGCTGTCAAAAATTCATCATGTGCTTTGAAGTCAATTTCAGTGCCCACATCAATCCCACCACGCAAACTACAAACTCCTGTGCCCTCTCGAGATACAGAAATCAGAGAAGTGCCTATGCTACTTAAGAGACAGAAGACACCCTTTGGAGAGGTGCTAACACTCATCCAACTGCCTCCTAGGAGGACAGTGTTCTTATATTTCTTAATCTCAACCTGTAAACTTCTCAAGCCAGGTACCAGTTGCGATTCGAAGGCTGAGCTGCAAAAATGGTAAGATTTTCACCATAACATTTATGGAGCATGGAGAGTTTTATTGTTCTTAGGAGAGCTATTTTTTGTAACAAAAACTGATATATTTCATGGAGAGAGAAAATTGACAAATACTGCCAGCAATATATAGATATGTTATATCCTTTGGTGGATTTCCTTCGGAAGCACATATGCCCAAATTAATGAGGTATTGAGAAACAGTTCATCAAGAAAATGGAAACACATCTCTTCCTTTGGATGGAGTAACAGTGACCTTTCTGTCTTGACTGCATAGCATTAGAATTACGTTAATTGCAAAAACTGCCTAATTTCATATATATTCCTAATAATTTAAGAATTTTTTCTTCTAGATTTTCAAAACCTTTCACATAAAATAAATACCAATTAGCATGTATTTTCCTTTCCTTCATTGTGCTTATATGACTAGGATTTTATTAAGCTAAATGTATTTTCTCTTTTTATTCTAAGAAGAAAAACATCCACTTAGAAAAGCAAGTGTCAACACTAGATTTTAACTCTTTTCTCTAAATGAAATTCTTCTGGATTTTAGCTCTCTTATGGTCCTTTCTTATTAAGATGTTTACACATCTGATAATTTTTATACTCTCAAGTAAAACCAGTGATAGGCAGAAGGTCAATACTAGCAGTTTACAGGAAATATGCTTTTTGTTTTTATTATTTAGCAATATATTAAAGCAGTGGATCTGAAAATGTACTAACCCTATAAATAATGCAATTCCAATTTTTTTTTTAATTCTTTCAGTTTTTACAAAAACAAAGAGAGAACAAACTACATTGCCCATATCAATATCTGTACATATCATCTAAAGAGTATTGGTAAATAGTCCAAAATTTAGAAAATATTTGTAATAATTTAGCAAACAGATTTAACACATTGATATCCTACTTGTCATTATCCATCATTCCAAATACAGAAAATGCTAAATAATATATATTAAAAAAAAAAAAAAAAAAAAAAAAAAAAAAAAAAAAAAAAAAAAAAAAGAAGAAAAATGGAGAGAAGTAGGTAACAAACCCAAGCTATAATAAAACTGTGAGACTGGCAGTGTGTTTTTAGGTTTTACGCAATTGCAGCTCCCTGGATTGTATAAGGCATGAGGGCTGCAAGCCAAGCAGCTTCAACCACCTCTGAAAAGCAGTAATCTCTCTGTAAGCTCAGTCTTGAATTTCTTCCTTTTACAATAGAAATTTATTTCCCCTGTTTTCTGTTTCTCTCACCTGAGGAACTGTCTATTGGTTGTAGAACAGAATCAGCTAAGAATCCAAGGCAAGGGTGGAGGAATGGAGGTCTCCCCCTCTCAGTACACTTACCCCACTGTAGAGGTTTCCTACAAAAAAAATTATTCCTTCCTCAGCATTTATCAACAGTAAGGTTTGTTTATTTGGCTGTCATTTGAATTAGTTCAAACTATTTAGAAAGCACTTGTTGTCACTTAGTATGTTTATTTTGCATTCAAGCTGGTGAATTGATTCTTCTCTGTTTCATCAGCTCCACATTTTCTTCCTGTCCTTCTCCTGTCCCCGAGCATTTCACACAACTATGGTGTGCCAAATTTCTACATTCTGATCGGGCTCATAGGCTGCCCAAGAAAGTCAGTGAGATCCAAGAAAGCATCAACACAGCAATTAAGTTGTTGTTTTATGGTCTTCAGCAGAGGCTGTGTTTCAGTAAAAAGCAAAAAAAAAAAGTGCTGCACAGAAGGGAACATATCAAGAACAAGAACAGTAGCAGCAGATGTTTTTGTTTTAGATCACTGTAAATAAAATGAACCTTTTACTGACTTGCCAGATTACTTTTGTAATTTAAGTATTTACCAAAATTAATGCTATAAAAATAACTTAAATCATTAGTTCAATTGAACAATTTGTTTACAGACAACTACATTTATCATGTACACTATATTTCTCAAATAAAATTTTTAATACCTACTGCTAAAACCCTTTTTTCCCATAACTGCTTCCCCAGAAGATGTGGTTGTTCCCAGTTTATAGGGTCTGCTTTAGAAGTATAGATGACTGGGGTGTTGTAACTGAGGATGAGAGCAATTAAGTGGTGCTTGCTGGCTTCTTTCTATGCACAGGTGTCACAAGGCAAAGACATCAGAGCAGGCATCAGCTGTCCACTGGCTGTCAGCCTTGGCAGAGGCTGGGCACTGGTAGCTTGGTGTACAGCCTCTCCCTGATGAAGCAGGACAGAATTGCTCATGATAAAGTCGGTGGCAGGTGATGCATTATGAGGGTGCACCAAAAGCAGATCTGTTGCTTTGTTGGGCAAATAAACTACACAGACACTCCTGGAGAGAAGCAGTGATTTTCCAGTCCTAGCCAAGCCCTGGAGAGATCAGCTTTCTGGGAAGTAGGGGGTGCATGAGACAGCAACCCCATGTCAGCAGAGGATACATCCCACCAAGGTAAGCTGTAAACTGTTGCTTTCCATCAGCAAAGCAACATTTTGTTCAAGAGGGGAAGAGAGTACAAAAGATGCCAATCAAGGCTGCATAACCAGTGTTATCAGGAGATCACAGTCCATGAGGCACTTTTGACTCTAATCATTCATTTCATCACATTGCCGGAGAGATGCACAAGAACGTTTTGCATCTTTGTCCCTTGCACTGTTGCTGTTTCCCGATCCATTGTTAAGGGTCCATTGTACTTAAGGCTGCCATCAACTGTATGGATGATTGTCATTCATGAACAAAAGAATCACTTCAAATTATACATTTAATATGAACCAATGTCACAAACCAAAACATTTTGCAATAAAATCTGTTATAAATATAAATAAGATGCAATTGAGCTCATAGGTTTGTGTAAAAGATCCTATAAAAGAAAAAAATAATCGCAAGAATAACAATATGAAATATGATAGCAATAAGCTGAAAGACAGCCATTAACTTCCAGAAAAAGGTAGCTTTCCCATCAGTATGCAGTCCTGGGTCAGTAAGACAGCATGAGATTTCTCTGAGCTGTGTTAATTCACTGTGAACAAAAGTTTAGCCTCAACTAATATGCACACACTTCAAACAGATAGGTCAGTAGCAAGGCCAGATATTCCAGCTGGTTTTAAAAATCCAAAGTTTGTACTATCAAGCCACAGGGCAGATTCCCAGCAGGACACTTCTCAGACCATAACACCATGAAAAAGAAAACTTGTAGGTTTTTCTGTTAAATTAAAGGTGGATGCAGAAAAGGTTTCTGGTTATTTTTCCCTAGTCCTCTGAGTGTCAATGAGTTCAATAAACTTTGAGAAAGACAAGACAGGAAATACATCACAGATCAGATTTTCAGCTAGAGAAGTCAGTATTACCCTTTTTAACTAAGTGATTCTGCTGGTTTATACCAGGATCACATTCGAGTTTGTGCAAAAGTAAAAACCCTTGAGATTCTCAATTAGAATAACCTGTGAGGCTCTTTCCTCACCACCTACTCCCATCTGCTTTTCTTTATTTCACTGCAAAGCTAAATTTTATATTTGAAGTCAACCATGGCTTAAAATCAGTTACTAAGGCAATGCTCTGCCCTAAGGCATTACTCTGCCTTCTCCTTGCAGGTAGAGCTCTCTGCACAGTGGAAGAGGAAGGATTTTCAAACTTTATCACTTCTGTTTGCTGAGGAGAGATGTGACATGTTCTTCAACCAAGGCAGTAGAGAATATCGGGAGGAACATGGTTGTTTGTTTAAAATAAATGGGTTTAAGCCAGACTGGAGTCCTGCTGGGACAGTTCCATGTCCTGAATCAGCTGGGCACATAGTTACATGCCCAAATTGAAGATTATATCTATCATTAAGAACAAATGTATAATTCCATTATATCTCTTATCACTTGAGAAGATGACACAAACATGTTGAAGCTTTCATTTAGACACGGAGGTTCATGTACAAATAACTTGAAAATTATCAATTGAACAGAAAAATTGCATAATTTTAAATTCTAAAAAGCTGTATTCTTTCAGCTACATTGTTCTATGCTCAGAAATAAACATAAAAGCTACTACATAATATTCTAAGTTTAAGATCATATTTCAGATTTTCAATTTCTTTTATTCATGATCAATTAGGCATTGGTGTATAAGGTTTCACTTTCAGAGAAAGGAAATTTGATTCATTAAACAGCAGGCAAAGCTTTTCAATTTCCCTCTTGTGATTTGTGAAAATCACAGGTCAAATATCAAAGTAACTTCTGATAACCATATTTCTTCTTATAGTGAATGAGCTTCTAGTTTTTTGAAACTTGTATATGTTTCAGTTCAGACATCACCTTTATCAGAATGTGATATATATATATATACTTTAATAAGAAAAAGGATTGAGTAAATACAGTCTGTCCAGCAGCCCAGATGCCATTATGCTTGTGGTGAAAATGTTGTCCGGTCTGCTTGAAGGAGTTGCGGTTTTACATGGGAAATAAAAATAAATGACAATTTCCTTGGGAAAAGAAGGATATTTTCAAGAGGTTTTTACACTTATGAATAACTTATTAACTTTGGCATAACACATATTGAGGTGGCTGTGACGTACACGTGGATTCCTTCAGTGCGCGTATCATTTATCAGTGATATACTGCTGAGCTTGGATCTGAGAGCTTAGCGCCTACCGAACAACAAACAGGAGCTAAAATTCATCTTCACATGTGCAGCTCTCTGGGAAATGCAATCAGGCACTGTGTAGCCAACATCTGACTTTTTAAATAATTTAGGTAATTTTATCTGCATTGCATCCTGTTTATTATTGCTGTCGTGTCTCTGTTGACATAAAAGACAAAACCAGCTACTTTGCATGTAAGTTATATGTAATTCTGTCTCTTAGACTGAATTGCAATATTATGAATGAGGATTCAGAAACTGCCACGCTGATTTGAAAGTTTGCTAAGGATGTGCTTCTGAGACAGTACTGGATGTGGCAAAGAAGAAAATAACATTAAAGTGCAGGAATGGGAATAACTTGCTTTTTGCTTCATGACCAAAGTTTTTCAAAACATTTCCTACTTTTTTGGTGAAAACCAAATGTCAGCATGAAATAGCACGTATCTCCTTCTGAAGTCAGTAAGTACTGATGGTTTCTTGCAAATACTGGCAGAGGCTATATTTTTTCGTCTCTTCTGTGGGATTGAAAATAGCATTACTTGGAAGACATAAAGCACTCTCTAAAACCCATGATGAAAGTAAATGATGATAAACTCATTGCTGCAAAATTGACCCTTACTCCATAAGCAGCCACACTCTTTCAAATGCCTGTTTGCAAAGTGAGGTACAACTGAGAAAGAGTGATGATTTCAGAACCTGTGCTGTTCAGATTGCTCATCAGTACCTATTTGGAGAGTCACTCTCAATTTGAAAATTTAAGTGATTCATTGCCTACCTATGAAGTGTTCATTTTCATAGCAGTCAACATCTGAAACTTCTTAACCAAAAGAATTTATGTGAGTAGATTTATGGAATGATTAAAAAAAAAAACAAAACAGAAAGGTCAATGGCACTTACTTACATTTCTTTCATTCATTTTTTTCTCAATTATCTTGAAAGAAATATCAGATGTTTAGAATTTCTCTCCAACCTACTGAATACTGGAAAAATAAGGAAAAAAAATAAAAACACACATGCACTGGAAATCTTTAATTTTGATCTCTAATCTATCAGATCTCTGCCTATATGATAAGATGACACTAATAAAATTTAATGTGTCTTGTGTGCTTAAACTCTAAAACACTGGAGAAGCAACATACACTTTATCATCAGAGGCATGTTCTTCACCAAAAGACTTGGGCAAAGGAGAGAGAAAGTGACATACCATGAAGCTATTGTCCAAGAAAAAATGACAACTGTAAATTTGTATGTATGAATTGAATGGAATACATTCCAATCTGCAATCTAGAGAGTCCTGCCTTGTGTGAGCACAGCAACACGGCAGTCTTCTGCTTTGGGAAGCAGGCAAGTGGATAGTTGGCGCAAAACACAGCGTCTAATCAATAAACTAGACTTGATATAGCTGTATTTGGAAAATTTCAGGTTCACTTTGCAGATTCAATTTGCATGATAACTACATAGATTTTAGTGACATTATTGGCCTTTCAACCACTAGTTAGCACGTGGCAAAATATCAGAAGGAACTACTGAGATGAGAGATTGGATTCCCATAAAAAGCAAAGGCAGGACAGAGGTCTGGGGTGGTTTTTTAATTATCATAAGGTTTTAGTTCATTTTGATAAACAATACTCCAAATCTTAGAGTTTAAATGTCTAAAATCAGCACAGCTGGTCTTCCTGGATCAAACTATACCACAAAAACCTAAAGAACTCCTAACTACTTCTCTAAGTAATTATTAATTATAAATGTTGGAAGAGAGCCTAAGTACAATGATCTGTTCCTGGGTCTGAGATCTGACAGCCACTGGCAGCCAGCACTGGATTCCCAACACCTTTAGAGTAGACACAATCATGGGCCTGTCGTAAGCTCAAAGAGCAAATCCTGGGGGAAGAGATAAAATATAGATAAAACACCAGAGAAGCAGCCACACAGGGTATTTCCTGGTCTGTGTGTTCCTGGAGTGTGTTCTGGAGGCACTATTGTGAGGAATTATTTCAATAGCATAGTCAAAAAGTCTGGAAAAAGAGTTGTAGGGGAGGATGACAAAGAAGGAGGTTAACCTTGCAGGTTACAGCTGGAAGGGAATCTGAGGCCACAAAAGGGGGGGTTGTACTGAAAAGAGACAAGAGATGAAGAGAGATATTAAAGTAGCTGATTTGCTAAATCTTGGTATGTCCAACTTTGTTCAAGTTTACCTTACTGAAGTTAACTGGGTCAAGATAAATTAATTAGATTTTATTTATTGTCTTTCTTAATGTCATCATCTTATGGTTTGGACTTGCTTCTCCCTTCATCCTACTACCAGAGATGGAAACTTATTCCAGTGTTGGTTCTTGTCTGTGTCCATTGTTACTCAAAGAGAGAAATTGGCGGTTTCAGTTATTCTGAAAAATGCCTGTTGCAAAACTACGTTCTTCCTTCCAGGTTACCTTTTTACTTTATGTGTCAGAAATTGAATGGGAGAGGGTATACAGAGATCAGGGAAAAGTGTTTAGCTCACTGTTGACATTTTTAGGACATTTTCCCCTACTGTCTCACAGTACGTGTACCTCTTAACACCTCCCTAATGGTTACACAAGATGCTGTCAATGAAAATCCAACTTTGAAATGAGAAGATAAATAAAAATGCAGCACACCTCTAAGACCTCAGATATATTGTCTGAATACTTGCATAGGAATATTATCTTGCTCTTTGAACTCTAATAGACAAACTGTATAGCTGTTTGACCTCTCCTTTTCTCTTCACAGCCTTTCTGATGCAGGCTACAGTTCACATGTTGCAGAAATATATTGATTATTAATGCTAAACATAGCTTATTTAACAAATAAATACAGATTACATTTTCCAACTCAAATAGGCAGGAAAATTTCAGTCAAACATCATAGATAGCTAATTTAATTCCAACCTTCTCACCAATACAACCACAATTTAAAAGACTTCAAGTCTTATAATAGTGACCTGTCTTAAGGATAGAACCAGACAGAGGATTAAGAAAACTATTCAAAATGCAATACAAAGAGCTTGCAGCAGCCTGGCTATACTGAATTTTCTTCTGTTTTTCAGAATGTCCATAGTAACTGTACTTTACTGAAGAAAATAGATGATGCATCAGCCCCTTCCTGTAAAAAAAATAATACACACTGCTCGGTTCGTGGGAAGTACGATTATTTGGGTCTGTTACCAGAAGGCATTACAAGGTTATGCTGCTAAGTCCCTATCTAAATTCACAGACCTGAAAATAATTAGGAAGAAATCAGAAAACTCACCATTCTCAGTATTTCCCATTGTCTTGCACTGAATGCATCACTCAATTGGTCATTTTCAGTCCCATTCTGATGTCTTTACCTTTTCTCCTAAACTGTAGGAGACATCTTCCCACCTAACTCACAGTTCTGGATTCTTCCCCAAGAACTGAGTTGAAGAAATGCTCTCTGATGTAGCCAGGTAGAAGATTTAAGGGAAGAGATAGCAGTGAGGCGTGGAGAGGAGCATAACTGCTGACAGTTGCTGCTGACCCTTGCTATTTGTTTTAGTACAAAAATGAAGCCCGAGGAGACAAAGATTAGAGTAACATACATATTTCAGCAAATAGAACACTAATAAATGTTTAAATGGCAGGTAACCAAACCAAAGAGAGGAATTATGAGAAAGGCATACCACTAATTATAAAATAGAATAAAATTGCTTGTTTCTACCTATTCCAATGTCCCACCTGAAATTGCCAAGATTTTAACTTGACATCTGGAGAGAGAAAGGATGTATAGTGGCATAAAAGTGCTTGTTAAAAGTCAGTTACTTACAGGTCAAATTCCCAAGCAAAGTTTAAATCAACAGAGTTAAAGAGGAAATGGCAACGTTTCCATAGAGAGAGAGAGGAAAAGCAAATGAAATGACTTTACCAGCTTGATAGACATATTGAGTGTGTAAGAAATAGCACAAAAGTCCATTGCAGGGCTTTTTAGTCTTCTATGGACACCTTCCTGGGGCTTCAGGGACAGAAAAGGGTCAAGATACATTGATTTCTGTTATGCTGAAGGAAGAATTTTAAGTGTTTCTTTTTCCTTTGGTTTAAGTAGTAGATGTGACCACATCACAGAAAGAAGAAAGGGAAAGTTTTTCTTAAAGTGAAGTCTCTGAATTGTGCTGCAATGATTATCATTAAAACTCATAATATGAATAAAGCCTGTGCTCAAACTATATTTGGGGACCAAAATTCTGATTAAATTAGTCAAGGATCTTATTTGACATGTTCTTCAGACAGTAGTGGTTCAGGGCATTGCTGAACAAAAAATAATATTGCTCTCCTGTTATAAACCTCCCAATATTAACTTTCACAATATATGATAGCAATAAGACAGATATCTATTCAGAAAATGAACCTTTGTTGTGGCCTCCCTTTCACTAGATTTTGTAAAATTACTGACCTTTTTCTTATTTGTCAAAGTTAAGTACAAGTGTCCAAAGAAAAGCATTTGAAAAATATATTTTTAGAGGTGCCACCTCTAAAAATTCATGTCAGAATATAATGTCTAGTCTCCGTTCATCAAATTCCTCTAGAAACTTAGAGAAATATGGGAACAGACATCAAGAATACTTTTTTTGTTTGTTTGTTTGTTTGTTTTGTTTATTCATAGCCGACTTAAAAGACTATTACCTCTTGTTTCTGTAAGGAGTTCACGTTTTTCCCTTCCTCCCTATGTTATTTGTACTAGTAGGAACAATAAAGAAGCTATATTTTTTAAGACGTTAAGAGAATTTCTAATCAACGAATCCTTCTCTTCAAGCTTCTTTTTCTGGCATATTTCAGTGTCAGCCGTATTTGAAATCCAACAGAGGACATGTTTATGGAAGATGTACCAGGAGGGAGAGATTTTGGCTCAGAGTTTCAAGGTTCCTGGTACATAGTCCCTTGGCTAGAGCTGTGGAAAAGTAAAGGCACTACAAAGACATTCCTGGACCTCTTTCAAAAACAGTTGCCATTAGTCATCCGGAACAAGCAGCTCAGGAAAAATAGGGTAGGGTTTTGGTCAGACAGTTTGGGTTTGTTCAACAACTAACAAGCAGTCAGCAAATTCTGGGCCAGTTGCTACATTACTAAGAGGTTTTATGTTGAATTATGTGACCCTCATCATATGCTTTAGTGCCAAGCATCATGAACTCTCACTCAGCTGCCAAAATCCCAATTCCTTTCTGTGTCAGCAGTGGTCTCGTTTTGTGACACTAACGAGGAAAGCCGAAGCATGGCGCTGTCCAACGTTGATTTCTCGTTAGAGACGTGGCTATGGGAGGTAGGAGCCTTGTTGAGAAATGCAAAGGCCCAGCAGATGGTAACTTTACCTAGGGCTCCTCGCCAGGCTTTCAGCAGCAAGCAAAGGCAGTCAGGCGTGTGAGCAGGTCATGTAGGTTTTTTGTGTACTAACACAGTAGGATGCCAACCCACCCTTTTCTTTGGCAGTTGTGAGACTGGCAGAGAAACAAATTTTTCCAACACCCAGAGCCTGAAAGCTTCTCAAATACCTTTACTTAGGGAAAGAAATCCTTGAATTTTAAGCAGCACTAGTAGAAAAGATCACCTTTGATGTGGATTTGCTGTATTCACAAAAAAAATGACAGAACGCATGTTCCATATAAACCTGAACAAATCACAACATTTAACCAATTTGAGGAGTCGCTATCCTTCCCAATTAAAAATAAATATGTGGTTTTATTGCCACAGAATTTCCATGTCAAAATTAAATTTAAAGAATGGAATTTATTTTGAAGAAGGGTACATGTAATTAAGTAATATTATTTTTATTGCTGCTAAATGTGGGACGACTTTCCATATTGCTACTATCTTTGTCTATAATGATAATGCTTCCACTAAAATAAAAATGTTTGCAAATGAAAAAAGGAAACTGGACAGGTGATGGAAAAAAATGTAAGAAGAATACAACTACTGAAGAAAAAGAACACTTGGTTTCTCGAATTAAGGGAAACAAAGACTTCTTTGAGAAGTGGATATTAAAAACAAAGTATGAATTATGTGGCACAGCTAATCAAAATAAAGTGCAAATCACAGATGAATATAAAGAGAAAATTGCTCTTTTTTTCAGTTGCAAATACTGAAATGTAAGTTATTGGAAAATTAAAAGGAAAAAATTTCCACATGTTTTATAGGGATTGAAAATATGCAGGTTTTCCTTTATATTAATTCCTCAGTGAAATTTTTCTGATATTTGAGAGTTAGTATTTAGATTTAAAAGTGCCTCATGGTACCAAAAGGAATTGCACAAATGCCACAGGAAATGGCATGGGCTGTACAAGACTACAGATGTAGGCAGCTTTATACAGGAGCTTCAGAGAGGAGAATTATGACGGGCAAACAAAGAAAACAAAGAATATTTTCAGGGAAAATTCAGTAATGCTTAGGCATGTTTAAGGCTCTGTAATATACCACCCAATTAGATCATATGCCTGGGATTAGTGACTTGATGAAATGTAGATTTAAGGGAATCTGACAGGAGCAGCAGGAGGAAGTTAGCACTGTATGAACTCTGACCTGAAGTGACTTTATGTTGGCATGAAATGTACAGAAGAAAAGATGAGATCAGTGAAGGATGTCAGTAAATACAATGAGTAATGACAGGAAACTATGAGAGAAGGACTTACTGGACCAAAATCAAAACTATCTGAAGAATATACTACTTCTGTCAATAGGTCATTAGACAACAGGAAAATATACCCAAGCAGAAAGAGGTAAAAAAATCCCACATAGAGTATCTTTTATGAAATCTCATTGAATACGTTGGAAAATTAGAAATGACCTGACAAAGGAGGAAGGACAGAACAGCCTCAAGTTTTAACTATGACTGCTCTAAGTAGGTGATTTGCGTAAGATACGCCGATGCAAAGACAGAAGACAGATGACAGGATAATGTGAATTCAGACAATAAAATGTGTGGCCTGGCCTCATTAACTGTAAATCACGTTTCAGTTGATGCATCTAAGTGTCTGGAGAGGACTATAAATTACTACATTAGGAAGTTGGCAGTAATGTGCAGCAAGTAAGAGAGGAGTGTTATCTTCATAAGACACAAAGATAGAGAAAATAAGAAATGAAAATCATTGCTGAATTTTTCAAATGTTACTATCAATGGAATTGGAATATATGTGAGAAGACCAGATGTGGTAATAGGAAAGAAAGTCAGAGATCTTTGTCACATTGAAAGCATGAAAAATATTGAATATTGTCAATCAGCACTGATAAGAATTGGAGAAAATATGGGGAATGGAAAGCAGAAATGAAACACCAGTCATTTCTAGTGCACTGGGATTTTATCATAAAGAAAACACATCCGTACTGTGTAAACTGGAAGTCAGCTATACTGTAGAAACACTTTTTGCAGTTGAGGCCAAAAAAAGTGCCAAATTTGTCCTCAAGTCACAGTGTGTGTTAAAGCTCACCCAATTGGCCAATGGTACCTAGTATTAGGGGCACAATCAATGTCTTGTCTGCTTCATAAATGCCTATGTTGCCCTGAAGGCAGGTTTTTGTTGTTGATTAAAAGAGGGCATGTGCATATAAACACAGACAGACAGACAGACACACACACATATATTAGGTTTTGGATTTTAATAGAAGAAATCAAAGGGTCTGTGTTATTTTACAAAAGAAACCTTTAAAATTTAAAATACATTTGGCAACACTAATAGAAATTACATGAAATAGTGCAATTTTGCAAGCATTAACTCTCACCAACTGTGACATTCCTTCTGTCCAGGGGAGGGAAAAGGAATGGTATGTGTAAGTACTTAAATCTCTGTCTATTATTTTCTTATGAACATAAAAAAGCTTGGAGATTCTTTTTACAAAATCTGAGCTGCTTTTAATGTATGTCATGCTCTGTGAAACAGCAACTTATGACTGAGGGCAGATCCAATTTTTCAGAGGCACTGAGCTCAGGTTTTAAGTGTACTAGAAATTTTCATTTGGGGAGACCTAAGGAGCTACAGGCCTTTGGGCGAGTCTGGGACTAGACTTCTCTATAATGAGTGCTACAGAAGTCAGCTCTGGTAATGACACTAGTAACATATTAAACATGTTGATCTAAGGTATATTCATACTAGCAATTTTATTCATTCAAATATATCACACTCTCAATCTTCCTGTTCTTGCATACATCAGGGATCTGGTTCTGTGTTTGGTCTTTTAGAGCTGGGACTGTTCTACTGCATGAGTCAGAATAACAGTGCATTAGTGCAGGAGGTCAGAGATTTCTTCACTAAGCCAAGGAAATTTAGCCTTACACAGTTTCCTTTATAATACTATAATATGAAATCACACACGACATCAGAGCTCATGCAGGGCACTCCAGACTCTGACTCATTCTTTCTTTCAGCAATTACAGCCAGAAGTAGATTAAGACCACAATACATAGCTCTTTCAAAGTTTTGGTCATGGTTATTGATAGATATTTTTTTTTTAAAGTGGAAGAAAGCTGAAAAGTGGGAAAAGAAATAAACCTCAGAAAGAGTAAAATATGCCAAATGAAGTAAACTAAGAGAAAGACAGAAAAAGCAGATATTGAGTGGGCTGTAGGCAGATGCCAAGACTGGATTCCACTGAGGCTAAGCTGGACAGGGCATGAAAACCCACTGGATGAACTCGACCTGACAAGTCCTTGGATGTGATAGATAACAGTGTGAGATGCCATCAAAACCTGCAGAGAACACTGTAGAACACGTCTGAATTTCACAGGTGGTTAAGCAGCAGGCGTGTGCCAGACTTCACAGGTAACTAGAGAGGAGCACTGGGGCCTCTGTGGGTAGTCAAGTTTTGCAAGGTCAACGGTGTCTGCATGACCAGAACAGTAAGAACATATAAGATTAAGATTACCTAAGGAATGGTAACAGAAATAAGAATTATGGATATCAATATCCCTAAACAGGCACAAACAGGGAGAAAGTAGTTAGGGATTTATTGTTTATCTAGGAAAAGATTGGGGCAGAGAAAGGTAGGTACAGGACTGGAAAAAGGAAGTAAGGAACAAAAAATGTGGCAATAATGTGTACAAATTACACAGCCACTGCTGGCCAAGAGTATCTGTCAAGCAGCCCTGTACTTCATCACTACAGCCAGAGCAGAAGAATAATTCAAACCCACTATTCTGAACAACCGGCAGGATTCAAACATGTCTCTGCAGTCAGGAGGACAGGTTGGGAAGGAAAATTTTTTCCCTGGGCAAAAAGGAGAGTACCAGCATGCATGGTCCAAGCACCCTGGCACCACCCTGTGGGTGCCCATCCCAAGCCTGGTAGCATCAGCCACTGCCCTACACTTTCCAGGAATGAGCTTCTGAGAGGCTGCATCTTATGTCTGGCTGTTTGCAGTCATGCTGCATGTTTAAGTGGGTGATAAAAGCTTTTCATCCTGAGCTGATAGGTAAAGCAAGGCAAGTGCATGCCAGTCCTGGTGAAAGTGCTTATATTCCAGAATGAACAGGAATGATGGTCACTCCATTGCTTCCTCTAGGGCACAGTTCTCAGAAGAAGAACAAAGATTAAGAAGGGGTGCCTTAACACAGAAGAACTTTTTGCTTATTTCTTTTCTTGGTTTTTGCATTGTCTTTTGCATTATACATGCACCAAGGGGTAATGTGTTTTGTAAAAGTTAAATATTTTGATTATTGTTGCAATTTAAAGTAAATAAAACTGATAAAATTTAGGTCTGTTCTTTGTCAGTCTAAAAGTGCTATTGTGCATTTGCTTACATCTTTCTATTTTCCTACTATAGTCCCAAGAGACAGGGATTTACTACTTTTCAGAGAGTTCATCAAAATTGCCAGTCAGGAAGATTTTTCTCTCAAAACAGAGGTTTTTTTCTTGTTACTTGGAATGCATTTCTTCTTATTGTTATTAAAGCAAATTTCTAGCAGACAGGTAAAAAATACAAATAAAACCTAGGAAAATAATACACAGACAGTGATTACTCCAATAGACCCAATATACCATCTCTTACACAACATTTTCCCATCCCAAGAGACTTACATTTTACTTTTGTTATCCTGAAATGTTCTGTCACTTCTGTGTTAATACCCATTAAGTATGGTAAGATATCCGTCAGTCCCAGTAGCCCTTAATCACTTGTCCATGTACTGTATGTACATGTGGCTCTTCAGCTTCTCTAGGAAGCCAGTGTCTTTGGCTCTTTGGCTCTCATCATGGTAATTTCTTTCCCCAGATCTCCCACCAAATACCATATATAGAAGCATGGTGATCAGAAATGTATGTAGTGTTGCAGAACAGGGAATGTTACCATCCTGTTCTCTCGTACAATGCCTTTTCTTATGATAAATAGATCCTCAAATCCCACTATTTATCCAGTGCAGGCAGCAGTGAATGACCTTTAAGCGAGCAAACATCCAAAGAGAATACGCTTCAGCACACGTGGGCAGAATATTTTTCAATTGTTTCACTGCAAAGATTTTAGAATACACAGGACTGAACCAAGGGGTTATAAATTCATTTTTAAGTGAAGTGACAAAACCATCACTATTTAAACTGGTAAATAGTCCCATGATTGCAGACACAGCTTGGGATCATTTCAGTTAATCACAGTCTTCTTCTTTCTCATTACCTATTGTTTATGAATTTTATTCAAATGTCCAAGTATGTTCAGAGCCTGTGCTGAGCACCAACGCAAGATTTTGGAAACAAAAGGAAGTTTTTTCTTGCACAGCTTGGTGGAAATATGCTAATCATTAGTCTAATAGCTCTTCGTTCTCCAGAGTGACACAAAAAGAAGTCGAAATCTGGCACTTGCTTAGTAATACAGTGGATCCGTTCCAATCTCTGAGGAAGGTGAGTGCCTACATGCCACACTTGGTTTGCAAAATTTTAACCGTGCTTTTGCTGAACAAAAGAATACTTGAAGATTTGAGTGATAATCCAGTGGGGAGCTGCAGCTCTTCCGTATTCTCTGTGGCATAGAGGTGATGTAATGTGACGGACTTCTTTTACACCCACAGCTGATCACTAATGCCTACCTCAGTCTCAGAGTGCCCCAGCCAGGATTTCTTATTGATTATGGGTAAAGATGGAAATAAAATACAATGCAGAGCAAAGCTAAGTAAGAGTCCCAGGTAGTAAAGACAAGGCAACACTCAATCTGGACAGGAGTTTCTTTTATGCTTAAAGCTCCTCTATGCGAGAATTTTCCACCACCCACATACCACCAGCAGCTGCTGAACACAGCTGATGCAGACCTCTTGGGAATTTTTGAGACTGGGAACCCTGTAAGAGCCTCAGGCTTTATTGGGGAAAGATGGTAAAACGGTGTGGAGAAAAGATTTGCCTCCTCTTCCAGATTTGGCAGGATACTTAGGGATTTCATCACCATGAATTTAAGTGTTATTAAAAATAAAATATTTAGCAAGATTTTTCTGGTATGCTATCACATCCCAGAAAGCATCAAAACAGAAAGACTAAGAACAGAAGAAAAAATGAACTTCACTGGGTGCATCTATTTCCTTTAAATTCAGTTTGTAAAAATATTCTTTTTCTCTCCAAGTTTATAAAATCTATGCATTTAGAAATTACTTATACGGCTGTATCCTGGTATATCATCATCTCTGATGATGCCAGGTTCATGCAAAAGTAAAAATCAACATTTTCTGCTTATATCCATGATAGGGATTTCCATTTAGTATATGAATATGAATCAAGTATAGACCCTAAAAGTAGGAATTATCGTTTAATCTGGTAACCTCTGTCATTCCTGGGGAGACGTGCACCTTACAGAAGTTCATTTCATCTGCTGACCGATGTTCAGGGGAGGCAAGACTTAGGCTTTCACTCTCTCATAATTATTGGGAGATCCTAGATGCTTAAAGTTTTGAAAGACAATCACTGAGTGAGATGAATCCCATGTTTATTCATGAGTGGTAAATATTTAAGAACTTTCCTATCCTCTCTACAACATCAGGGACCATGATGAACCTTGTGCGCGTGTGTGTATGTATGTGTGTGTGTGTATCTATATATGTGTATATATATATATATATATATCTATATACACATGATCAGAAAGCACTAGATATTTCATTTTACACTGGAAGAACTGAGACAGAGAGAGTTTATGGCGTTTCATGGAGGATTTAACAACTGATTTCACAGCCAAGACTAGTACTAATAATTCAGATTGATATTTTAGGTGTGGAATTATTCATGCCAGGGCTTTGAAACCAGTAGGTATATAAAGGGACAATAAAAGATTTAGCTAATTTCTATTACTTTATCTACACAGAATTCAGCAGTATGGTGATTAAAAATCCTGAGAATATATTAAGGGGAATAATAAGGGTACTGCCAAAGTTTTCTTCATTGCTAGCAGCTGTGTAGTATTAAATCCAGTCTAGACATCACTAACCAAACTACATTTATGCAGCAAAGATCCCTAGCAAGTGTGTTTAGAGGGCACACATGAAAAAAATGTTTAGGCACTCCTTAATTGTAATGGACAAGAATTCATAGCAGAGGCTTGTACTGACCCTACAAGATCAAAAAATTACGGTGATGGGGATGTGCTGCTTTGTTATGCTGCGCTTCTTGGGTTGCATAAAGCAGAAGTTTTTAAACAAAGTACTTGCTATCACTTTTGTATGCCTCCATTTACACAGTTAATGCAGAGAGGAAGGAAGCAGTGCAAAAGAAGGGAAAAGAAGTGTGTTAACAGTTTTCTTCCAAAGTATGGGCACTTTGTAGAAGTTCCACTTTTTAGTACGACTTCTAATTAATTATGCGTTTCACAATATACATTTTCAAAAGAGCTGACTAAGGTCAGTGGGAAGAAGAAAGAAAGCAAAACAAATGGCAAGCAACAAATTAAATCCTACAGCAGGAATAAGATATTTCCAACCAAGTCAGTTCCAATACTCAAAAGTTTAGACAGAAGTGATGAGGATACATGCAAGGATACCAACAACACAGAGATAAAATAATGGTTGATGTAATTTTGATTCGGATTTAACTTGCCCTTTATCTGCAAAAGAACAGATGCTCTAGCTAGTTCCAAATTATGAAACTGTAGCTTCAAAACACATTCTTCTCTCCACTAAGCAGATTTAAAATTTAAATTAGTACCCCTACATTGTATGCAAGTCAGCTACTCTATTTTCACAGAAAGAACAGGTTTTTTTATCAAGGTAGAAGTCTCAGAAAATATATTTTTCTTGCAATGAGTTGTTAGTGACCACTTAAAAGTAAAATAGGTCCTTTACCATTATGCAAATAGGGCTAATACTTATCAAAAAGCACAGAAACTCACAATGTTAAAAGAACACACAGAGATCTCTCTCTGGATAATTTACCAGAATTTAATATGTTTAGTAACTGGTTCCCTGACATGTGTTGACAATCCTGACCTAAACCACATAGTCAGTCACTTGCTCTAATAGTTTCTTAATTATATTACCTAATCCAGAAAGAAAAAACAATGAAAATATCGATCTTTAAAAAAAAATTTAAAAATCTGATGTCCAGAAGAGGGAAAACCCAAGAACTACATAATTTTTCTTCAAATTTGAAAGCTTTCTTCAGATAGGATGATAATACTCACTCTGAAAAACCTCAGCTTCCAGGTGACACCAAAGCTGTGAACAGAAAGCCATAAGAATTTTGCTATGTTTCTTTCCTATTTTACCCATTTGAACAGCAGGAGAGAGAGAGAAAAACAGAACCTACTGTAGAATTTTGTGTCTTAATTGCTCACTTTACTGTGAAATATAGCATTCTATATGCATTTATCCAATAAGCATATCACCTGGTTGGGGGGGTTGACAATTCCTGAGGGATGTGCTAAAGAATCATGAAGAATAGCTATAGTACAGTGTTACTTTAAAAGACATAACCATGAGAAGAAGCAGATCTAAAAAGCCACGATACTGGACAGGTTACATTTGCAAAGCTTTTCGGTGTATGAAATTACACATCTTAGGTCTGGCTCCATTTCATACCCACCTTGCACTTGCCCCACTGTGTGTACAGGAACATTGTAATGACAGCAGCTTTACTTGGGGTGACATGAATAAGGGGAAATTGAAAAGTAGATCGATACTAATGCAACCACAGGAAAAAAAAGAAAACCTTAATCTCATATCATAACATTGCAGGAAGTGAAGTGGAGTTGAAGGAGAACTTATTGATACAGACAAGAGAACCAAAGGAATACACATACAAATTACACCGTTGCCTGTGAAGTGGAGATGACCAGAGGAAATCTTTCAAGCTGTCAGGCAGAAAGATGAGAAGAATATGGTGACAAATGAACTAAGCATGATGACTTCTGGAAAGAAAAATGGGAATGGAGGGCACGATATAACCCTCTGGCAAAGGAGATTAAAAAAAACCAATGTGAATGGAGTAATGTGCTTAATCAAAGTGAAGTGCAGATCATGGAAGAGGAAATTCAAAGATTGAGAAAATTACTTAATTGGAAAGCACCAGGAAGAGAACAGAATCACCAAACATCAGCCAACAGCTTAACAAAATAGTACCCCCAATTCAAAATACATATATGAGAAGCGAAGATAATTATTACATAATGGCAGAAGGGTTCAATTAATTAAAAAGACAGAAAATTTGTTACACTAGAACAGGCTCCCATGAGGATTTGATGTTCTTAGAAAGCATACAAAATACAGGGATGTCACAACATATTGCCTATCTCATGGAAATGGACTTGCACTAGCTTATGGAGAAAAAAGCTTTCTTAAGAGTTAAAAGCAGGTCAGGCTATCCTAGTCATTGCAGAAATCAGATAATTTCTAACAAAAATGTTCTTGTATCAGAGAAATAAAGCCTGAAGAAAGAAGGCTGGTCTGCCATCAGGGCAGAATAGCCTTTTCCGGAAAAAAAAAATACACACATGATTCAAGACCTCACCAGAGGGGATTCCTTCACATGTTTTGAAGGAGTCTTTAGATTAAATTTATCTGAGGCCAGAAAAATAGAAATAATGTGATGAATCAGTTTGAACAGGAGAAAGCTGGGGGAAAGGACATTTTTTTTAAGACTTATAAGACCAGTCAAACCTGAGCTCATAACCCATGGCTCAAAACTATGTCACAGTCAACTGTTACTCTATTATTTCATTCCTCCATTCCCCTTTTTGGCTCAGCTTTCCCTTTTTCTGTGTATATCAACTAATTTTCCATTTCTGCTACAAATAAATGTCACCATGTGATTCAGAAAGTTTTTCTGGTACTGATGCAATTAACACCTATAAATTCGGATATTTGTGTCACATATTTTATTGATATGACAATATGGATTTTTTTATGAAGCTCCGAGAGTACTGCCAGCAGATTTCAAATTCTGCAGAATCAAAATATTTTGATAAAATGTACAGATACAAGTTTTCTAAATCTCATATACTCTTTTAGCTTTGTAAAGCCTTTCAGTTTATCTTTTGAATGCGCCTGCTCAGTTTGTTCCTCACACATTATCAAAAACATCTGGGATGTTCTAGTTATTTACAGCCAGGATACACAGTGTAGGTATGTCTGAAATGCAGATATGTCTGAAAGTTTGTGGATTTTGTTTTGAACTTGAAAATTTTGGCCCAGTATTGCTTTATATCACTACACTAGAATCAAGTTGAATAGAGTTCTGAAACCATCTATAAAAGGAAATACGTCAGATGATTAATAGTAATGCTGAAAATGCAGGGGAAAATAATATGATTTTTCATGTTGTTTTGAGCAAATCGTTAATCTTGTATTTGCAGTTGAACAAACTGGAGCTGACTGGTGATTTGGGCTCTGTAGAAGAAAAGAGCCAGGAGGATGTAAATGTTAAGTATCTTTTTTTATTATTGCAACCAGTTTACATAAAGAATTTGGCAACAAGTGTGAGTCTGCATTGTTGTTTGATTCCAATATAAAAACTTCTGACTAACCCACTGTCTGAGAAATTGTTCTCTTTACACATAATCTAGTGGCAGAAGAGGAAAAGAGTTCAACCAAACCTAGTAAATAGGAATATTCAGTCAATAAGGTGTTCTGGACAGAGAATATTCTAAGCAACGTCTTGACAGAGAATATTCTAATCACATGCTCCTCACTACTTGCAAATCTGCAGAACAGACGCGA
Organism: Callaeas wilsoni; assembly: GCA_013398955.1. Classification (NCBI taxonomy): domain Eukaryota; kingdom Metazoa; phylum Chordata; class Aves; order Passeriformes; family Callaeidae; genus Callaeas; species Callaeas wilsoni. Next base: position 47,284 of record VWPU01006280.1, read on the forward strand.
ATAAATTTAAGCCTTCAAAATACTTCTGTTTTTTTTCTGACTAGTGAAGGATTAGCGAAAAAGAAAGCAAAGGATAATGAAAATAGCTTCCAGTGCTTTTTTGTTAATACAGATTAGCAGTAGGCATAACTCAAATGCCTCTCCACTGCTCCTCTGCTCTGGAGCCAAGTATCACTGAAGTGGAGCAGCTTTGTTCCTACACATGGATTTTGACAGCTTCATCCCTATCTATGCACGCAGCAATGTGGAGGCATCGCGTCTCACATTCACACACCAAAGGAAGCCTGTGCATTAGCTTAGAAGACGTACTGAATCAGAATAGTCCAATGTCCCCTCTTCACTCAGAACTGCTCAGGACTAGAGTAGACCTTGCAGATCTCTGAGTAAAGAGCTAGTTCTAGGCACTCGCAGCTTTACACTGCCGGTCCTTATGAATTAGGCAACAGGAACACTAACCCACATTTGAAGGGTGTTTAAGCATCCATGTTCCAGTTTCATCCCCAAAGCTTTACAAATCCTTGATACATATCTCTGCACAGACATATTTTACATCAAGGTAACATCTGACACATTTGGCACCCAGCTACTTGTGCTGGTTTGGACACAAATTGAGGAGGAAACAACCTGAGGGGGGCGTCTCTCTCTCTCTCTCTTCTGCCTGCCAGGCAAGCGGACCCCGGCAGCACCTCCCCTATGGGTTCGGGAAAATAATTTCTCGCGTGAAAGTGAAAAACACCATTTACTTAACAAACAGAGTCCCCCCCTGTCACGGGGAAAAAAGGATAGTGAAACCCCCTCCCCTGTCCCCTAAAAGAGGACTATGGATTTTAGAGTGCTTTCTGTAGGTAAAACCTGCAGTCCTACGCTAGGCCGGGCCGGCCAGGCAGGGTCTGACGATCCCCCTTGGAGGGTCTCGCCGAGCAGGTCCGGAGATGGTACCTGGTCTCGGATGAAAAGCAAGCCAAAAACAATCCAAAAAGGAAAAGAAGCCGCTGAGGCAGATCACAGTCCCTTCTCCGCTGAAAGCCGAAGAGACTAGAGAGCAAAAGTCCTCTAACCAACCAAATGTTGTCAGAATCGGGAGAGAAAAGAATGCAAACATTGTAGTTACAAGGTCAAGCTAGCTGCTTTGAAGAGTTCTCTCGGCTTCTTTCTCCCCCCTTTGCAATTTAAAGGTACACTAGAAATCAAGCAGGCGATGGGGAATACAGTATTGTCATAGAATCACCCCAAGACACTACTGCTCCTCTTCTGTGCAACTGGTGTTTTACCAGTTGTGTGTTTGGTGCATTCAAATGAGGAGACACACCAGACTGCTCCTCCAAGCCTGTGTGTTTAAATCCTTCAAGACCCACATGTACAGATGCTCATGAGGAAGCTTCTGTCAAGCCTAAGACATAATTCTAAAAATGCTGGATTCTATCAGCTCTACACCTGGGCCTGATGAAAGACCAGACATTGTTCAGCACTCCTGCTCTGCTCACAGGGCAAAAAAACTGCCATAAATCTGGCACCTTGGGACGGAGGGAGGTCTTGTCTTTCTTTTCTTTCCTGTTCACAGAGAAAAATACCACCTTCTTGTCCATCTCATTTTAGTTATCCTTAGTCTCCCCTTTTCCAACTGCCAACTATCAGTATAATAATCAGGTCCCCATTAAAGAGCAGCAACCAGACTTATTGATACAGGAAAACAAGAAAAAAGGCTCACCCAGAACTGGATCTACAAATAGAGTCTGGAGCATCAGCTACAGCATCCTCTCAGAGGAGGTCAGGATATTTTTCTTCTAATAGGATGCAACACAGCTGAAAAATGCACCAAAGACTTCCAGCCAGACCTGAGCAGAGAACTAGGAGATATTGGTACATCTACACAAACTAATTTCAGAACATGTCTGAAACAACGTTTATTCCCTTTTCTGGCCTCTTCAGGTTTAAGATTTGCTAATCAAAACATTTGCCACAATTTAGCTATGACAACACTTACTGGAACACACAAATTTAGAAAACATGTTTCTTTTCCACAAAATGTGGATTTCTCAAACTTTTATATGAAATTATATGCTGTTTTTAGTGATCTGAAAGTAGTCCTTTAATTTTCGTGTCTCCTGAGGATATTGAAAATAAAGTTTCTTTTCATAATGAATGTTCTGTAGATTTCAAATCTACAATAGATTTACATCTGTGCAAAGCCAAATTTAGCTTTTCATTTGTCATTACTTACTGAGTTCATGAATGGCCCAGCTAATGTGATCCTTGATTTATGACACGAAATACTGTTGTACCTAGCCAAATATTCACAATGCTTTGAAGTTATTGCTGGGCTGAACAAAGGGCAGGAACACTTCATCCAAACCCAGATACAGAAATTACTCTAATTCTCTGCCAAAGGGAAGAAAATAAATGCATTATTTTCATCTTTCCTAATAATGGGTACTTTTCCATCACCTTCAAGCCCGCAATTTAGCTGTGGCTATGTGAATGAGCTCCTCTATGAAATAAACTTTCGCATTATTTACCACCCTCCACAAATCCTTTCCTGAAAGAGCAGTGTGGATCAAATCGAAGATTGTTCTCACAATCTGCTCTGTTCAGCTACATTCCTACATGGCCAGGGTAACTCTTTGGCAAGCTGCTCTTTGCCCTGGATGCCCTGGCAGTTTGCAGCAGTGGGAAGTCGTGGTACAAAACAAATGATCCCAGCAACTTTCAGTGTAACATTGTCATCCCTTTAGGTACAGCACCCTGAAACAGACCCCATCATCTGACGGCATGGAAATGGTCCTCTGGGAAAAGCTTAAAAAAAACATCTGTGGTCTCTCATTCTGTGCTTTTGATTCTCTGGAGGGAGAAGTATATTATTAATTACCAATAATGAGAAAAATACATTATTATTAAAGTTCTCTGCCTTCATTTGATGTCTTCATTCTGGTGTGATTTCATCCATATTTTTCTTACTCCACTAGCAGAAATTTAAGGAGAATATATACAAAAGACGTCAATAATTCTTTGTTCTGTGTTCAGTTCTGTGTTGCACCTCTCTCTTGAAAAACAGGAAAGTGTGAATACCAAGTCTTGTCTGTTGCCAGTTCGTGCTTTTAGGTGTCGATATGATTGGTACAAACTGATACAGATGTTTCAGCAGAAATGGATGAAAATCCCTTCATTCCCACTCTACTGGATCCTTCTCTGTGCTCTTTTGCGTTAGGTAGTGGTTTTTCCTGCCAGTCTGACTGTTTGCTATGCAGAGCAGGGCTACATCTGCAGATTTGGCTTCGAAGTTGTTGTTCTGGGCAGCTAGAAACAACCAGATTCTCTTGAACTCCTGATGGCTTATATGGTATTTCAAGAAGTTTTGTGACGTCTTTGCTCCTAAAAAGGATTAGGTTAAAAAGAAAGTGTTTGGAGGATGAAGTCACTATTCTCTTCATTATTGCAAAGTAAAAAACAAGACAAGCAACACCTTAAATAAAAAACTTCTTCATACTTATAAATTTTTAATTTTTTTTCAATTTATATGACATAAATTCTGCCAGTTTTCAAGTCTCAAAAAAATAATCTTTCATATAAATACTATAAAGGAGCATAAATTAAATTTTCTTTTGGCTGAGTAGTATAAAGTGCAAATGTTGTAAATCAATGTATCAGGGTGAACCAAACATGGCTAATCATAAACTGAAAGACTGCATTCATATTATTAAAGTCTAATAAACAAGAATTCTTTCACACCCTCATTCATGCTATTTTCTAGGAAGCAGAAAGAAAAGCCATTTCCATACAGTTCTCATTCTTCACTCTCCCAATCTCTTCTTAAAAAGCTTATCAGTGTTTCAGAGAAATTGTTGAAAAACTGAGTCCTTGTAAATCTAAGAGGAGATTTATTCCAGGAAAAGATAAGTTGTCCCCAGGTCTATGCACCTCATTTCCACAGGTTTTTAGAAAACCCACAGGTAGTCTGACCATATCAGTAAACTGCCACATCCCTTAGACAGAACCATCCTTTTAAAGAAGTTTACCATGCTGTTAACTTCTCAAAAGTGGGGAGGTTTGTACTTTTAGTTTGTACTTTTTATTTAGTATGGTCTTTTTTAAATCACCTGCCATTTCCTGTAGCTGATGCCACCTCCCTAAGTAGTATTTGAGTGAATGAGCGAGAAACAGACCCATTATTTTCAGAGACACGTGGTCTCAAAGACGCTCTGGACTCTCGGGAGTCTCAAACCTCCACTGCAGTGGAGAAGCAGGTGGACTCAGAACCCCACAGGGTAATCACTCAAACGACTGTGAGCCAAGGGTGTTTTAAAGATGAAGGCTGGAACCAGGAAAAGGTTCCTCCTCTTTCTCAGAATTTGACAAGTAGGACTGGAACCTTCTAGAAGAGATGTGAGGTTCTGGAACCAGAAGGCCAGACAACAGATGAGGTGGGCGAAGATCCTTCTGGGACAGTGGGGCCTCCTGAAACAGCAGCACCTGTTCTGTGCACCACGACCTCCTCTATTAACAGGAAAAGGGTAGCTGTAATAGGAGACTCCCTTCTAAGGGGAATGTGAGGCCTGGTATGCAGACCAGACCCAACTCACAACAAAGTCTGCTGTCTTAAGGGCTTGGATAAGGGACATTACTGGAAAACTCTGCAGTTTAGTAAGGCCCTCTGATAACTGCCCTCTATTGGTTGTTTAAACTGGCAGCGATGAAATAAAAAAGAAAAGTCAGAGGGCAATCAAGAGAATTCAGGGCCCTGGGATGACTGAGAGAGAGCAAAAGGAGCAATTTCCTCACTTCTTCTGGTAAGAAGGAATAATATTAATGGGAATAGGCAGATCCATCAGGTCAGTGCAGGACTCCAAGGTTGGCGTTGCCAGAAAAATTTTGCTTTTGTTGAGCATGGGATGATCTACTCAACACCTGGTCTACTGACACCTGATGGGATGCACTGATATCAGAGAGGAACAAGAGCTCTAGTACAGGAGCTGGCAGGGCACATTGGCAGAGCTTTAAACCAGCGTGGAAGAGGGAAAGGGACAAAGCCAGGCTGGCCAGTGATGAGTGATGGGATGGTGTGTCAAAACTTGAGGAAAGGAGCACTAAGGGATCCCCCAATCTGCCTAAGGAGGTTTTGGCTACCATGTACCGCACCTGAAATGTTTCTGCGCTAATGCACCCAGCATGAGGGACAAACAAGGGGAACTCCAGGCTTTGGCCCAGTCCCAGAGATTTGACATCGCTGGCATAAGTGAAACCTGGTGGGATGAGTCCTGTGACTGGAGTGCCCTGTTGGATGGTTACAGGCTCTTCAGAAGGGACAGGCACAACAGGAGAGGTGGAGGGGTGGCGCTGTGTGTAATAGAAGGGGTGGAAGGTATGGAGCTCACAGCTGGCAATGGCACAGTTGAGAGCCTCTGGATAAGAATCAAGGGACAAATAATGCAGATGCCATCGTGGGAGTCCACTATAGACCTCTGGACAGGACAATGACAAATTATTCTTTGAGGAACTAAGGGACTCTTCCAATCAACTGCCCTTGTCTTTATGGGAGACTTCAACTTGCCAGAAATTAACTNGGAATTAACTGGGAACATCACACAGCTGGTACAACCCAGGCCAGAAGATTCTTAAAAACCTGGATGACAATTTATGGAACAGGTCCTAAGGGAGCCAGCTTGGAAAGATGCCCTCCTTGATCTCCCACTAGTCAAAAGTTTGGCTCTCATGAGTGAAGTGGAGGTCGGTGGCCATCTTGGCCATAGTGACCACAAAGAAATCGAGTTTAAAATCTTGTTAAGAGGAGGAAAAGTGCCAAAACCTGAACTCTGCATATGAGGCGAGCAGACTTCAGGCTGCTCAGGAAACTAGTAAGCAAGGTCTCCTCGAAAAAAGTTTTTGCAGATGCTGAGGTCCATCAGTGCTGGCCACTTTTTAAACATCACCTACTCAGGGCACAGAAGCAGGCAATTCCCAAATGTCAGAAGTCAAGCAGGGAAGAGGAGGGGGGACTCTCATCTCTTCTCTGTGGTGGCAAGTGACAGAACCCAAGGGAATGGCCAGAAGCTGAGTCAAGGGCGGTTTAGGTTGAATATCAGGAAAAAGTTTTTCACCCAGAGTGTGGCTGGGCGCTGGAACAACTTCCCTGGCAAGTGGTCTCAGCACCGAGCCTGACAGAGTTCAAGAAGTGTTTCGACGGTGCTCTCAGTCACATGGTGTGACTCCTGGGGATGGCCCTGTGCAGGGCCAGGAGTTGGACTCAGTGATCCTTGTGGGTCCCTTCCAGCTCAGCATATTCTGTGTGATTCTGTGTGTGAAGGTTTCTGAAGGATGTAGCTTCTCCATGGAAATCAGCACAGATTAGCTATTGGAGCCACTCACTTTAGCAATCTCTATTTACTGCCTGAGAAAATTCTCTTGCCTCCACCAAAGTGGTTCAGAAGTGTACTTTTCACATGTTTGCAATCTGTCAAACACACTTTTCAGAGCTTTAAGATGTGAAACACCCACTCCTATACTACCCCACATTCCTTGTTCTCTAACAACTAAAAGTCCTTGAAAACAATTGCAAGGATCTAGCAGGTCAACTTCCTTCTCATCCTGAGCTGAAATAAGCTCTCCTTATCCTCTGTAGAAATAGGAAATACACATCTCTTCAGAGGACTTCACATTGTATTTTCACATGCTATAACTTTTAGAATAACTTTCTATGTGGACCTGCAACAGCCACCTGGTTTTCTAGAGAGACAAGTTTTAGACACTTCTTTATAGAATTCATGAATATTGGGATTATTTTCCTCTTCCCTGGTTAAAAAGAAGTAATTTTTCCGAGACCTTCCCATTTCAGATCTACTTATAGCCAAGCCAGAATTCAGAGAAGTCAACACATGCCTTTAGACCCAGTCCAATCGGGACATAAAAAAATATTTCACTATGATGCAGCAGCAAGGAAGAAGTCTGACATTCCATCCTAAGTGTATATATTGCTTTGTTTTTCAAGGAATAAAGTCTTTGGTACAAAAGTTCATCAGGCCAAAAGATTTCAGAGGGAGGGAAAGGTTTTAGTTTATTATATATTCTATGTTACATCTACTATGTGTTCCTGCTTGGCATAGTCCTGACAAATAAATTACACTGAAAGATTACTGCACCTAGGAGAATTCACCTAGGCTTGGAATCACAGCAAACTGCTCCAGGGATGCACTTTAAATGTATTAGATTTCTCTTTACAAAAAGATTATTTTCTTCTTTATTATTAATTGTAGCATTATATCCTTTCCCAAAGAGATATTTTTGCCATATGCTGTCCCTCTTTTAAATCAATTTTGCTACCTCCTGTGACAGCAGACGATGTGTCTTGCAGCAAATGCTAAATTTGTTATGCCAGAAGGCATGAAAAATATGACACAATGAGTACTTACATGCTACTGGATAACAAAATTATTTTATTTAAAATATTATTTTACAGTGTAACATTTCTTTGCAAAATGAGTTTTTCACAAAATTTGCCGATGTTTTCTACCATAAGGAACTTTCCTAAATTTCAACCACTCTGTCTTCAAATGAAGCAGGAATAATCATTGGAGCAGAGACCATGAGTTAACCTTTCCTTTTCCTGCACACCACTAGAGCAGCACAAGCTCACTTCTTCCAGTCCTGGGCATTCGTTTTTGCCTCTCTCCTGGTCACTCCCAGAGCGTCCCTGGCATGACACTGGCCCTCCTAAAGAAGTGACAGGGGCTGCAGAGCTGTGGAGAGCATGGGCACTGGGACTTCTCATCTGGGGAGAACAGCAGTCTCCTCTGTTCTCTGAGAGATAAGACATATTAGATTTAAAGGAGGTACTGTGCTGAGCTCAGCGCTCCTGAAGCCTCAGACACCTGTGGATGTCAGAGGGGAGCTTGGCACTTCTCTTCCCAGAACAGCAAAGGAGAGCAGGGCATGGATCTGGCCTAGAGCTTCCAGTGACTGACACAGATGTGGAACTCTGGAGAGCACTTGGGCTTCGATGGGAGTCACCCAGAGAGCTGCAGCTCTTTCAAACCAAAGTACCTACTGGTGCAAGCACTCAGTAAATCATACCAAGATTATTGTGGAATCAGTAGCAAGGAGAAAGGAGATAAACTAGAAGCATGGAAGATTGTTTAAGTGTTAGAGATAATGAACTCAGCAGAGCCTGACAAAATGTCCTCCTGTGAGTACTCGCAGCAGTAGCCGGAGCAGTCTCAGAAGTATTAGCACTGATTTCTGAATATGCTTAGAAGACAATGAGATCCCAAAGGACTGGGAGAGGACAAAGAGAAAATCCTTCTCAAAGAGGAAAAAGGTCTATCTAAAAAATTAGAGACTATTCAACCTACCTTCAGTACTCCAAAAACAGTGAAATAAATTAAAAAGTAATCTATCAGTTTGTAAATGCAAGAGGGTAATAAGAATCATTTAACATGTATTTTCCAAAAAATGTACACAACACAATTTCCTTCTTTGATAAAATTATCGCCTAAGTGGATGAGTGGGAAGCATGAAAATATCTTGTCTTTATTATGGCTTTTGACAGAGAACAACAAGACACCTTCATAATCAAACAAGAGAAATAGACTCTAGATAAAATTGCTGTACAGAAGGTTGAATAAAGAATAGTTCAAAGTCTGTTTTCTACCAAAAGGAGATGAACAGATTCTTAGAGATATGTCCTACATCTTAAAATCTTCAATATTCCATTAAGGTGAAATATTATACAGAAAATATATTGGAAAAAAAAAAACAGATAACACCAAATAGAAAGCTCTCTGGATAAGAGACATAAAATAAAAAATTATCTTAACAGCTTCAATAAATCATTGGAGAGAAAGAAGCTGATATCCGCTGTGTTATTTACAATGTAAATCACATGAGAAGGGAAAACACTGAATGCATAAATACAAAATATGGAGTAAAAAGTTTAAAAATACATCAGGGAAGGATTAGAAGTATACTGCAAATCACACTGCCACTTCAAAAAAAAAAAAGAAAATATCTTTCTAGCCTATACGAAAGGTGTTTATAGCTTAATCATTTTAGTATATCTGGGACTATATGTCTATTACATATATTGAGCAATGCCTCTCTCGTTAAACACTGCACATGAACACAGAAAATTCATAGGAAAGTTAAAAATGTAAAGTATTTCAGGCATTCTGGAAAAACTGAAGCAGAGGAGGTGATTCATCAATAAGCGAATAAATATGCTGTGGATTCCATTTTCACATCACAAAAAAGTTGGTGTCAGTCCTACAGGGATACATTATTTGCTATGGGACTGGAAAAGAAGAAATTACTATAGATTGAAGGACATTGGTATTTGGGTATATTTGGAGGAGTCTAAAGAAGCCTTGAAATTATTTTGATCAGAGATTTTGGATCAAGGAGTATGGCTATCCTCATGTCAGGGGTGACTTAGTAACCAAACCTCACTAAAAATGCATGTATGGTAAATCAAAAAGGTGACATTGGCTGCCACTAAGTCATCTGGAGATCACACCACCATTGAAACTGCTCCACAAACTGACCTTCTCTAGCTCTAGCTCCCCCACCCTTCAGTTCCTCACACCCGGGTCTTTCTAATATTTCTTTACTTTCCTTCTAAAGAACAAGTGGCATGAAGGTTAACACTATTATTCCCAACAGTTCATCTAGTGGAAAACACAAGTGTTTGTTCTGTGTCATTCAAATAGAGAGAATTTCAATTTTCTCACTTAATTTTAAAGTAATAGGTGTATTTTTTAAAAAAATTTTTGGAAGACACTAAAAATGGCTTTTGCAAATTTGGAAAATCAGGGACAGTAGTTAAGAAGCAGAAAAATTAAAGAGAACTGTTCATAGGCACCTTGCTGCTGTTAAATACTTTTAATAATTCTTTGGGATAATCTCCTGAGATGGAAGATATGTCAAGACAATTTAAGAGCTCTCCTCTGTAATTTGAAGTATTCCTTATTTTAAAAGCTAGAGTAGATTTAAGGATCTATTTCAGGTTCCCTAGCCCCAGTGGAACCCAAAGTCTTCCTCTGTTGACTTCCTAAATTCATTAAATTCTCTTATAAATTGGAGCCTCTGCATGTCTCTGCAGCACTCTATAACCCAAAGGTTTTCATCAGATACACATGCCAAAACACTGAAACAGCTGGAATATTTCAATGTGTTATAAGAAACTTAATTTTAAAAAGATATTCAGGTAAGGTTAAATTTGTGGTCCTTTCGGACTAGCATCACCAACACAGAACTCCAAGAAGACCATTCTGCTTTACACCCCTTCTTGTTATAAAGAATGATGAAAAAGGATGGGGGGAAGGGAGGAGTACTGGATGGAATCTGGTGCAGACAGAGGCAAAACATTCCTATCTTTGGGACATTTTAGTTATATAGAGACCAATGTTCTGGTTTCTTCAAACCAGCAGGAAGATCCCTTGATGAGGGAGATCCTCATGAGATGTAGCCACTGGCATTTACAGGGTGATGTTGAAAGGGAGAAATGATCATTCTATAATAAAATATTAAAGACATTTTTGAGTCCTGACACATAAAAAAAAATGGGCAAAGGTGGAACAGGTGGCTACCTGTTGTAGCCCTGGCCGGCTGTGCAGCGTGCCTGTGAGCCCAGCTTTGTGCCATGTCACTCATCCTGCACAGAGGAAAGGGTCCCTGCAGCCATCCTGGGCTGCACTCTGGAAGAAGTTGGCTCGTTGACTCCAGAATAAGCCCCAGGAGTGACATTATGTTTGTACAGATGATCAAGAATTGAGCTTCCAGGTTCACTGTCCTATCTGGCAATGCCTCCTGTCCTGCCAAGGAGATCAATTGGTGATTTCTGAACAATCCTAAGCAGAAGAAAATTGGGTTATATACAAAGCAAATTGGAGCAAAACTCAAGACCCAGGACTTACCTGCAACTTTTAATACCTTTTGCTTCATTACTCATTTAAATAATGAAATGTCAATGCCAAAGGCCTTCTTCACATAAAGGTTCAATGAAAATAGTATTTGAAGAAAGTGCTAATGCAGTGTTTTGTTTTTCAAGTGGAATCTAGATGTGCCCAATATAGAGAATTCTGGGGTATCTTAGATTTTACAGTATCTCTTAAGGGCTGAATGGCACTGCTCCTATGAATCAGGACTATTTAAAGGTATTTAAATTAAATCCATTCACAAACACCTTCTGGCAATAAACAGTTTAAGATATGTGTCTATACTATTCAAACTACAAAGAAATAAAGCAGGAACAGTTATTATCAAGGTGAAACTTTGACTATATTATTAAGGGAAAAATACTAATGTACCAAGGTGTGCTACACACCAAGGTGTGTGTTTTTATTATCTCATACCAGGCCACCTCCTGCCAAGTGGCAATGGATTGGCTTCTCACGAAGGAAACAGGATAGTACTGACAATGAATTTCAAACTAATTTTATTATGTCAGCATTATATACACATGCAAATTATGAACTCAGACAACCACTCAGCATATGGGTGAATTCCTGGTCTCCAGAAGCTCAGCTCAGAAGGAACTTCCAGTTTCCAGACACTGAGGTTCTCTTAAAAAACAACACAACAGAAACTTTGCAAATACCACTGTGCTAAAAAAAAGAGCAAACTTCAGCTATAACCACACTAGTTGGGGGTGTTGGTGACAGCAATATCCATAAATGGAGACATTCCCCAAAGCTTTACTAAATTTTGTATTGGATTATTAAAACAAAGCCCTTTTCCATTTAGGAAACAGGTTACTTTGGAAATTTTTTTCTTCAGTGCACTTCTACCAATAATAGTGTCCAGTTCCCTCTTATAGACTCACTCCTACTCCTCCCCAGCCCCAGCCCCAGGGGAAGGAAGTTTGCATTTATTTAAAATTATTTTTAAAAGGCATCTTTGCTCAGAAGTCACCCTTGGGTATATATAGAAATTAAGTCCCTCGAGAGCTACAAACCTTTCTGGTATCCTTTCTTGCAGGAAATTGAAAGAAAGAATTCAAAGACCTCTTTGTAGACATTCATCTTTATGTTGTGCAGTAAAGATATGAGTGAGCAATGAAATAAATCTCTCATAGGCTTCCTGTGCTTAAAGCTTGTAGAACAAGTATGAAATCAAATTATGAACACTATCTATCTGATTCGTTCCTTTCCTTGCATAAAAATTACAAGGTGACAGCTTTGAAACTATGTCCTTGGGAAAAGACACAACTTTGGCTTTCAGATGGTTGTTATGTAAGGCTGAAAAAGTTATTCAGTAGAAAGTGTCATTCCCTTAGAAATTTGCAGCAATTTAAATCCATTTTAGTTCCAGTAAGCTTACATTTACCAAGTGAAATATCTCACACAGAAAAGGGAGAGATTCAGGCTCAAAGAGACAATAATGTGCAACACCAACTTTATGGTGCGAGAAAATGTACTGAGTCATGAATGGAAGGACATGTAAAAATGATACCTGCTTCACTTTTCCCATGTCCCGATGTCTTCTGCTTTGAATTTGGAACCAAGAGGCATTGAAAGAAAGAATGCTTTAACAGAGCCAAGATCTGTGATGCAGCCCAACTCCGTACATGTTGCTGACATCCTGCAATTTTACTAATACCTAAAGTTTGTTCCCTTATAAGGCAAAACGTGCTTGTTCTCGCTAGTATTCAAGTTGTGAAGACACTCAAGCTAGATCTCACTAAATCAGAGTTCCCAGAATGAAACATTAAAGATAATTTCAAACGTTTTCTTTGAAAATAGAAAGGCCAATTGTACTCTCATTTGTCTCTGTGAAGACAAAAACTATGTATCCTATTGCAATTATTAATGAAAACTTTGCAGAATTAGGAAAAAGACTTTTCAAGTGTCTTGTTTGGTGTCTGTAGAAATGGAAATCCCATTTCTAGCACACCATAATTTCTAATCACCCCACACTAATGTTTAGAGCAATGCTGTGTACTGGAAGTGATAGCAATCACTTTAGAAATACCTCTTAAAAATGGCCAGCTACAGCAGAATGAAATGTGGCACATCACATGTATTTTATCCTCAGAAGGCCTGCATAACATACTCCTGATCTTTAAGTTTAAGGTGATCTGAGAAACAATGTGAGTTAATATTAAAGCAGCTTTTGTTTTCCTAAATAGATTTATCAGAAAATAATAATAACAACTTGTTTTTAGACAAAATCCATTACATAACTGATTCTCAGTGCTAGATAGATTTTAGGTCCTTTTAAAGACCTGTCCTATTACTTTCTTATGTATTCTTTTTCAATCATACATTTTCCTGGTTTACTAAAATGCTACGCCCATTGCTACAATACTCAAGAGATGGCTGCTTTCCAGCAACTTGCTAGGTAAATTTTGCATATGTAATATTATCTGTGGCTTTGACACAGCAATATTTCCCTGCTTCATTTGAGCATGGTTTTGTGCTCAGTTCAGCTTGCAGACTTAATGCATCATCATCTGGCATCCATATGCAAATACAGATCAGAAACACTTTCAAAAACATTAATATGAAAAAGGAAAAGCTTATTATGCAGATGTATTAAGGGGCCTACACAGAGTCACTGACCCTGTAAGCCTCAGGATACAACCCTGTGATTTTCTCCCATATGTGGAGCATTCCCCTGCTACCAGCAAGTTTGTAGGCAGCCTGAAAACCTACAGACCTATCTACTTCCACCCTTCCTTTTCTTCAAGCATCAAACTTCCCTGACAAGATGTTCCCACAAGATGTTATTGACTGCAAAGAGTATTCTGAGTAGAAATAAGCAATTTGCAACACCTGACTGAGAAAGGGAAAAAAAATATTCAAAAATTTTAGTGAAATAGATGTGCCTGATCAAAAAAATTTGCATTACTCTTATTCCTTTAAGTTTCAACCTACCTCATATGTGACTGTTGTCACCATTATCTCTTCTTGCACTGAATATAAATGACTCAAAGGCATTGCTTTCTTTTTAGCATTGTTATGTTTTATCATAATGCCACTGCCACAGTGTACAGTAGTACATGCAACTGTGTATTCTTTTTCTAGAAATCAGGATTTTTGACCAACTGTAAGGAATTACTTTAATATACGTGGGCACACAGGTATGTATGTATTCACCTGTGACTTATTCCACTTTGAGTTCCACGAATCAGGCACAGCATAACATAAAACAGACAACAAAATTTAAATATACAGAAATGCTCCCTCTTGGCATCACTGTGACTTTCTTGCTTGTAATTTATCCAAAATCTGAAAACAGTAACAAGGGTTTATTACGATGGCAACTGTGGGGCACAATGTGTTTATTAGCCCTGTGTTCAGTCACTCACATCTCACCTGCCATGGGAGTTAGAAGATTGTTCCTTCAAGGGTTCAGGTCTCCAAGCACAGCTAAGGCTCCTTGGGTAGTCCACAGACAATGTCTGAATGAACACAGTGTGCCTGTAACCCCAAGATTGGATATCCTCTATCCAATACTATCATGACAAAAAGTGTTTGCAGTATTTCAAAGTTCTCTGTGCCTCTCTACTGTTCATTGTCAGCACTCTCCTTCCAGTGTCTTTCAGTGAGACCATGCCCCAGTCTTCATTTTTATATGATCATCTGAACAAATCTTTTTTTAAACTTTGGATTTGTATCCCTTAAGAAGCAATGTAAAATTTTAATTGTAATTTTGAACATGGCATGCTCACTTTCAGCCCATCTGTTCTTTCGCCTCCCAGACACATCTGTGCCTCCAGAGCCACATGTTGCCTGAGCACAGAAAAACCAATGAGCTTCACTGCTTGCACATGAAGGGCAAGTCCAAACAGCAGAAAGCTGTGTCAGGGAGAGATACCAAAGCAAACTTGTAATGGATTAACATGAGTATTGAAAACAGCCCTGCCTGTATATTCCCTGCTGTATTATTTATAGCCAACACTGCTGTACTGCGTTCAAGACTCAAGCCAGCATCTGAGAGCTACTATCTGCACATGCAACTGTGCTGAAGCACCATGCCCAGCTCAGCTGCCTCAGTGGAGTCTAAAACTAATCCCACAAAGACAGCAACTTGAGTGCCAGCTAATTATATGCAAAAATGAAGTTTCTCTGCATCACCCATTTTCACTGATTAATACTCTGGTCATGAAGCCCTGAGCACTTTCAACTCTCTTTACTTCCACAGTAGCTGCAGAATAGGCAGGCTGCCCAGCATCCTGGTGAGTGGCTCAGCAGATCCCCAGTTCTCTGCAGAGACAGTTTGTATGAGCTGTGGTTTTCCAGATTTCATCAACACAGCCACAATTTTCTCTATTGTTTTATCCCAATATCAGCATTATCTCATCCTTCAAGAAATTACTGTCCACCCCGTGTGCGGCGGTTTTCAGGCTGGAGTATTACACAACAGGGCTTTTGAGATCAGCTATAAGAACTTCAAAGACTTTCTACATCAAGGCAATCTGAATTTCTTTCCAAAACAGAGACAGTTGTCTCTTGTAGTATTATTCTGTGATAGTGTTTGCAACAGGAAAAGGCAGTGTGCATAATGGTAGTAAACTGCTTTATTGGCATAAAGACCCTACAGAATTAATTCTTTGTAAATTTGCTGTCAAGGCAGTGCCAGAGACCTCAAAAGTAGATCACCAGTAACCAAATGAGATTTTCCCCTGAGCCATAGAAAATCTGCTTAGTTCCTTGGTAGATCTAGTCACATGTAAAAAGCAACCCAGGATCTGGAACCACTCTAATCTGCTGTTGTCAATACACTGTGTAGATATAATATCTGTAGAGTATATTGCTGTGTGTTCACCCAGAACACGGCACCCGCTCTGCCTTTCTGCTTCATGCCACATTAATAACACAAACTTGCTTACCATCCTCTTTGCTCTGGTATCTTTTGGGGCATTTTTTTACTAAGTAATACCTTCATAAGTTCAGTACATGCTGTAAAAACCCAGTAAATCAGACACAAACTTACCAGAACTAAGTTAGGCAACGTTTGTGACAATCTTAAGATTATTTTCTCAGTTCACAATCTTGTTTTGATTAGCAAGTTTTCATTGTGCCTGTGGAATTCTCTTTCTGGAAGAGCAAGAACAAGAACTGTGGCCTATTTCAAATACATTAGTTTAAGCTTATAACAAGCTGTTAAGGAGAAAAAGCAAAATAAAAAGGGAAAGTAGAATCTTTATATTACAAAAAAATTGGTCACAGCATTACATTTCCTGCTGTATCAACATCTTTACTCTAAATGACTGTCAAGGGTTTATAATTCCATTACCACATTTCTTTCTGCCCTGAGACAGCATCCTAGGAAAACAGCTTTTTGATTTATCTGAATATTTAAACAAAAACACACATTTCATATGTGTTTTTCACTCAGCTCGTTGTGAAAGCCATTGTGAAATAAAAACAATATTAAAAATGGATGTATTTAAAATCTACTCAACAGTTTGATGACACATGCTTTATTCATTTAAACAAAAATAGAGGAAGTCCACTATTTTATGTCACTTTGAAAAGTAAGGTTTGCAGAAAAATAGAATTGGTCAGATATTTTGGTCTGGCATTGCCATTGCAATATAAGAAAGATATTAAGCTATTAGAGAATGTCCAAAGGAGGGCCATGAGGATGGTGAAGGGCCTTGAGGGGAAGCCATGTGAGGAGTGACTGGGTCACTTGGTCTGTTCACCTGGAAGGAGACTGAGGGGAGACCTCATGGCAATCTACAACTTCCTCATGAGGGGAAGAGGAGGGGCCGGCACTGATCTCTTCTCTGTGGTGACCTGTGACAGGACCCGAGGGAATGGCCTGAAGCTGTGCCAAGGAAGGTTTAAGTTGGGTATTAGAAAAAGGTTCTTCACCCAGCCGGTGGCGGAGCACTGCAAGAGGCTCTCCAGGGAAGTAGTGGCAGCTTCAAGCCTGATGAAGCCTCCAGTGTTCAGGCACATGGTGTGATTCTTGGGGTGTCCTGTGCAGGGCTGGGAGTTGGATTTTGGTGATCCTTTTGGGTTCCTTCCAGCTCAGTATATTCTGTGATTCTCTAATTTCTCAGAACTGTTTTACCATAGTTGGGAAAATTATTATTTACAGTAAAAATTACCAGCCAGGTTAGCTGTGGGTTAGCAACTGGCACATGGCAGCTGTGCCAGCAGGTGCTTCACCTGAGCCAGGAGTGGTGCCTCCCGCAGCAGAGCCCGTCACTGCCAGGCTGTGTCATTGGTGGCTGCATTACACCCGCTTGTAACATGGCTAGAGACAGTCAGTCATTTTCATTATAATCAACAACAAATTGTTTGTAAGTTATTGTAATGCGCTTCTGGCACAGTGACTTCCTCCTGAGGCAATTTCACATTTTCTGGATTGTAGTGTTCTGAAATTAATTTTTTCATAATTGCACTGGTTTCCAAAAATAAGGAAAATTCCAATTGTTTAATTCAAAAACTACGTTTGCACTCATTAAACTTTGCTATTTAAGTTAGGGTGTAAAACAGAAATTAAGATTTGCACTTTGGTTCAGAGAAGAGCTGATTTTTTCACTTTTAGAAGACAATCACTTTCAGACTGGTTGTTTCAAGAGGCATATCCACCTTGGGCTGGACAGTATTAAGCAGTCCTTCTAAGGTTCTTTTGAACTTTTTCATATTGTCATAATGTACTGAATAAATATAAAAATAAATAATTTTAAAGTATTACACTTAATAGAGAATAAATTTCAGAGGACCTAATAGAGTTGCATATTTAAATCTTTCTTCCACTGTCACTAAGACCTTCCTTATTCACAGTCTTCATTTGGATACTAAGACTCAAGGCTAGAGTCAAAACGTTTTGTACAAGCTTAATGTGGCTTTTACACACATCGATATGCGCCCCAGGCAAACGTCACTGTGACCACAGCCAGGGCCAGGCAAACCCAAAGCAAACACTCTGTGGTGAAGGGGCTGGGCAGGCAGCAGTGCTCCTGAGCCAGTGCCAAACCTCCATCCCAGCAGTGCCCCTCGTTCTGGCCTTCCACTCCACAGCTTCCACTGCAGCCCAGGTCCCCGGACACCCCGCACACGGACCCCGCGCAGCTGCGCCTTTGGAACGGCAGCCGTTTATCCTCTCCTGGCCGCGTTTGGGAGAATATTCCATGTGCGACGTACATAGTAAATTCAGGGTGGCAGGGAAACGCGGGCGTTGAAGGTATTTTTGCTGTGCTTTTAAGTTATTGTGCTTTGGCTCCTGATTGAATCTGGCTGACTTCTCAGAGAAGCTCAAAGGAGAATTTGTTCAGCTCCCCCTGCCTGCCCTGCTGCAGGAACAATAGCTTCCAGGCAGCCACACAAACCTTTCAAAACAGCACAACAGTTTTTGCTTTGGCCATCTGTCCATGGATTCAGATTAAAGTGCTTTTAGAGAAAATAATTCTTTGCCTTTTGCTATTATTATTCATTCCACATTGCCTCTCCTGAGCCAGGGACAACATGGTAGGTCAGATTTCTCGTACATCTCCTATGGTTTCAAAACCAAAAAAAACACTCTCTGTAAGCCATCCACAAAAAGCTTTAATCCTTAAACTAACAGTGTAATTATAAATCCATATCCCACAAAAATGTTCCCTACTAGCTATCACTGTCAATAGTAAATAATTTGCATGGAGAGGGTCTAATGGTAAACACTCCTCTTAAAAACCCTTCACAGCAGACAGCAGGATAACAGTGTAATTCAACCCAAGAAGTGAGAAATGTTTGACTCTCATGCAATTTCCCCTCTGACAAACTGCAAACACAATTCCACAGGTCTTCCTGCAGGAGGAAATGTGCTCAGTGGAGTAGAGGGGTAAGGTTGTAGGCGAGATGTTTGAGTGCAAATCTATTACAGGTTGCTAAAATGAGCTCTGTCTAGTGCTGTACTATATAATGCTTCCTGGAACAAAGCTGGGAAAAGTTTTGTGAATGAGAAGACCCCTTCTCTCACATTAGGGATGACATATAAGTTTCTGGCATGGTTTCTCTGGGGAGAAGCGCTGCAAGGAATTCATCCCGATTTCGTCACCCTCCCACTCCCCACAGAGCAAAGGGGGACCCCTGTGCTGAGCCTGATGAAGACTTGGCAAGCACCAGCCCTGTATGGCTGACTGAACCTTGCTTCATTCTGCAGGGTACCCCATTACAAGAAACAGGAGAAGGACTGAAAAGCAATGGAAATTGGATGGAAAGACCTGCTTTTAAGGGATAACCGAATAAATAAATAAATTCAAAAGTAAAGCTGCTTGAAAATGTCTTAAATTTAGTGATGGCCAGTTTTCCAGTCCTGTCACAGTGATGCCACCCTCCAGTTATATGATTTCCAATGCTTGCAGTCAAACTGTCCTCCCAGTCCAGCAGCTTAGGACAGATATAGCACAAAATTTTAATTACCCTGTGGCAGAGGAAAAATTACCTGTGATTCCTCTACCCTGAAATAGGCAGGAACCATTTGGTATTCAGTGCTGGAAAAAGTGAGGACTTGTCTGCCTTGGCTTAAAACTGTGTCAAAATCCTCTTTTATTGTAAGCTTTGGCATCTTCACTACTTTCTATTTGAAAAAACACTATTATAGGAGATACATGAGGAAAAAAGTCAAATGTAAATAGAGCACATTGAACAAGCTTAAGGCAATAACAAACAAAAAATATTCTTTAAAAGGCACAAAATGTCACCTATAAAGTAATTTGTTACATTGCCTGAGTCTCACCAGACATATGTATCACATTGTTCCTTCATTAATGTTCTTCAGATGAAGTTGTACAATCAGCAGAAATCCATTAAGGAGACAAAGTATTCCTATACTGAATAGCTTGCTTGCTTTTCTTGCTTGTCTGTAAACTATAGCTTTTTATCTTTCTTTTCTCAGTCCCTAAACACTGATCCAACATGATCAAATTTCATATCAGTAAAACATATTAAAATCAGAGAAGAGGACTTTTCTAATTTTCTAATTTCTTATTCCTACAAAAAAGTCATATCTGCAATAGGGAAATTGAGCAGTATATATTATTTGCTTGATACTTGGAGTCACGAAATGCAGATTATTTTCTGTTACTTAGTCCTTCCTGCCCAAAATTAATGTTATTAAATTCACTGTTATGCTGAGATATGTGTAAGGAACAATAAAAAAAAGCTTAACTGCTTTAATGTGTCTTATGAGTATATAATAAACCTAATCTGACAGGTAGAATATTTTAAACTTTACTAATTTCAAGCTGAGAAAAAAAAGAAAAGAGGAGGAGAAGTGGAGCAGAGTCAACTCTGTATGCACTATTCATGCACTAATGGAAAATTATATATGTAAAATGAGGTGGGAAAATGGCACTGTGACTTACTCTGTATTTTCTAGGGGAATTTAACATACATCCCAAAAACGGATATCAAGTAGAATGACAGACAATATGTAGAAGCATACTTGTTTTTACTAACTCTTTGAGTTCCTTGCCATGAAGAAAACAAGATTTGAAATATATGGCTTGTCACAGCACATTTGTGTTTGCATGCTGTGATTCAGTCCTCAGAAGGAATCCTGTATTTAAATACGAGCTTCCGCCCTCTTCTTCCGAGGGATGTCTGCCTTGTTCTGTGCACAGGATGAGGAGCACCCTAAGAATAAATGCTGTGAATATGACTATTATCCAGAGTTTTTCAAGTTTGCGTGCTTGCTTTTTTTTTTCTAATAACCAGAACTACACAATCATTCTGAGACAAAACCAAATCTGACCCACTGGATTTTTGGGCAAACAAACAAACAAACAAAAAACCGACAAAACAGCAAAAAGGCACGTTACTAACACTGGACATTGTTTCAATTTTTTCTTTTATATTCTGACCTCGGTGGGTGGATGAATTCATATTGCAAAAGAAGAGTTGCAGTCAATTAATGACTAGGTTTCTGATTGAGAGACATTGATCTTCTTTTCTCACGTGTGGCAAATGTTTCTACTGAAGCTTTTAAATTTAAAAACTCACATTTTGCCCATTTAAGCAGTTTCACCTGGCAACAAAAGAAAATCACTAACCACTCCTCCAGTTCCTACCTTGAAGGACACAAGTAAATGCCTCTCATTTAAACACCTTTTCTACAAACAAACAGTATTTTTCTGCCCATCTTTTTTTGTTTGTTTTCTAAAATGATTTGGTTTGCTTTTATTAATTTTTCAGACTATAATGCAAACCTGACGATACAAGATATGTAGACTTGCAGAAGCATAGCTGAAACTGAAAACAAAATCTTGCAATGGGAAGTGACACTCTGAATCTCAACCAAAGGCAGAACACGTATTGTAGAATCATAGAATGGTATGAGTTGGAAGAGGACCTTGAAGATCAACTAGTTCCAACCTCCTCTCTCCAGTAACTCTGGAGTGTCACACAACCTGTAGAAGGCATCTTGACTAGAGCTGAACACCAAGAACAATTTTAAAAATATCAATTTTAAGCTATGCATGGTTGTGACACCTTATAAACAGCACAAAGGCCAATTCTCTCTCCCCATAACTTTAAGCCTTAGTTACACACCTGGTTTAAATTACTAAGCAAATTGCTCTGCCAGCCCATTACATGTAGTAAAAACCAAAGTCTTATAGATTGATTAAGGCAAGAGTCTGGAAGTCACAGCCAGCTGATTTTATGAGCACGGGGCAGCACAGCCTGTCCAATGGCTTGGGCTCTTCTTCCCTTTCCGTGTGTTCCATCTTGTTGGTCTCTGTTCTGTGGGCAGGCAGCCAAGTCCTGAACACAAGCAGTTAAGCATGTAGCTGATCTGCATCAACCTGAGTACCTGTTTCCCCAGTACCAGGAAAAATCCCCCCCTTTAAGAGTACATGACAACTTTCATGAGAAAAAATAAGTATTGCAAGAAAAAATCATTTTTATTTGCAGCTGCCTAGATGTTTCAAGTATGTTTCTGGTAACATATAGAAGGAAAAGAGCTATAGTAGCTGAATACAATCATTATGAGCAACATATTCAAATGAGCTGAGATGAAAAACTTCACTTTTCTTACTTTTTTCTAATTACCATTTTCTGGTTGAGAGAACTCCCATGCACGTTTCCTCAGCTACGGAGCAGTAGTGCCTACTTGGGTAGAGCAGAAGACGGCACTGAAGCACAGTTTTTGGATCCATAACTTTGAAGCTTGTTTATACTTTTCCCACTATCATTCATTTCCATGACAGCACTCAGCTCTAGCTCATGCAAAGCAGTTTTGAAGCAGAAGTCATATGATAGTAATAATCATTAGGCAAACATCACCCACAGGCAGAGATGGTGAGTGATGCTGTGGTGGAAGTGAGAGCATCTTGAGTATTGAACTTCATTTGTTTTTTCCCCACATTTCTTCTGTGTGGAATAAAACTTCTAGTGAAATTCCACTAATGTTTCTTTCCTTTGGTCTCCCTTAAATGGTATGAACTCTTCCTCTGAGAAACATGAAAGATAAAATTTATTACAGCATATATTTGCACTACATTCTTGGAAGTAGACATATAGTTTTATATTCACTTCTGATGCTTCTGAATAGTGAGCAAAAAATATTTCCTTAAAATGAAAAATACACAGTCATAGGGGAAAAAAGAAAGATGATGTTCAGAAAAATAAGTTGTTGGCAGTACAGTTGTTTCACAGCAAACAAAACAAAGCAATCTGAGCCACCTTCATCCATCTTTAGGCAGTATAAGAATGCACTGAGCACGTTGAGCAAAGGTAAAGTGCTCTGAGATGGAAAGGAATTGTTGGCTTATTCTTTTGTGCAGGCTGAAAGGCACTGCATTTGGAAACATGCCAATGTGGAGATGAGTATTTTTCTGCTTGAGAAAGAACTTAATCAAGAAGACTTGTGATTTGGAGATGAAATAAAACGATGCGTCCTGATTTACCAAACTAAAATAAGATAGGAAAAGGATTTCCTACCTAGAAATACTAGCAGTTCAACATTTAAGATGAACTCCATGCTAAGATCTGGCAAATGGTTTCAAGAAATAGGAATACAAAAAATATTTACAAATATAAAAATCTGTTATCTGTTCAGCTCTTTTGCTCATACCTTTTCCACACTTGAAATCTCCGAAATGTGAAGATATTAGAGATCTGTTTAAAACCATAGCTCAAATATCTCCATTGTTCTTGTACGGGCTTGAAGCCAACCTGAGCTTCATCAGCCCTAGGATTCAATGAGAAAATGGTGATTTACATCCCTGGGGGCTCATATTTCTGTCTGGGATCTCTGAGACTGAAATATATGCATAAGAGCTGTACAGTGGCTAGACAGTGAGTTCATCATCGTGCGATGCCCCAGACTCACCATGCACATGCTGAAGCAAAGGTCATCACCACCCGCTGCAGAGAGTATGAAACAGGGCTGATGGGAGCCAGGCGCCTAAACTCATTGTTCATCCACAAAAAGGTGAGTATGTGGATGGCTATGGGTTTCTTTCACTCCTTCCCACCTTAATCCTCAAGGCAGATGGGGTTGAGTTCAGCATCACAAATTACCTGGCCTATTCTGACAGATGGGTTTTGAAAAGGGTAGTCATCAGCATATGTAGTGTCAGTTCATTTTCTTGCTCTGCCACAATTGTTGCCTTTTCAAAATTAAATCTGGATATATTTTCCCTTGCAAAAATGTCTCTATTGCTATTTGAACTTCAGACAGACAACTATCAGCCTTAGATATTCCCTAAACCAGGTGAAAAGCATGTTAACTCAGTTGAGACACTCCAATCCTGCACCCTCCATCATCTGCTTGAAACTGGAACAGGTCCCTTTTGCTAGACGAAAGACAATGTGGGAATACAAATGAAAAAATTCATTAAAACAGCTTCCAATAGCAGTCTCTCAGCACCTTGCACACCAGGATGATGTTATGCATCTCTGTATAATAAACTTTCATGCCCATATTCGACTTATTTCAGCAAGGAACACTCTATTCTGGACCCATCAACAAAAGAAGAAAATAATTCCATTTATTGATCAATTCCAGTTTATAAACTGAATTCATAGGTCATCAGAACTCTTTCAGTTTTTAACTTACAGAAATTTACCCAAGTATAAGATTATTTTCATAATGTATTGCCTTTGGTAGGAAATTTGGCTTAAGGAACCTCTAAGTGATTTTTGCTTTCCCACTTTTCTTCACTTACTTTGCTTCTCTGTTGACATTTCTCACACACACACAGGTGGACAAACAGAACAGTTTGCAGAGGGCACGCAGTAAAGAAGCTCACTAAATGACCTTGGTTAAAAATAATCCACAGGAAAAGAAAAGGCATCACTTACAAGTTTTCGTTGCCACTTTTCCAGACTTGAAAAGGCAGATAAAAACACAACCCTTTGCAAAAGAACAATAGTCTCATCAGATATATGTATACAACGTATACAATGTGATTTCTCCCAGGCTGTGTCTCAGATTCTTTTATTTTCATCTAGGGCATTTATTCAAAAGGTTGCACACATATGCATTACTTTCTTAGGTGCCAGTCTGGAGCACCTCTGTCTGTACTGCACATGGTTTGGATGCTGCACAGCCAACCGTGGACATCTATTTACCACATGAACAGGACACCCATGGGCATGACAGGCTCTTACCTTCTCATAATTGGGCACTCCTGTAATTTACACCCCTCCTTATCTGCACCAAATTCAACCCATGATATCACAGAACTGGTGACAGCAGTATTCCTATGCCCTCATGGTGAATGCAGTCCTATACTAAGAAGGGTAGCACCAGCTGGAATAACCACTACAATTCCTGATCCATGAGAAAATAAAAAGTGAGGAAAAAAGAGATATATGTATTTACATTAAAGCCTTTCTCAATGGGTCTAGCACTTACTGCAGGATTGTTGTAACACATAAAGGGCAGCCATTCTTACAGCATTGATGATATAATGACAGTGATCTTCCATATCAAAAGTTTTTTAAAAATCCACAAAATCAAGACAACCTTTGTAACACATTTGACAGGCTGTTCTGCTATAAGCAGGCTCAGTGAAGATATCCCTTCCCTCGTTGTAAACTCATAACTCACCATGATACGAAATATATGATTATTATAGCCATAATTTTTACTCTTTCACTTCTAAAACTATCATTGCCAAATGCAGCAGATTTTTATATATAACAGGGAAGATTATGGCAGGGAAGGTTAAAGAATTAATTTTCAACCATAAAGTGCTCTTGTTAACCTTTTTCTACAGATGAAGTGGCATCTTTTTGTGAACATGTAGATTTAGCAGTGCCATAACACATACGAGCCATTGGGGACAATTATCATTATTGAAGCTTCTTCCAACTCTGATACACTTAACTATGGACTCTAGACAGTTTGGACTTGATTTGGATCTCGAGATGGACATTCACAAATCAACATAAGCTGTCAAGAAATTCCTTTCCTTTTCCCAGAGGAATTTTTAGTTTACACCCATTGTGAGTTACATAAAAGCATTTTTAATTCTACAGAAGAAAAGCTGAAGAAAATCCTCAGGCTTATTTATTTTAGTGAAACAACAGTTTAGTACAGAAAATAAACACATAATTAGAGAGGCACCAATATTAAATACATCAGATTAGATCTCAAATTGTCAAAAATATGTATTTGTACAAAATAACTGATTTAGAGCTCTCCCTTCTCAAGGCGATTATATGGTGTTTCTATGAGTTTCCATGTCAGTGCAGAATAAAACCACATCAATCTTCTTTTTAGGGCAAGTACATAGACTTTTTTGCATCACTCACAGTTGGAATTTCTTGCACTTATCATGTAAAAAAGTGCAAAAAATAACAAATAAGTAAAATAGAATTACTTTCTTCTTCTTTCATATTAGATTTACATACTTTCTTTACCTATAAATACAGTAAATAAATACATCAGACAATGTAAATTGTGAGCTGCAACGACATAGCTCTTTCCGGGTCTGAGAAGAGATAGCCACTTTTCCAAGCAGATCAGTTGGAATCAATATACGCATTAATTGCTTCATTTTCTCTTCCCAATCTTTAGATTGATTTTCTATTCCAGACACTAGAAGTTGGCTCAAGTCTGCTGGTAGAAAATGCTGTCAATCTCTATTTCCTTATTTATCTCAGTCAGTGAGTCTCAGTAAAAGATAGCATGGTACATAATGAAGGGCTTTTTGTGCAAGAGTTTTCTCCAAGTAGGTCTCAAGACACGGAAAAACTCAGTACTTCCCATTGTTACCATCATGTTCTCAGTAGCCATCTCTCAACCACATTTCTAAAATGAAAAAATTCCCATTTGAAGAGAACTGCAACTTACTGGACAGAAACCTGTCAGTTCAGGGAACTAGGTGCAACTGGCATGTTACTTGTCATTTCTTAATTTCTTTGTGCTTCAGGGCTTTTTTCTGCCTACCCTTTAGATACTGGAGACCTTTTTTTCAGTAAGTTAACAAACGAGGGGGTTGTTTTCCTACTGTACATAGCATAACGGGATTCTGGCAGGCCTCTAACTGTTTCTCTAGCAAAGAACAGAATGTGCACAAATGTGCAGAAGATCTTAATTCTATTAAACAAGAAGTAAAAATCCAATTTCCCTCTCACCAGCCACTCCACTCTATCCCCCAAGAAGAAGATACATAGAAAATTGCAATTTTATGGTGGCTTGAAGTATATTGTGGTTTTCTGCCCTATCTATTAAAGTCTTAAGTGACTTTGTCTTTCATTCTCCCGGAGAAACAATAACTTTGCATTCTTTGTTTCCTACTAAAACTCCCACTCTTCATACATATTTGTTAATGCTTTATGAAGAAAATGGAAATTATTAATGAAACTTTGTTAAAATCCAGGCCACTTGACAGCCAGTAGAAGCTTTGCCATTGATTTTCAGAAAACTTGCACTTTATCCTGACTACTTCTACACTGAAGTACAGCTTTTACCATATGAGACTTCAGGGAAATTTCTTACAGTACAAACCTGTTTGAAGAGCTGGGATCTGGGGAACATCAGGAAAGCCCATGGGCTTAAGGCTGCATGTCTCAATCTACCCAACAAATGCAAACTTTTCCCAGAAAGTGTGTTTTTCTCTAGATGACTGTAGGCCTGCTATTTACCAAGTGTATAGTTAATCCTTAGTTTGTAAAGGAACTTTTATATCTAGCTGCTTTGAGACTAATAATTAACAACATAATTCACAGAGGAAACTTATTTTGTACAAATATATATTCAATTTCTTTTTAAAATTCATTTCCATAAAACTATATTCCTTCATTTTAATGATGAAAAAATACATCTTGGTCTGGCTAAGAATTAGTTTGAAAGGAATCTTGGCAACTAATTTTTTAAATTATTTTTTTAAATGTATAAAACATCTTTTCTACTGTGACTAATGCCTTGCAAGTCTTTCTTCTATCAGATTCCATTCTTTCATTTAAACATGAACAGGCAGGATTTTATTTCATCTTCTAAACTGCATGTAACAGACTTGATAACTAATAAAACTAATTAAAAGTTTTTCTTAATTTCTCCTCAGTTAAAGCATTTTTTCCTCCAGTGCTATTCTTTAGCTAAGTTTCTTATTCAACCATAAGTGGAGGTTTGAAACCCAGCTACTCTATCTCCAGGTATACCTCTTAAGAGAGATGGAAAGTCAGAACAAAACCCAATTCAACATATCTCAGTCTTTCTAAAGTCAAGCTCTTCTACTCAGTGGACAAGACAAGTCAGCACCCACAGGGGAAAATTGCCATCAGAGACATAACTATTTCTTGTAATTATCTATAGCAAGAGTTTAAAATTACAGCATCCCTATGTCAAAAAATATGCTAAACCAGCATGCAGTTCACCAGAACCCTGGAAGAAATCCTGCCATGTTGGAAAAGGTTTATCTTTCTCAAATGCTGGGGGAATGGAAGCAGAAGAGCAGGGAGGAAGCCACATCCTCACCCAGGAAACACCAGGTAATGTCAAGCCCCGCCAGTTCCATGTGCTGGGGGAGCACTGGTGCCAGTTCACACCTGTCCTCTCCCACCTCGAGTGCGTGGCCCCCGGTGCGGCGTGGGGAGTCTGGGCTGCACAGCAGGGAGCATCCTGCCAAGGATTTGCAGTTGCTGGGGAACATGGGATACCTCAGCTGGCTGAAAGAGAGCCTGGTATCACTGGGCTGGCTAAACCACAAGGCAGTCAATAATTTTTTATACTGTATTATCTGTACAGAAGCACTTAACTATTGATTTATAATAATCTGTATCAACTTATCTCCTGCTATTGATTGGAAGTTCTGTGGTGCATGAGTCGTTCCATAATTGGGTTTTTTTTCATTTTGAATGGGACTTATCAAAATTGGTACAACTTAATAATACCTTGTCCTGTAGTTTTCAATATTCAGATCAGAAAAATACTAAATCCTTGTATTTAATAATAGCTTATTTACATATAGTCAGGAAATATTCATCATTCTCCTTATTTTAAAATGCCACAGAAGCTAACAACTAATAATTACATATACTTCAAGAAAATATCATGATTTGGTGAGGAGAAAATATCTGTAAATGACACTTTTCCACTATGTTTTCTATTTAACATTAATTCTGGTTAACTGTAAGGCTCCGGGTTTTTTCAGACTACGGCTAAAATTGTTATCAACTTGAGAAATATTCCCGGGCTGAGCAGCTGCAGAAAAAGTCTGTTTTTCAGAAAGCTATGAAAATGACTTTCCGTGTCTCCAGCTCCTGAAGAAGTCAAATGAATTCTAAAATGTGCTTCTGATATAATATGCACATAAATGCCAGAAAAGAGGTTATTGCAGTCACTCACAGGCAGAGTAGGCCAGCAGCAAATGCATGAATGTTGATATTAATGATTCGATTCCTACTACATTATTATGTCCAGAGACAAAAAGTTCTTTCCTTCCACTAAAGGGGGTCATCTGTCTTTGCAATAAAAAATCACTAGCAAAGTGCTCCAAGAAGGAGGTTTTTTATTTGGCACAACAAAAATAAAACCCAAGCAACTGTTGAAGTGTTCACTAAACACATTACAATGCTCTTTTAAAAGTCTATTTTTTAGCCCCTGTCAATGAAAATATTTGTCCCTATGAACATTCTTTCACCGCTAGAAATAAACAATCTTAATGTTACAGTAACTATGGAAGAAAAATCAAATCACTTTCTTGAGAACTAACCCCAGAAAAATTGTGTAACCACCATATGCACAAAGAAAACATTCTTGGAATAAAGTAATCACCTGATTTCATTACTTCTAACAACTTAAAAATATGCCACAAAATTACTTAAGAATATTATTATTAAGATAACAAAAGCAGGGACTCTAGCTTATTACCACTCGGCTAGTTTGTGTTTATACCTTGAACTCTGAGGTGTTCAGGATAGAAATTTCCACAAACAGTGCATCTTTAGTGCTATCAAGGGGTAGTATCAGCAGTACTAAAAATTATATCATTTGTTGTTGAAGTTTTATATCTCACATCATTTTGGTCTGAGGGGAAAAGTTGGATCTCCAGGGCCTCCAATGTTGCCATTAGGTATATAATGTGGTTTTCCCCATTTGTTTCTTCATGTGCCAGATAGTGACATAGGGCACGCTAGGGATGGTTTAAAAATCACCTCTTCTCTTCCTAGGTTTGTCTAGCAGAGAAAACAATACCTCGATTCAATAAGGTCCTGTTCGGGATTGAAAAAGTCCTGCCTAAGGGGGTTGCAGATGTATTAGAGGAGAGTCACGTGTTGCAGTCCTGCTCCTGGTACACTGCCATGCCTCAGAGCAGCATTCCTGGGCCTGGGAGTGTCAGGTGCCCAGCAGGACACCGGCAGATTGGCTGAATCACATCACCAGAAGGGCTTTTAGTTTCACATAAGAAATTTCACATTCTCTTTGACTGTCCCACCATACGCAAATCCAGGCACATGTGTGGTCTTAACTTTATCTGGTTTTAAATGCTTTGGTTTTTTAGTCTCTCCAAAAAAGCTGGTCTGGAATTATCATATTACACAGTCTGTATGTCACGGCATTAAAGTCCTATCACTTTTTCCTTTCTGTACTAATTCCATTGTAATCAGGAAGAACTTACTCCTTGCAAAGCACTTTCAGGTAATCATCTGTATCCCTTTATATTTGTTTCCCTTCTTACATGCTTTAATTATAGGGCAATGTGACTTGGATAATTATCTTTGTAGCTTAATCCATCTAACAGAGAAAATAAGAAAAAGAACAATTTATAAATAAAATCAATGCAAAACTTTTAAGAAATATTAAGCCATTTCTATCAGACGACTAATAAATATGCCAAGCACAAAAATTATTTTTTGAACAAGTCTAAAATTTCAGTGGAGTAGAATTTTTGCTCACTTTCTACCTTCCTTTTTCAGCATAATTTAAAAACACCCTGTATTTCTGCTTTGAAAAGCAGCCACCTTAAATCAAATAAAAGTCTAATTAAATTTCCCACACTCTCCTTTAGGAAAATGCAGTTATATGGTTTTTCCCATTGTCTGTCTTTAGTGTTGCTTAGCAGAGTTATTGAAGTGATACTAAAACAGCAGCACAGGGTGGATGCAGAATGTATTAATAACAAAATAATTGGAATGTCAAAGCTCATGAATTAGCACTTCTCAAATTCAACTGCAATCAGCAGATTATGGGGTTTGTGCCTTGTACAAACTATAAACACTGCAATTCATTATACACATATCCAAATTTTTTTTCACTAGGCTTCTTTGCCTCTGAGTGCTAAATTAAGAAATTAATCCTTCAGAGGTCAATGAAAATGGCTTTACTGCTATTCACAAAATCAAATGCTTGGAACAATAGTCTGGGCAGCTCCCCCAGCCCAGTATATCACCACTCCATCTGTGCTCAGCATTCCATTGCTAGAGAGTTAGAGGGAATTATTCAGCTGAGCTTAAAATGTAGACAGTTCTCAGCTATTGCTCCTTTCTCCTGGAAACCCTAACTTCAATAAATCAGAAAAAAATATTGCTTCTGTAGGAGGAGAATGTGGACATGATTAAGGTTTAAATCCTTTCTTCCTGAGCCAGTCCCTCAGGACTGCTCCTTTCTTTATACACACAGCTTTCTGCTGAACCCTCTTCCATGCCCACGTGAAATAACATCTTCACCCTCTTCTAGCATACACATAAAAATTCCAAACAGTGTTGTGGTAGTACAATAGACAATCACATATACACACAAGCTAACATTCCTTTAGTTTGTAGACTTGGAAAAATGAACTGGGGAGGGGATGGGGAACAAAACTCTCTTTTGCTGTCTACACAAATGTCAATACACAAAAAATAACCCTCATCTAGTGATTGTACCTTTTAGACTTAGCGTTCTGAGCTAGGTTTCTTTACCTCATGTCACAAAGAACAGTTCAAGAGTTCAGTTCAGGTGAAAATTCTTCTGCGTGGAAACAGAGAAATTAAATTTAATACTTATAGGATTATTATTATTCTCACATACAAAATTTGATGGTCATGATGAGTTACCCAGAGGAAAAAAAATCTTTTCAAGAGTCCCTAACTCCTTTAGACATTATCCACACTTTCTTCAGTGACTCTAGGGAAAGCTAAATTCTATCTGGCATGCATCCCATGCACAGCTTTTTAATAAAATTGATGGACAAATATTGTTTTAACCTGGTGATCCACTGTGTCATTGATTCCCCTAGGCTGTAGAAACGCCTATGCCAAAAGGCCATAGCCTCCAGGAGTACATAATATGACATGTGCTTAGCTTGTTTCCTTAACTGTATCAAAGACTACAGCTTTTTCTGATTTTTAAAAATGCCTCTTTAACTATATACACGTTGCATATATTCTGGCACAGGAAAAGGGTAACTGTGTTACAGTGCAGTTGTATCCTACAGAAATTCAAATTTGTACCTGCCCTGAACATTAAAACTCAAAAATACAAAAAAGATTCTGCTTTTCTGTCTGTCTGTGATTTACCTTCCTGCTGCGCCCCAACCCCCCCTCCTTTAAG
The DNA here is from genome assembly GCA_013398955.1 of Callaeas wilsoni. NCBI lineage: Eukaryota > Metazoa > Chordata > Aves > Passeriformes > Callaeidae > Callaeas > Callaeas wilsoni. Next base: position 79,198 of record VWPU01006280.1, read on the forward strand.
CTTCTAACTTATCAAACTTAGCATCAAAAATAATTTCTTTCTTCTTCCACTCTCAGCTCCACCTGAGGTCTTCCCTTGCTATGATATTCCCTTGGAGCATCTTCTTCTATTGATACTAATCAGCTTTTGACTCAGTCTCTAGTTGAGTTCTGAGCAATTATTCTTCTCTAGTGCTGAGTTTTGAAGATTGATGCCTCATATTTCAAAGGCTGAAAGGTTTTCATGCCTTTAAAGTTGTCTGCTTTTTCTAATTATATCAGCAGGTCTAGTAAAAGGTTTTACATCTCCCCATGAACCTTGTTTAACCCAGATTACAAAGCACCATATTTCTTTTTTTTTTTATTTAAGGATATTTTACTAAGACATTTATGTTTGCAAATATCAAATACCTTGCTGAATGTTACCAAACTGATCACTTACAGCTGTCAGTTAATTCATTTAAATACCAAAAGTAATGCATTTTATATTAAACAACTACTGAGGGAACAAAAGAGAAAGCATTTTTTTGCTTTATTTCCCTAGCAGCATCCAAGACTTGCCTGTGGTCCACTCAATTTAGGGACTACATAATCTCTCTGTAAATTCCACAAGTGAGTGCTGCCTGGTTATCGTCACCACATAACGTCCAGCAAGAGGAAGCAAAGCTTGCAGGGGATAACAGAGTATTCACCTAGCTTTGCATAAATATTGTATAATGGCTTCCCTCTGAGAGATTTGTAATGCTCGCATTAAAAATAACTGGAGTGCACATCAGATTAGCCTTTTCACACTTCAGAATTATGCAGCTTGGAAGAGTGACAGTGTAACTCCCATTTTATATATTCAGTACCTCATGTGAAACAGGTTTTCAAAAAATAAAACATACTCAACCATGTATTAACAATTAAATTATTTATCTTTTTATGAATGTACTATGAACTATTTGCTTATAAATAAAACCATATAAATGAGCCGTTTAATGGCAAATATGTATGAGAAATTTGTGGATCTGTGGAGTTTTCAGTCAAAAAACATGAGCTCGTAGTACTCCGGGAATTTTTCTTTTATGCAAACAGCTGGATCAGGCCAAAGAACTTTGCCAAGTTTCATTTCTATACTTTCTTATACAGCTTTCATACACTAATGTCACTGACATGTCACTTACCCAGCAGACAATACTTAATTCCTTAGGAGGCAGGAAAAAGGTAAGAAACATTTTCCATTTGCTTTGTTGCAGGATTCTTACTCTCAGGAAGGTCCTGCCCAGCCTTGTGTAAAATGGTTCAGCAATGGGACTGACTTTCTTCTGTAAAAACACAGTTCTCGTCCTGGGAGTGCTCAGTGTTGCTGAAGTTCCCCCGACGAACAGGATACACTTTACTTGGCTCACTTCTAACCCATTTACAGATATTAAACTACTGATCCTGCAAGACACTCAGTGCCTCCAGTTCCCACTGAAATGGAATACAGTCTTACAACAGAACAACTTATGCTGCCATTATTTGCCTCTTTCCACCTTAGGAGTAATTTTTGTGATAAATTAATGCATGTTAAGGTACAGCTGACTTTGAAACAGGAAATCTTTGCATGGAAGTATTCCCTCTTGCAGTGACAGAACCTCTCTGCTATGGAATCAGGACAAAGCCAGACAACTTCAGAAAGGGTGGAGCCCTTGAACTGGAAAGAAAAGATTCCCCATTCTCATATTTTCATGATCAACCTGCAGTTTGAGTATGATGACAAAACACCACCTTCTTCATTGGACAGCACTGGCCTCTGTCTCTACCACACTTACCTCAGCTTGGTGATCTCTGCTGAAAATAGTAAGTTCCTCAGATGCTGTTTTTCTGAATCTTAACTCTCCAGCTAGTGCTAAAGCTGGTCTTAATCATTACAAAATTATCATTATCTGAAGTTAAACAGAATATTTCTGCTCACGTATTTCTGTAGGCATTGCATTTTAGTTATGTAGGATTTTCCGATCTCATCAGTACAATGAGACCTTAAGCTTCTGGCAGCCCCTTTCCTGATTTCATCAGAGTTGAATAATTTAGGAATTAATAAAGTTCTACAGTCCTTCTCCTCCAAACCCCTCCTCTACCTCTCATCTTTTACACAGCTATCCTGACTGATCATCAATCTTCCTAGATTAAACAATCATTAAAGAGACACCAGCAAACCAAGTGGTATTTTCTTTTCCCCACACTGCAAGGTTAAGGTAACCCTAAATTTAAGCATTACAGCATCACTGTGACCTCTGCCTAACTTAATACATGAATCTCATCTCTGGTATAACATGCTCCTTGAGTCTGGATAGAAATTTCTTTATACTTCTTCAGACAGCAAGGTCTACAGGGCTTCATAATGAGCTCTCAAACAGGTTGATTAACTGCTTTGGACTGGGAAATTTACACAACCGTAAGAATACTAATCAGAGAAAAGATATGGCCAGGATTAGGGTAATGCTATGGGCAGAAATAGCTGTGGATTTCTGTATATTGCTGAATTCTGAAAGATGCAGTGAGTTAATAGGACTGTATCTGCTGTGGCAAATATATCGTGGTTATCGGAGGATAAGACTGGAAATGGTCAAGGGTAGATATAGTGTTTGAGTGAGGGTGAAAATTTAGAGCTCCAGGCATTAAAGAACAGTTATTTTGGGAATTCAGCATTAAGAGCACACTCCTCCAAACCATTAAATGTCAGTCAAGTACACTGACACAGGATTTGCTCAACTACAAGAGAATTCACTGCACAAGCTGATTAGAAACTTTCTTGCTGAGCAGAAAAGGAGTGCTTAAGAATCATGTCTATCAGCCTAACCCACAAATTCTGTCTACCTACTATTCTGTTGTATAGCATGGATGAGATTAGAACTTAGACAAGAACAAAGAAACTTGCCCATGGGGTAGTGTTCAATTGAAGCTTTGGGTTTCTCTTCAATATCTTTTGTGTTCTACAGCAAAAAAACGGTGTCAAAGGAAACCTATAGCCACTATCTTATCATCCTCACCATGGCCCCTGTTGTACTTTCAACTCCTACCAATTAGCACAGTTTCAAAAAAGCTCCTAGACACAAACTACAATATCAAAAACAGGTGAGTTAAGGGTAAAATAATTTAGTTCTGTAGATGTGAGCTGCACCATATCAGCTAGCTTTTGGGATCAAATGATCTCTGTCATGTGGATGACTGCTCAAATGTCATTTGAGTCACATAAAACCAGTGATGAAATTTCCCTGACTCATAAACAAATTTATGCTCAATTCAAAAAATAGAATGGATACAAGAAGTCTTGAAAATCCTCGCTCACCTCTCCGCTGGGTGCCTCAAGTTGAGGACACACCTGAATTTCCTCTGACACCTGGTATCTTGGAGAAAATTTTTCAAGTCCCCTACAAGAAGCAGGATTGTTTCTTTTCTGCCTAATTACAATTGGTACAGCTGAGGTCTTTGCCAATTGGCACCACACGTCTAGATCAGCAGCTTCAAAAACTGAGCAGTCATTGTGCATAGGAAAATTAGAGAAAAGGGCTCACTTATAGAATCATAGAATATCTTGAGCTGGAAGAGACCTACAAGGATCATCAAAGTCCAGCTCCTGGCCCTGCACAGGACAGCCCAAAGCATCACACCATGTGCCTGCGAGCATTTTACAAACACTTCTTGTACTTTGGAAGGCTTGGGGCTGTGACCACCTCCATGGGGAGCCTATTCCCTTGCCCAACCATCCTCTGGGTGAAGAACATTTTCCTAATATCCAACCTAAACCTCCCCTGACACAGCTTCATACTGCCCTCTCAGGTCCAGGGAAGTTTTGCTGTAATGTCTGATCTGTTTTATGCAGACACCTTAATATGATTTGCAGGGGACAAGAATTTCTTTTATTTGATTACCAAGAATTATATTATTTAACTTTTTTCTAAGAGTTTTCCTGCTTTTTCTGAATTTTCTGCTGTACCACTTAAGGGACTTGAAGCACAAGGCTTTCAGTGCATACACAGGAAAAAAAAGCAGAATAAAGGAAATCCATCACTATCATATACAATACTATAAGGTTAGAAAACCAGAGACTATTAAATAGTAGAGCATTTCAGACCACATAAAAATATTCAGTTAAAAATAACACAGTTAGATAAATGCCATGAAAGAGAAACCAGGTCTCTTGTATGTGAATTAATAATCATCAATATTATCAAGTCACCAAAGGCAATTACATAGAGCACTGATTCTGCACATATTCCTACCTGTGCTTAATTTTCTGTGGATAAGTTGTCTTATTCATGTCAATGGGACAACACATTCATGCAAAGATAATTCTGAGGAAAATTATTTGGAGCATTAGGAACTTCGTAGTACAAAGAAGCAGAGATCAAAACTGCAGTGTTGTTTGTAGCAGACTTGAAAGACACTTTCATACAGTTTCTCCTTATTTTTCCTTACATTTCATATTGTCAGTACATCCAGAAACTTGAAGACTGTATAGATCGTGAATTAAGTGGGCTGGCTTGCGTATTCATACAGATATGTAGGAATAAATTGATAATTTGTAAAGAAGACATAAATTCTATACATGTCCCCTTTACAGCCTAATCTGGTCCTTTTTTATAATCACATTTTGTATAATAGCATTTTATTGATAAAATTGCTATAGTGTTATCTAGAATTAATATCAGAACTCCCATGACCCAATCCCAAAGCTTACCAGCCTTTCTATAATGAAAATAAAGCATGAAAAATAGGAACTTTTAGGCTCAAAATGTTATTTTCTGAACTCAAACGATCCATGTCTGTTATTCCATTGCAGGTGGTTCCCTACAGCTTGTAACTGGTTCTTTTGTGCAGCTAATTAGTCATTATAGCACTCACAGAGGAACTGGATGGTTCCTTGGTTTGCCTATGAACACTCTCCTGCAAATATCCTCACCCTTGACAGCACTTGCGCCCAGAAGTTCACAATGAGGGATTCATGTCAGAAAACAGCCTAAAAACCTCTGCATTTTTGTCTGAGATGAGAGTGGTACGCATTAGTCGACAGGTCGGGAGTTATTTTCTCCTTCTGTCTTTCCCTCTCCCAAGGCACACTGAAGCGTCCTCACGTGCCAATGGAGCCTAGGAGAGGAGAGGTGAGTGTGAATCTCCACAGCCTGAAGCACCGATGGAGCACCTGCTCTAAGATGCATGGCTAGAAGGAATACGCAGCTGTAGAAATAATTAACTTTCCCTCCTGTAAGGAAAACTTACTCCTTTGGAAGAAAGATTATAGATACCTACCTTCAAGTGGACATCTGGCTTTTGGATTTGAAGAGACCAGAGGCATCCATACTGAGGAAGAAGATGGCATTGCAGAAACATGCCTGAGAGCAGTGTTTCCATTTTTTATGGCTTGAAGCACCTCTGCACAGATTTCAGCAGCTTCCTATCCAAACAGGATGATAGGTTTGCATCGTCTTCTGAGGTACATGTGTTCTCCTAAGTGTTGTAACAGGGAGCCTTGGAAGAGTATGCAGTTTTCATTTACAGAGCTGTTGCCTAAAGACTGGGTTAAGCAGCCTCAGTCTTCTCACACCCCAGTCTCTGCAGTTCCAGTTCATCAGGTTTACTGAACCTGGTCCCTATTTCTTTCATAAATTCAGCACTGTACACTCATATTTAAATATCCATTTTCTTTAGCATGGAAACAGGCAGACTGCCATGTGCTTGATAAAGCCTGTTAATTTATATAATTTTAAATAAAAATAATTAAACTTACAGAAGAACGATTTGCTATTCATTTTCTTACTGAGAACAGCCATCACTGCCTTTTCATGAGAAATGAAGGCCTCTAATTTTTTTAATATTAGTCTCCAAATACATTAAAATCATTTTCATACTTAGTTTTCATCTTTGCTTCATGGCAAATTAAAAATGCAATCTGTTTAGATCTTCCATGCAGCAGAGTTACTGAGGCAGTGCACTCAGATTTCCCTCCTTCTTGTATGCAGAATATTTTATATGAAAGTAATTAAGACCTGAACGCAAAACCTATGAAATTCATTAAAATATACACGAAATAGGATGGAGATCAATGTTTGGATCTCAGTAAGGGTGGTTACTAAGGTGTAACAAAACAGGAGTCTTCTGTAAAGTGAAAGGAAGCAATCTTGTGATACAAATAGAAAGAGAAATTTTGTCACACGGTCTATTCTATTAAGATAGAATATCATTTTGTATACAGTATCAAAATTAAATTAAACTGGCTATTCTTTTCTATTGCTCATTAGCATTTCAAATTTTCAAAGCCTTCACTTTTTCAGTTTCAGCATTGCTACTGAAGACTACCGTGGCTGCTTATTTCAGCCTTACTTTAATTTTCTCCTGATAGATTTTCAATGCAGCTGTTTTTCTGCAAGTGAAAGCAAATTACTCCATACATTTCTCATCCTTTCTTCGTGCCACAACATCAATCACACTGAAGGCAATATATTTTCTTAATATTAATTTTGTGAAACCCATTCAGCAAAAATGGCACCAATTCATTCATGTTTATGGATCTACAGGGTTTGAACCAGTAGATAACTTTCTGGTCAGTGCTAACTAAGTTCTGCATACCAGAAGAGCACCCACAGTGTCTTAAATAATTTTCAATATTTAAGGTTAATTCTATCCCCTAAAAAGTAAATTGGTACTCCTCATGATTGCATCATCTTGAATCCAACCTTCATATTGTAATTTCATATTCTAGAGCTAGTTTGATGAAAAAATCCAGAAAACACTTTCCTTTAGAATTTGCTTTTCTGTTGAAAACAGAGTACCTTTTAGAGAAAAAAAATTAATTTGGACAGATTTTTTATAGTGTTGTTGTAAAGATGTTTAACTTCCTACAAGCTCACAATCTTAGCTCACTGAAAACCTGCTGAGCCAAAGTCTCTGAACTGTGGAAATGACAGTCCTGACATCCTGCCCCTTCTTTCTGTTGTCATCCTCAGAGATGAAACCTCCCTGCACAGCCAGCCTCACCAAGATAACTTGGTGACAAGATCAGTTTCAATCATTGGACAAAAAAGTATCCACCTTTCCAATGCAGGATCCCTTCAATAAGTGGTCCACTTAGTATTTTCCTAAAGCTACTGCAGTAATTCTTATGGGTCCAAAATGGCTTTTCAGTATCGTGGTTCATTTTAATTTCTTTACATTTAAGAAATGATAGATTATTAATGAGAAAAAAAGAAAGGTTTAGGCAAGAAAAATCCTTTTCCTGTTCTAAAGGAATTCATATTTCTGCTAAGTGCAGGACCATATTATCAGGTTACTGGTTGAAGTACAGAAATCTGGTATTTGTATCAATAAAATCAAATCAAAATCAACATATTCTGCATTAGATTGGGGCTGTGGAGGGAAAGTGGACAAGCTGTAGCAGAAATTTAGTCCTCTTCTTACTTCTCTTATGAAGGTAGGGAGGTAATGACAAAGAATGTATTTAAATTCCTGTTCGTTTTTGGATATCCAGCTAGAGCACTTCACAGGCAATGTGGCAGAACTGTACTTTCTCAGCCCCGCTGCTTGACACAGAGGTGTTTTAGCTCGTGCAGATATCTGACATTAATATATCAACCTAATCGAGTCATGCTTCGGCAAAATTTCTAAGCACTTGTTAACAGTCTCATGAAAGGGAATTGGACAATGTCAGTTAAAGAACTCCCGTCTCTGCCATAAACACAGCAGAGTGCAAGGAAACTTACATCCCCATGGCCAAATCCAACCAAGGAACATGGAAGGAATTTCTATCAATAGTAAAATTTTTGTTCCTTACTGCCGCTTTTGATTCTAAAAATTTCCTGTCCTTATCTTTTTTCAAGAAAAATTTAGGCAATTTGTATGCAGGGAGTGTTGCACAACCTTGCTGCTGCTCTCATTTCTGTTCGTGAAAGAGTTCCTGTTAAACGTGCTGGGATGAAACTCTTGTAAAAGACTGCATCCTTTCTTATTCAAATCAACAAATGGATGCTAAGACTGAAGACCTCGTGTTCAGAAAAATCAGATGTTTTATTTTCTGAATCTCTTAATGGAATAATTGTGCTTTCTAACTGCAATTTCAATTGCACATTCTAATTGCAATTTCTAACTGTAGAATCATGGTGGGGAAATGTGAAAAAAACCCACTGACTGTGTCAAGAATCCAAGTTGACTGCATTACATTGTCATCTAAAAATAATATTATTTCCATTTATGAATTGTAGCAGTTTGCTGTAGACATCACAATACTGCCAGAGAGTCTTGTGAATGGTCAGACTGGGAAGTTTCCTTAACGTATGGCTTTCAAATACAAGCTTTCAAGTTGTATCAATCAAAATACATAGTGGGGAAAAAAATCACAGAAAGATGTCACACTAGATATTTGAACAATAAATGTCTTCTTTTAATTCAAATAATTTTTAAAAGATTGTTTGAACAATATAATAATTAGCGGGAGGGAATTCCATTAATCTGTGCAGAGATAACTATTATTAGTGCTAATGGAACAAGAAAAATTGCAAGCATGAGAAGGAAATTATACTGCTATGCTGTCAGATTAATGACAAATGGAAAAGTATTTACAGCACTAAAATATACACTTGCTTTTGTGGTAATGCTGGCAATGGGTTTACAGAAAAAAGGTTATTAAGGTGGTGTTTTGTTGGGGTTTTTTTCAGGTAATCTGGGCAAAGGAATCAGATATAGATATTCAAAAATTATCTAGTGAAAGCACATCACAGATCTTCTATGTTCATCAGTCACCTAGAAAACCTCAGACATATGGGGTTTATGACCAACCACCACATTTGAACACGCTGAATCCAAGGGTGCTTCTGAAGTATTAACCTGAAATGCATTTCTCTGTACCAAGGAGACATGCCATATTTCTACTCTGTCCTAGAAGCCCTGTAGGCCTCTGAACTGAAAGCTCATCACAATCACTGATCAAGACTTACAGCTATGCAGAGAAAAGCAGATGGAGGGGTTTTACTAGACTAGAGATCCACTAGACCGTATACTCAGCTTAATAAAAATTCACCAAACGTACGTTTTTTTCTCTTGTTCCATTATTTAATCAGGTTTTTGTCAAAACAGATTAAACCGTTAACATAACCTTCAGACCCTGCAATCTCCAAAGAAAAGAAGTCTCTCTTTCTCCAAGCAATGATTAACCAAGCAAAGGCTATCTTTCTGCTGTACCTTAGTCCTCCATGTAATGCTCCCAACAGCTGTTGGAATATGAGCCATTTTGTCTGACATCTGTTTATCAGAATGCAGCATTTGATGGCTCCCTCGTGCCTTTGCCTAAAGAGATAGCTTTTACTGATAACATTATGTTATACGCACACTTAACACTGCCAGTGAGACATGATTGAGCCCATCACAAAAGCGCTAAGCATTGATAAGTTTTTTGAAGGTGACTTGCAAGGAAAATACATTGTGCGTGGCCAGTTTCATAGAAAATGCACAATCCTGCATAAATATTCAGGAAACTGTTAACAGAAACATACCAGAAATGTGAACCCAAAACGGCAAAGGTTGGGTATTCTCAGATGACATAATACTCCGAATGTTATCGATAATGCAGCTTTTTTTTCAGCCAGCACTTTTCATACTCTTGTGGGAGAATACATATCTTTGTGATACATTTCTCTAAACAAAAAGTCAGAAACAACAGAACAATTTTTTTAGTATGAAATAGAAAACCAGGAAAATCAGTTCAAATGTACAGACACAAACACAAAAAAATCAAAAAACCACAATACCATATAAAGAGAACTTAATAATAAATGCATACCCCCATAAGACAATAAATTGCTAGTATAAGTGTCAAGAACTGCTTTTTACCTATCTCATGGGCAATTTTTTCATTGAAAAATGTATGCTGAGAAAATAAAGTTGAAGATTAAAAGATGAGGTGATACTTCAAGTTCTTTATAGTTTTATGCTTTGGATCTCATGTTTTGGAAACTGGGAGTAGATCATTTTGTCTTTGTCTCTCTCTTACTAATACATGGAAGGCAGATTTATCCTTTATACCTATTTTGAACTCTCCAAATTGTTTCAACAGTACTTTTTCATATCTTCTTTTTCTTCCATAAATTCGTTACTCTGATAGTAAGATATATAAAGACTTTTTTTAAAGTTTCAGAAGAATCTTCAGTAAAAATTCCTAGGACACTAAAATATTTTATTTGATTTATTGCTGAACTCAGGGATATCTCTGCATACACAAACACTTTGCAACTAAAATATTTGCATTTCCCCCAAAGAAAAATGTTCATCAGTCTTCTGCTATAGTATTCGAGGTGCTAGAAACGGTTTTAAAGTGCTCCTACAGCTGAAAAGTAATAAAAACAAAACAAAAGAGGTCAAAACCTCCAATTTACAGAATAGGCTCTATAGGAAAAATCTGTACTTACACTTATTTAGTGCTTTATTTCTTTTTCTTAAACTAGGATCCGAGTTGTTTTGACATGACATTTTCACTTAAAATCAATGTTACATTCAAGTCATCAGCTATAGGGGAATTCCAGGCAAAGGAAAAACTCACAAGGACCATGTAAGTTTTGAACCAAAGTCTGCTTCATGTTTCATGTACATTGGGGACTCAACAAGTAGAAAGTGCCATCGGTGTCATCTAGAATCTGAGCGTTGTATCCTGAGAGGCAAGTTTCCTTTAAAATATTACTAGGGAAGCTTTCTACTGGGACTGCTTCCTTCTTTCTCTTGTACTGAAAAAAAAAAAAATACCAAAGCCAACATAAAGGGGTGCCAGATAATTAGAAAACTCCCAAATTCCTTTCATGTTCTTGATATGAACTTCTACCTGTCAGACATGAACATTTTCAAGGAGACAGAGGAAACAGAACTCAATTCTGTTCAGTAGTGGGATACAGATAATAGTAAAGAACAGTAATATATAAAAGCTCGCTGTGAAGATGGCATCCTTTTTTTCTATTTACTAAAATGTTAACCAAAAAAAAAACTTCCAATTATATGATAATTTGAGCTCTCTCTAGAAAAAAATGAGTGTCTTAACAGTCACATGATGACTTTTCCTGAATCTGCCTGAAAGCTTAGCTAGGTGAAAAGATACTTGGAATCCTATTCTCATAAGATCATCAGATAGTTCAAGCTGGAAGGAACTCTGAAGGTCTCAAGACTAACCTCTTCTTCAGAACACGATAAGCTACAAGGTCAGACCAGGTCATTCAGCAGTTCCCTCCACAGACTGCGACTTTCTCCTGTGTCTCACTCCAGCAGATCATCAAAGTGTTAAGGTAACTTCATTTCGGGCATTTTACATTTGGGAAAAAGGACAAGAAACTCCCATGGTGTTCCACCTGTGGTGAAATCACAGCATTTTGGAGACAACAATGGGTTCTGATTCCCTGGAATTCAGGAATGCACTCCACTGTATATAGGAACAAGCAATACAAGACTAAGGTAGAGTACGCAGCTCACCAAGGCCAGCCTCGGTGAGGCAGTCCACAAGGCAGCAGAGAATCTTGACTAGAGAAAGCCTTTCTCCATTCAAGGGTCCTCATTCTTTCTCTCTGTCCTCTTATATGGAGGTCCTTCCCCAGCTCCTTAATTTTTCATGCATGCTCCAATGACAGAGGTGGACAGACACTCCTTTTCTGTTTATCATTCCCTGTAGGCTACCTGCAGGCAAAAACCTGCCTCCTATAGATAACTTTTCCAAGGTGTCTAATTCTTCCCTTATTGTGCAAAAAATTCTGGTGTCCCACTTCTGTTTCTATCATGGTAATCACAACATTACCATCAATCTCAAGCCTTCTGGAGCTTCGCAGCCGGAATATCTAGTTAGGACACCAGTCCTGATGAGAAAAAATCTGCCTCTGGTATATCCATGAAGAGCACCTTATCATCATTTGGCCCATTAAATCAGTTTATTTTTTTACAGGAGCCATTTAATCCTAATAGTAATACCTCATCACTAATACTATTATCTGCTTCAGGAGCACACTATGGCTTGTTTTTTAGACTTGATTGCTCAATGTGGCTTGAAGGAAAATCTCTCCACATTTTTAATTTGATTGAACGGCTCTTTATCTTTTAGAAGATATCTGAAAATGAAATACACTATGTCTACTCATAGCTGCTTGTGCTATTATTTTGTACTTAGATTATCTACTTGGTTATTTTTTTCTTTCAGATAGAAGTTTTAATTTTTATAGACTGGAATCTGAACATTAATAGCTTAATAAATCAACAAGAATGGAAGTCATGAAAGAAGGCTAAGGACTGCTCAGAGAATAAAAGGAAACACAAGGATAACTTTCCTTACAGATGGCCTTTAAAGTGAATGAGCAGTTGAGATTGTCCCTGCTCAGAGGTGCTATAACGCAAAAATATAGTGAGTGAAAACAAGCAGGAAGGGTCACATTGTGCCCTCAGATGCATACAGAGGACCCCCACTGACTCCAATCATAGCCAGATGCCAAAATCATATGGCAGAACTTAACCCCGAGCAACCTTTTCAAACAGGAGACCAAGCTGTGGTTTCAGATACACACACACCATTCCCAAGAGTGAGAGCTTGCAAATGCTTTGTGTTTCTCATTTGCTTTCCAGCTGTGCTTTTCACCAGGGAGCTCTCGTTGGCTTAAGTATGAACATCCCTTACAGGATGCGTTCACAGGCTGTTTATCACTGCTCAGCCCTCTAACATGCAACCACCAACCCCACAGAAATCACATAAAAATATTTTTTATTATATAAAAAAACAAAATACTCCCACACTTCCGAAATACCTGTCATGCCTTTCATAGCTGCATCAAAAGCAAGCAGGGTCAACATAAAAAACACCTACCCAAGGGTCACACAGCACATGAAAGTGACTGAAGGTGGTGAAATTTTACTTCCAATTAATTGTGACTGGTTTGGACTGTGAGATTTGGACTCAGAGATTTCTACAAATACAGACACTCAATATTTCTAAAGAGAGCTCAGATTATTTTTTAAGTGAAAGTATTCTCTGATGAAAATATTTCCCATTTTTAACCATAGTTTGCAAGCCTAAAAAACAAAAATCTTTCCACTCAGGACACTTATTTTGCAAATATATTACCCTAAAATTCTTGACCATCCTCCCTGAAACTTTCAAGGTGATTAAACCTGACAGCCTGTCCTGTGCCAAAACAACCCAGAAAAAAGGCACAGTCTGCTAAGTGAATAAAAGTGTTGGCTATGCAGTGTGCATTCTAAAGTTTCCAGCCTGTTCATCTTGGTACATACAACTTACATTTCTAAAACCAAATTTATGTAGTTATCAAAATCCCTTAAGGATACTGTATACCCTCATAGAAAAATGGCTGCAATATGGGGGAGACTTTTAAGCTCAGACCATGTGTGTTTGGCAGGGGGTTGTGGAAGGGCTCTTGTTACTACGTGCCAAGCCGCAGCAGGATTACAGGCATCCCATGACAGACAGGGAAAGGCAACCTCTGGTCACACCAGGCATATGCCTGGGATAGTCTCAGTGGCTGTGGGACAGTTAAGCAAGATCTGCAGCGACAGCTGTAAGAATCAAGCCAGACCCATGACAGGTAAAGTTTTAATAGGTTTTGAATTCCTATTAATAGAACAATTTCAAGATAACCAGCAGCAGGTGCAGGTGCAAGGCAATTAGTCTTCTCCAGGTGCATTGACCACCTTATTGATGAGTTTCTCAAAAGAGTTAATAAATGTATTCATTTTCCCCCAAAATGTTACACTCACACCAAATTATGCATGTTTTTTACAGCATTTGATGTGCAGCTTTCCCATCTGTCTCAGTTGCTACTGACAGTGCACATGCTTCTATTTGTGCCTCATCGCATACCAAAACTAAGTTTAGGAGCTGGAAATCACTAAGTATGCAGATGGTGTGCAATCCATGGCACCAGCAAACAGATGTGGGAGCTAAGAACTCAGGACCATGTCATAATTCATTATCTGAAGATAGACTGATAGTGCACAGCTTTATTGCTTACATGGCAATATTTAAAGTAGTTAGCACCTCCCTATATTTTCGTTATTTAATAGCAAGCAAAAATAATTGTTGTATTGTAAAACTTTTTATGCCCAGAACAGAAATCATCCACTTCAAAACATCATGAAATATTTTACTTCCAAATTCACCATTTGTTCATAGAAATAAATTCAGATGAGCCCCATAATCCTGTAAGTTTAGTTAATGAATTTTTATTTTATATTTTTTAACATAGAATCAAACCCAGATAAACCAAGAAATCCAGTAGAAATGTTTTGCTCTGTAAAGGTATGAAAAACGTTCCTGCTATTTCATGCTTTCTATACTTTTTGCTACTTAATGAGATCTCTTTAAGCAGGAAGTAACAAGTGAAAAATGATCATTTACCTTGGACACAGAAGATAAATTTGATCAAACGAGGTGATTTATCAGTAATTCCTCTTGAATTGTGTACAGACTTACACACTCTGTAAGATGTATGCATGAATAGTAAAAAGTTTTTTTCTTTCCCAAATCTCATATTACATGACTGTATTTTAATTTTACTCTCATCTTGCTCAGAACCGAAATGACTTACTGTGAATCTTCCTTCTATAGAATTTTTTGAAGGAAACTAATATCATGTATTTTTAATCTTCTAGCTGGCATTTCATAAAACTCTAGAATTATAGAAATTCATCTTATTTCTGCAATTCTACATTCAAGTAATATTTGTTCCTATTAATCAAGCTGTCTTGATAGACTTCTCTAGTGCTGATATAGCAGGGATTCTCCTCCCTCCCTACAGAAATATAATCAAAACGGCAGCTCTTTGCAAAGTTTTCTTTTATCCTTTCATCAATTCTTTTTTAAACAAATGGATTCTGTCATTGTGATTTACACACATAGTAGCTCACAGTAATGTTCTGTTTGCTGTGTAACCACCTAAGAGTTTTGCTACGCCATGCCAACGGTATGGGCAGTCTGAGTCAAGTCATCCTGAATACAAAGGCCACGAGTTTGTTGAGCCCACAGTCTGGCCTCTAGACAGTGTATTTGTTTTTTGGGAGCTTTGGGGGTTTTTTTTATATACATGTGTTTTGGGGTGAGAAGCCAAAACTGAGAGCCAGGGACTGATGTTTCTATAGATTCCCAGAATAAAATCTAGTACTAGACAAAGGATGCTCCAAATTCTGCTATATCCAGCAGGACGTGGCTGAGCTCTGACTACACTTGAGAGCTCAGAAACCCAACTCAGGGCTAGCTCAGGAGTCACAGTTACTTCTAGTAGAAAACCACTTCCACATTTCACCTCACCAAAGCACTGAGATGACACAGCTATAGGGACAAGTAAATTGCAATAGTCTCACAACAAGTTGGTACGAGGACCATGGCTCAGGCTGCAGAACAGATCTCCTGCCCTTGCCTCCTGGCACCGCGTCTGCTGCAGGATGCCCAGCTTGCCATGGTCCTCTTCTCCACCCCAGCTCACGCCTCAGCATCCTGGCTGCTCCCACAGAAGCCTGGTTGAGGTTGTTACACAAAAGATTGAGGAGCTAATGCTGCCAGCTGCAACATGATCATAGCTATTTTTTGCAGAGTTTGGTGGACAGAGGATTACCTAAACAATGAAGACAACTTTTTGGTCATTCCACCTGGAGCCAAGCACTGATCTTGGCATGTGCTTTTACCTAACAGAGCATGAGGCAAACAGAAGGAAAGTCCAAAAGGCACATCGTGGATTCCCAGCTGCACCCCTTCCATAAATACTCATAAGACCCCAGCACCCTGCAACTTGCACTCCGCACCTTAGGCGCATGGGGCACACGAAATTCAAAACCAAGTGATAACTGTGATGGTCAAAAGTTATTTCTTCTGACCGTAAGAGCCTTTGAAACAGAGACTTATTTTCAGGTAAAAAGAAAAAGAAAACAAGCAAAAAAAATATTTTTTAATTTATTCCTGCTCCTACCTCTTCTCTCCTGATCTGCTTTTTGCTTCCTTGCTGAACAACTGAAGTTTACTTATCCTGAAAACTTCTGCAATTCTGGTGCTTTGATCTCAGCTTAATTCCTTCAGCTTAAATTACAAACTTAAAATTTCACTACAGAGAGCAGGAGAAGGTTTTTAACTCCTACGGTTTTTAAGCACATGTAATTCAAAGGAGTATTAGATGCTCTTTCAACTCTAGTTTTAAAAATAATCACAAAATTAGGTGGTTTATCTTTTTGGATGCTTCTGAACTAACACATTTTAATAAATCAGTATCCACCACGGGAAGTAAGGTTTTAATGTAACTTACAATACAAATAGAAAAGAACAGCTCCATAGATGTAGAATACAAAATATATTAGATATAATGGACCTACGGGCACAAAGTCAAGAGACATTTGTTGCACTTTATTTTTAGAGATAATGATAAAAGAAGATCATTGGCATTAAAGATTGTTGTTTAATTGAAATACAATTTGTAACACTGGAATTCACAACCCATAGAAAGATTTAATACTCATGCAACTTCAAAATATTTTAAAAGTATTCTGGGAAACTATAGCCTTAGAAAACAAAAAGTTTTCAGGTTGTAAAAATAATTTCTAAAGTTTCAAAAGTAATTTTCATGTAAACATTTTTCTTATTTTGAGAATAATAAATAACTTTGGTTTACCTGATGACATAAAAGTTTCTACTCCTCTCTTCCTTCTTTTTAGGCTCCCACTTGGATCAGGAGTGACTTTGTTCAGACCATTTCCACCAGCTCCCTTCTACTAAAAAGATTTTTCAATCCACATCAGCTAATTTATATGAATACAGGTTTTTTATTCTTGGTGATTGCTGCTGGCTGACACTAAAATTCAACTGCTTTTCAAAAGAGGAGACATACCTGGAGCAGGAACTAAGGCTGAATTTAACCCATTTGAATCTGTTCATTTTGAAAGAATGTATTTTTTTCAGTGCTCAGTGACTACTAAAATAGGTCTAAAGTCATAGTAAAAATATATACATTTAGAATCTGAATGGAAAATGACAATTTTCCCCACAAAAAATACACACCAAATCTTTTTAGTCCAAATAAATTATACTGTAATTGAAAAAAAATCAAGCATTTTTACTTTTTTTAAGGGATATTCTCACCCAATGCTCTTTGAAAATCTGACTTCTAATAATAAGTAAGGAAAAAGAATCCAGATTAAATTCCATGTATTTATTTTTCGATTTTCAGTCAGGAGAAATATCTGTAGCTTTCTCCAATTAAAGAGAAAGGTATTTTGTGAAAGGTATCATTTTAAGAAATGGAAGTTACTTTCTCACTTCTGTATTTTCTCAGGATATGAGAAGTTGAAAACAGACAATGTTCTCTCACAACAAGTATTTCCATAAATACAAGAATGTATCCCTATTTTTCTGAATTCAGTAACTTTTAAAATATTCAGAAGAGGTGAGTTTTTAAAGAACACAGGATCATATTCCTTGTATTCCACTGAGAGACTTTTATTCACAGGGGGAAAAAAAAGCTCTGATCAGAACAGAGATTTCTAGCAATGATGTTAAAGAGCTCTTACCCAGTTTTTATTCCCAGAATGGAGTCAAGGGGACAATATTTTTCTGTTTGACACCATATACTCTGTAATTCAGGTCTACGTTACAGTTGTATTTTTAAACTCTGAAGTCATATAGGCATTATGAGTAACCCATTCCTGTTGAGAGGTCAGGGAGAACACACTTTAAATTTAAAAACCAGTAATCTCTAGTCACACCTTACACATTCACAAAGCCTGTTTCATTTTACGTATTTTCAGGGATAGATTCAATCCCTTCATAAAGAGGTGGTACATACACAAAGAAAAAAAAAACACCACACATAATGCCTGGAAAATACTTTTATTGCCAGTGAACAGAAAATTTCTTACAAATATATTTGTAGAAAACTTTTTTTAATAATGATGCAAGTAGAAGTCATTTCAACCCTTAGTTCTTTTCAATACAATACCTAATCTGGGCCATCTGAGCAATTTGTCACCCTGTGCTGCTAACAACATCTCAAACTGAGCAATTGTTTGGAAATGGGGCTGCATTTCTCAGTCCCCATGGTTTAGTAAGAGTGAAGGTACAATGAGTTTAATAAGAGACTGTGCATTAGAAAATCAATAATTCCATGGCAATCTAAAATAAAAGGCATTGATTACTTTGGAGATGCAAAAGAAAGGGACAGTTTTCTGTGAAAGCTGGAAAAAATTGTCCCAAAGGCCCATCGACCTAGGTGACAAAATATACATGTACTTGACTGAGAAGCTCTATTGTAGGGTTAGAAAAAGTACAGTTAAATTCATGTTTGAAGATTGTGCAATTGTATTTTCTGGCATTAACTGGAATAAGAAGCAAAATTACTGGAATACAGGAAATTAGTTGAAGTGAAAAAAAGCACTGCTGACCTCAGACTCTGTTTAGAATCAGATGTTATGATCTTAAAAATGCCTGGAAAGAAATCAACACTGGTTTTAAAATTCTTGAGGGTTGCTTTTTTTTGTTGTCCTGCATAATCCTTAGCACTCTAAAGAAGTTAAGCAAGGCAAGATTTCAGACTCATTTCTTTTCTGTTCTGTCACTTTTTGCTGTCTTTGTAAAAATCAGAAGCACTGGTGTGCAGAGAATGAAAAGGAAAAAGGCGTTTTGTTCAGATATGTTCCCAGGAGAAATCACAATACCAGACTCACTGGGTGGGGATTTGCAGGGGGATTTGCTATGCTCTTCTAATCTGTATTTGTTTAATTATGACAAAGAATAACCCACATTTATGCCCTGTGCCTTGAGAGATTGGAGTTGCCCCAGCCTGAAAAGCCAAGATTCAATTTTCTGTGTCTATGTTTCTCCACCTGGTAAATTGGCTGGTTTGCTGCAGATATTAGTTGGAGTATAAATCAATAAGCAAGCAGTGTAGACTATCAGACATGGATGAAAGTGCAAACTGGAACTCTAATTTAACATGACAGTACAGACTGAAACATAATCTGTTCTGGAGTGGAGTTTCTTAACACCAAGCTTAGTCCCATGACTAACCCAGTGGATTCCTACAATGAATCTATCCATAAAGTGGCACTTTGAATTTTTTTTGTCAGTGAAGCTTTAAACCTGCTGACACAATTTCTTAATCTGGAATTTCTCTACTATCCTCTTAAGTTTTCTGGTTCTCTTGCAAATAAAGTGCTGTCACCATTTACTCATATTACCTATGGAAATAGCCAGATTAAACTGAAACAATGTTCAACTTCAGTTTTTTACTTTATGGCATTGACTTGAACTCCAAGCTATAAAAATGGAACATAAATAGTGTGATAAGGAAAAAATTTTAGTGAAGAAATTTTCATGCTCCTAGAGCAAGGATCAGATTAACCTTTATAAAGCCATAAAATTTAGATATACACAGAAATTTTGGAGTTACTCATTTCTTAGGTGCGACAATATCTGGTGTTGGCAGTAAATTACCACCTCCAGGAGAAGAATGGGTCATTACCGTGGGGCAATGGCTGGTGAGGAATGCCCAAGATGAGGCTGTGAGTAGATCATAAGCACAGTTGGGACTGTGGAGCTCTTCACTTGTCCACTATAAATTATCAGCTTCAGGCTACTGTCAGCATCCAATATCCCACAGCAGATTTCCAGAACAAACACCTTACATACAACTACAACTGTAACAAAACCTTGCAAACTCTGAGGGGAAATCTCAGATCTAGGACTTCAGTGTAAATATCATTTTTTTGAGTACCTCTCTGCCCAAGACTTGTTTTCCTAATTCAAGATAATTCTACAATATCTCATTTTCAGTACTAGCAATCAGCAATTCTGATAGCTAATATCCTGATTTAATACACTGATAGACTCAAATGGAAACATTTATAATGTCTGTTAATACCACAATAATAGGCCTATATATGGGAAAGAAAACCTCTCTGCTTGCTCACCATCAGTCTTATCACCACCACGTGAGACCTCTCCTGTGCCAGGTTGTGCCTCTTGTGTGAAAGGCCAAACCAGAGATTGGACACATGAAAATTTTGTTAAATCACACTCCTCCGAGAGCCTTTCAAGACACCGTGTTCTCCACAGTCGTGGTTAGAGAAATGCTGTCTTGAAAATACCAAATCTGAGATCTGTGACAGAGAGGAAAGTTGCAGGCAGGAATCCAGTTCCACATCACTGATTTCTACAATACTAGAAAGCCAAAAATCCTCTCAGTCTATCTTTACCCTTGTTAAGGATGAAGCATTTATATAAATAATTCTTTATCTATGACTTTTCACTTACTTTCTGATCCAATTTTAATGTTATCATATAAGAGATAAAGCATTTCTTTCTACTCCCAAGGTTCATTGGTTGGTCTGAAAATTTTCTCTGGTTCTGAGAGTTGTGGCCATTAAAGCCTGCCAGTGTAAATATCACAGAGTTCATCTGTAAGAAAAGTCCCTGCAAAGGTATCAGATCCTCCTGTTCTTGCGCTAGGGAGGATGTGTCCTATGCACTCAGCAGGCAAGTAGATACCCACAAAACTGACAACCACCCAGAAAAGCTACTCCACTGAAGTAGCAAGTGAAACTATTTTCATCGCAAGGCCATTTCTTTCTTACTTCCAGATATCTCAGAAATATCCATATTTACTTCTTCAAATTTTAATTTGATCACACTGCTCATTTCCTTCAACTGAGTGCACCAAATTATTTGGTGCTCATATGTCTGTTACAAAGGGTCTCATACACAGCAATCTGGAGTGTAAAGCTATAATTTTCTTTTATTCCTAGTGCTCATCATTTTAAAACACTTTTCCCCCGGTTTAGCAAATCATACATGTCCCTTAATAAATATATTTAACCTAATGTAAGACATAACTATGTTTTAGAATAAACTAATGTAGAGCTTTAAAATGCTTCTTAGATTCTTGTGCTTGCTGTGTGACAGATTCGAATGCTTGTTTAGCAAAATTATTAAATGTAATTTATGTTTTCCATAGCTTAATATTCAAGCAAGCTTCATAAAAACAGAATTAAAAAACCAAATCATGTTCAGCAGTAGGACAGGTCATTCTTGGAGATGGATAAAAGATGTTACAGAAAATGTAAGGTGCCACTAATACCAATAGCAAAAGACCTTTAGCACTCTACCTCACTCGTTTGCCTGCCACAAGCTTGGGTTAGTCTTTGGAAGATATGATTCCTACCACTTCAAGGTAAAAAACCAAAGGATGACATTTAACTCTTCCAATTTAAGATATGCCTTTTTTTTTTTTCTTTTTAAATGTCAAGTGTTGTCTGCTCAGCACTTTTTAAAATTGGAGATGACATACTGATGCCTCTGGTTTCCTTTGTGACTGGTCCCTAACAAAAAATGAAAACTCACCTACAGCCCAAAGCAAAGTCATTTTATAGGTTCTGAAAGTTCTCACAAGTAAAGTGATGACCAGTTCACTTATAAGATTGCCAATGGGATGGGCTAGTGTTTCTCCTCTGGTGTTCATTGTAACAGATTTTCCTCAAAGAGTGGCTCTTTCTGCAACAGTGACTACATGTGTGAAAATTAAAGCCAATGAGGTTGTATGTTTCATGTCTACTGTGTTTATCCTCTAAGTATATATGAGCTACACATACTTTGTATAATTACACTAGAAAGCACTAAAGTAGCTATGTACAATTAAATTTTCTAAGTATTTCTATAATTGGACCTGTAAAGCAAGTTGTAACGACCATCAGTCCAGAAATATCTTTACTGTCCTCCTGATCAAAATGTGAATATTTGCCCCATGTTTCTGTGGCAATATATGTACCTCATCTTTCCCTTACTAAAAGCTTCCTCAGTACTGGCAAATCTGTTCCCTTTCTGGAAGTTTCTGTGTTTAAGTACATGGTACATGGTCTTCCCACATCTTCATTACCTGTCATTGTAATCCTGCCACAGAAAATACAGACTGCAACATCCCCCCACAAAATATCCTTCCCTGAACTGACTCTTAGTCAAGGCATGTGTACTCAGGCTTTGAAAACACATCTACTCTACTGTTTTCTTAGATGTTTCATTAAAACACAATCCAATAACTCAAACCTAATTAATATCTGACATTTGAGAAATAACTTTGATGAAATTTTCTGTATGGCAGATTATTGACTTGCTTTTTTTTCCCTAGAGCCCTTTGAAAGTGTCTGCAAAAGCATTCTGATAACCTATCTGATACTGTTAGCTCATAAGCAATAGCTGAAGAGTGCTTTACTTAATTTCTCCTTAGGAGTATTTGAAACTCTTCAGGAACAGACTGAGGACCTTTATCTGAAATAATCTGTTCAGGTAACTCATAAGCAGCAAAAGGCTATGTCTCAGCTCACCTCAGCAGCTGAAGTACTTAACAAGTGGATTGTGCTTGGCCACCTCAAACTCAATTAGGCAATCTTGGGTGAGAAGAAACAGGCTCTAACCTATTTGGTGGTTCCTAAATAATCCATTCAAGTATGGTGTTCAAGTATGGTCAAGATCTCTCTGTAAATACAGGCAATTCACTATGGTCAATATATTGCTGAAAAAAATTTAAAGGATAATATTGTTTGTTTTCAAAGTACAAAATATTCTAACTCAACCAGCATCTCAACATATTAAAACTCATATAACCATAATGAAGACTCTCTTTTGCCACTTAATATGATGACGAGAACAAAGTATAATGTGCTGCTTTAAGACAGTGTTTATATCTAAGGTACAATCTGTACACCTGTCATGTCTGCCTCAGATGGAGAAATGCTCCCTTAAAGTGCAATAAATAGTCTAATCTCCATGTTTAAAGTAGTGTTTTTTTCCTCAGCATTACTGTATTCAACAGACCATTTTGTTATCATATTCAGATTGATACTTACTAAGGAGCATAAAAACACAAAGTCCCTAAATAAATATTTAACTTTCACAATTTATAAATTATTATGTCTTCTATACTGACAGATAGTCTTTCTTCCAGTATAATGAAAGGTAAAAAAAACTTTTTCAAAATGTGAAAAGTGGGCTTTTATTTTAAATCAAATAGTGCAGCTTGTTTCTTGGTTGACCAGCTGTCTTCTCTCAGGCTCTCAGGATGACTAAGCAAAACATTTTCTCACTTTTTCCACAGAAACCAACTCAACAGGGAAAGGAGCTCTTGGGATTTGTTAAAGATGGCTAGAGTGTCTCACTTTTCTCTCAATTCCCTTAATAAATAAAACCAACCTTTTACATATAAGGTTTTTACTAAATCTTCATAATGAAATTCACCCAGTGTCTGAAGAAAATTTAAATCTTTTCATGGCATAAATGTCACTTTTTCAACTAGAATTCAGGGAAAGATTTTCACTTACTACTGCCTCTGAAAAAATATATGTGTAAAATACCACTGCGCATCCTTAACTTGTGTTTCATATTCTTACCACTCTTATTAAATTGAAAATCTTCCGTACTTTTATATGTCCTTTCCATTATTGCTATTTTCATTCCTTTTCAGTAAGAAGAAACCTTTCACTACTTCTTCATTTTCCAAGGCCATTTGTTTTTGCATGTCCTTGTCACCAAGTGTCTGAACATTTTCTAGCTTACAAGAAACAGGCTCACACTTTTTCAAATTACTTGTACTTTAGTTGCTACATAAACTCACAACTCTCTAGGCAAAGTTTTACTCACAGATTTTGTTGTAATGGAAGGGGTAAGGACAGTACACTGCAAAGTTACCCTTTCACTACTCTGGTTGCCCTCTGATTCCTGGTTTGTCTGGGAAACAAGATTCCCTCCTCTTCTCTGCCAGGGTAGCACAGACTTGGAAGTGCTGCACCTTCATCCAGGAATCAGCACTCCCCAGGCAGTGAGGAAAATTGCACTCCTACATGTTCCAGGAGCTTGGTGGAGGTGGAATGTTCAGTCTTTTCATTTTCTTTTGATGTGAAACAGATGGAATTTATTTCTAGAGCTATTTTTAGGGTTTTAGGCGCACTGGACATAGTTTTTGCCTAAGTCAACACATCAGTCTGTCTTGGGGTGATTCTATGACAATACTGTATTCCCCATCGCCTGCTTGATTTCTAGTGTACCTTTAAATTGGAAGGGGGGAGAGAGAAGCCGAGAGAACTCTTCAAAGCGGCCAGCTTGACCTTGTAACTAGAATGTTTGCATTCTTTTCTGTCTTGGATCTGACAACTTTTGCCAGTTAGAAGGGCAAAGAAAAGAGTTTTGCTCTCTAGCTTCATTGGCTTTCAGCGAAGAAGAGACTGTGATCTGCCTCAGCGGCTTCTGTTCCTTTTTGGGCTGTTTTTGGCTTGCTTTTCATCCCAGACCAGCTGTCGTCTCTGGACCTGCTCGGCGGGACCCTCCAAGGGGGATCGTCGGACCCTGCCTGGCCGGCCCGGCCCAGCGTAGGACTGCAGGTTTTACCTACAGAAAGAACTCTAAAATCCACCAGCCTCCTTTAGGGGACAGGAGGGGGTTTCAATATCCTTGCCTACCCCGTGCCTGCAGGGGACTTTCTTTGTTAAATAAATAGGTTTTTTTCACTTTCATTCGAGAAATTATTTTCCTGAATGCCTGGGGGGGGTCTGCCAGGGTCTGCTTGCCTGGCAGGCAGGAGAGAAAGAGAGATGTCCTTTTTGGGTTGTTTCCTCCTGGATTTGTGTCCAAACCAGCACATAGTCCAATATATTTGCCTTGCTCACCAAAACAAAATTATTTTACGCTGTATAATCAATAAAACAGGATTCACCATGTTAGATGCAGTCCTTTAAGTAACATAAACTGTATAGACAGTTAAATCCAGACCAGTTGTGCATCCTTGTGCAGGCACAGCCTAATGCACTTCAGAAGGCCTGTTCTACCTGAAACACCGGGATCTGAGTTCTGTGGCACCAAGTCTTAAAATTGAACTGGTGCTCCCCAGTGCCAATAATCCCACTTCTCTGGATTATTTTTTCATTCACTCATGGGAAACTATTTCTGTGCACATCATACAGTCTTCTCTAGCTGCAAACATAGGCAACTTGATACTCTTGGATAACAAATTTTAAAAGTTTACAGCAGAAGAACCAGAAACCTGTACAGTAATTGCTCTTTAGCAGTGGGAATACCATGGCAGTATATAAAACATATGGGTTGTGGTTGAGCTGTGACATATTAGCATTCTTGTCCTTAACCACAAGTCCTGCCATATCAAAAATTTTTACTGCTTGTCCATTTACACTTAGTATGTAGGCCAATACCTTCCCTGGTTAAAGAAGTTCCTATTAACGCTCCCTCCTGATCTGATTCTTTGAGAGGTATTTTTAAACAGAAATGGTGCTCCACAGAAGAATGAGCCTTTAAAGAAAGCAGGTCTCCACACCCATGACTTGATCAGGGGAAACGAAGTTGAGAGGAATACTGGCAGGAACACGTAGGCATGCTCAGCTGAGCATAAATGCACCAAATAAGGTCTTATGACCAGGTATGGCACTCCAAATTGGTAATGAAGCAAGAGGTGAATCATTCTCTATTTTGTAATACAGGCGATGCTAAAGACAAACTTGTTACCTGGATTTGGTGACTAAGAAGGGCAACCGTGCCTATCATACACATCTCAATACTTGTTGCTAGTTACTGTCAACCAAACTTTTCCTTCACTCACCCTTAGAGCCAGAGCGTAAAACTACTTGTAGCAGGACTGCAAACTTGGTACTACCACGGGTTAGTAATAAAGTCGGTTTATAATGTGCCTTCTGCTTATACCTTTCCTACTATTCAGCATTCACAAGAATGATCTCTACCCAGTGGTACTACAACTTTTGGCTCTCTGAGGGCTATATACATAAAAGTGCTCTATTTCTGTGTATGTCACGGACATTAGACCACAACACCCTCTTTAGTAACAGAAACACGGTTTTTTGACACCACAAAGCACTCCTTGTCAGTAGTCACTCTTCTACCATTGTAAAGACCTGTATTTAAGGTAGCATGCAGGGAGAAATTATTCAAGAAGAGGTGACGGGATTCTGGCTGAGGGTCACGTACACTGCCTGGCACTCACTAGCTGTGCATCACATGTGCACAATTCCCACATGTGCTGGAAGCTATGCTACAGCAAGAGCTGCCAAGACACGGTATTATTGTAAGCAAACACAACTTTCAAATATGCTCCTAAAGTCTGGACTTTATAGAAACTTACACCTTTCCTGTTCTTCACAACAATGTTCCAGGCATTTTTTATAATGGACAGTTAAGCATTGGTTTTGCCACTTCTCCAAGCCAAAATTGAGCCCATGCCAAAATTTTCACTGAAGTTGTCTCACTAATCTGAGTAGACTTGCAGGCAATCCCCAGTGTCTGTCATATTCTGAGGTGCCTATGGGAGGTGGTTACCATTCATTTCTGGCTCCTTTATATAATCTAAAGTAGAAATCCGTCAGCCTGGGACACAGTATATATGTCATGACCACAGCAAATCATTCAGTACTTCAACACAACAAGAAAACAGCACCAGAGGAATCTAGGAATTTCCGTTGGAATAAAATCAGAGTGCTTTAATAATTATCTACAACAAGTATGCATAGGCTTGATAATAATATAGTTAAGTTTTTGTCAGCACTTCCACCACAAAGGCTGCTTTTCTTGAGGTGACAATTTAGCTAAAAGCTGAGAAAGTCTCTTACCTGACATGAAGTGACTTAATTTTTGAAGAACACAACCAATGAAAATATTGAAAAGAGAGTGTACAAAATTTTTATCTTGGTTTCGCTCACCTACATGCTGACCTGCTTTTTTTTACCTTTTCCATTTTGAATACATGTGTTGCAGATTTTCCATCAATACCTGCTTTCAGAGGAGTTGTTGAGACACTTGAGTTAAAGGTGCCAAACACAATAAGCACACATCCAAACTCAGCAAGAGCATATGTAAATTTTTGTAGACACCAACAACAATCTTGCTCATCTTCATTTGTCAGGCATGCAGTGAAGGTCACCACATAGCTCAACAGACTCTTATAGCAGGGCTATAGCCAAGACAAATATTCACTACCATGTGGGTTCTAGTATTGTAAAGTTTTACTGTGGCTGCGGTTTAAGTCCCTTTCTCTTTTTTTTTTCCCTCTAAACCTAATATAACTGCTTAAACAAATATTTCCGTGTTTCTGATTTTAAAAATTAAATACGACTACCAAGTTTTGCTTGAAGCAATTATCCTTGAATTTTCAAAGCAGACATTTCTATGTTTCCATCTCAGACCACAAATGAAATGCAAAGATTTTGTGTTACAGAAATTAACCACGTAATGACTATTCATAATTATACTGCTTATTTCAAAGAGGAGATTTGTCGCACTCATCTAAAGATTAATTTTAGTGGTTTTGTTGAAAATTATAAGAGAAGGACTGGAGTTTAAAAATTTAATGGCCTAATGAACCATAAGCTGTTAATGAATAGAGGGAAATGTAATTTAGTATTCATATGAAGTATGTCTCTTTCTTAATTAATTAGGTTTTCGTATTTATATGAGGCATAATTTGGTAAAATCAGAGTATCTTTTTATTAACTAGAAAGAAAAATCATTTTGATAATCATAAATTATGTTTCATGAGACAAACTATTTTGACTAAGCAAAATGTGTATGTGTCTGTACAAATGTACACAAGGTTAAGTACAGATGATGCTGTAATTTAATGTATAATGTAATATTATACAAATGGAAGCAAGCCAATGAAATATTACATCCTAAATTTATTGTTGGGTCAGCAATATTATAGATATTTGATGAACCATATTGATGACTATAATTAAGCTTATTTGAAATTAAAATTATATTAAAAATCACATTTAGAGCTTTTCTATGGGATGATACCACAGGACCTGTCATTCATTTCATTTTCCATTCATCTCTAAGAGTGCTGATGTTTAGATTGAAATTTTTTTCTTTTTTGCAACTGAGGTTTATATTAAAAATAAATATTTCTGTTCTTGGTTTTTCTCCATATTGAAAATGCAACTACAAAACCAGCCATTGTTTAAAAATTGGGGATTTAACAAAACTTCAGAGTTAAATCTAATAGATTATCTTCCTGGAGGTAAGGGAGGTAGTTGCTGATGTTTTTAAGATTGCAAGCTTTATTAAATTTAGTAAAGAATTTTAACACTTAACGTGAGATCATCTTTTTTGTCAAGTAGATAATATCAAGAAAATGGGCTGGAACTTGGTAGTTTTGACATCTCTTAGGCTATGCCTATGTTAGCAAATTACACACAGCCAGAATTTTTTCTCTGGCACCAAGACCAGCCAAAGCAGAATAGCTTTGGAGACCTGGTAAAGTTTCCATCCTACAGATGAGTGTCTTCATCCAAACCACCTTTCAGAACCATGACAACCAAAGAGGAGACCACACTAACAGCTTATTAGTATAGACAACAGAATCCTGGTGCCCCAGAGTACTGCCTGCTGCTGTTTAATTTATCAATACATAGCATTACATCCTGGAATCAGATCTGTAAAGTTTCTTATTATATGTCATTTTCTGTGGTTTATTTTCTGTTCCTTTTGATATGAATAGAGCCAAGCTATTCTAGACAAGGTGCTGAGATACACCTCCTTAAATGAAAGAAAAATTCAGAAAGCATAATGCTGATGCGAGAGTTTAAATGGGCACTAATGTCCATTATCCTTATGCCATTGATGCTACTTCTGGCCACCTTCCGTTCTAAGGAAAAGAATTTGAAGAGAGAAGTTGTTTGTAAATAATTGATTATTCTTTTATTCTTAGTTTGCTTATATTGTCTTGCCGTGGCCAACTAGAGGACAAACCTCATCCTAGAGAGCATCAAAATAACCAGCTGGTCAAAATAAGTGGTTATCCCGCTGTATTCAGTGATGGTGTGGCCTCCGCTTGAATCCTGCGTCTGGTTCTGGGCCCCACAATTTCAGAAGGATGTGAAGGTCCTTCAAGATGTCCAGAGGGGGGCAACAAAGCTGGTGAAAGGGCTGGGAATGTCCTATGAGGAGCAGTGAGGACTTTGGGCTTGTCTGGTTTGGACAAAAGGAGTATGAGGGGTGATCTCGTTGCTCTCTACAATTTCCCAAGGAGGGGAAGTGGGGAGGCAGGTAGGCAGGTGCTGATCTCATCTCCCTGGTGTCAAGTGATAGGACACGTGGGAATGGTTCAAAGTTGCACCAGTGAATGTTTCTACTGGACATCAGGAAGCTTTTCTTTACTGAGAGTGTGGTTAAACACTGAAACAGGCTTCCTAGAGAGTTGCTTGATGCCCTCAGTCTGTCAGTCTTTAAGAGGAATTTAGACAATGCTGTTAACAATGTGCTTTAACTTTCGGTCAGCCCTGAATTGGTCAGGCAGTTGGACTAGATGGTCTTTGAAGGTCCCCTTCAACTGAAATAGTCTCTTTTATTCTATTTGGTTCAGTTCAGATTTCTTATTCCACCTCATCTTGTTAGTGCTGTTTTGAGAAGTCTCTGCTAGTGCTATGCTTTGAAACCAGGCAGTTTAGCAAGAGTCACTCCAAACTCGATCCTGTTGCCCAAATACAGGCACTGAAAGTCATCCAAAGGCATGATACCTTCTTGCCACAAACAGATTTCAGATCTTTGGGGCATCTCAACGACACACTAGAGACCGCTATGTCTAAAGAATAGAACTGAGACCTTCAGATTTCAAGATAACAACAAAATATCAGAGGCTGACGTGTTAAAACACGCTACGCAGCAAAGATGCCAAGATTTTCACTAACTCGTTAAATACAGCTCCACAGGTTGAGGTTCCAGGAAGCGGGTTTAGGGTGCATAAGGTCTCCACATTCTGGGAGTACTTACAAATTTTTCTTAGTTATCTCAGCTATAGAATGTAATTTCACAGGGGTGCCTCCTTATTGCATTGTTTTCATTTTCCTAAATGTGGTTTTAATAAAACCATGGAGGAGAGGAA
Source organism: Callaeas wilsoni (assembly GCA_013398955.1). Taxonomy (NCBI): domain Eukaryota; kingdom Metazoa; phylum Chordata; class Aves; order Passeriformes; family Callaeidae; genus Callaeas; species Callaeas wilsoni. The sequence continues at coordinate 109,085 of VWPU01006280.1, forward strand.
GTCTCATCCTGGCATGCACCTGCTACATGCCTGCTTCGTGGTCCCAGGAATGACTCAAGACTGTATATTCACCATGTGAAATGGGAAATGCACCCATTCTGGGAACGTAGCATGAGGAAAAAGGTGCCTCACTTCCAGCGTTATGTCACAGAGCCCTAAGTATGTCTAAATATAAAACTTTTCAATTAAAGTTAAAAAAAAACCAAGAAAACCAAGGAAGACCGGGTCAAAGAATGCTATATGCTGCAAAGACTATGTACAATCAACTCATGAAATACTGTTGGAAATCATGAACAACAGACCCTAATAACAGAATACTGCACATCCTCTTTTCTATACAGTGTCCAGCTGTCACTGCTTTATGCTGTACTACATTCAACAAAAACTCTATTACTACCAGGCTACAATTACCATAAACTAATTAAATTCACATTTCAAGTTGTCTGTGGAATGATAATCCAACATCTTAAATAAAGAAGTTAAAATGGAATAGCATAGATAAACATTATACATCTGTTCTTTTTCCTTTTTCAAGTGTTTAATTCATATTTCATAGGATAATGCTGTAGGAGATAGGACTACTTCCTATTCAATAAATTAAGAAATCTGCTCAGCTATTATTTACACTGCAATATTTCCTATATGCCTTAGCATTGTTTATTTGTGACAGCTTTAGGAAGTGCAAAAAAGCAGACAATGCAACATTTTTCATCTATAAATAATCAGCATACAACCTGAATGATGATAGCTAAAACTCTTGTCTGTAAGCATCCTATCCCATTCCAGCTTTCTAGAGACAATATTACAAAGAGAGAGACACTAAAAATACTCAAAATAGTGTTCAAAAGAGAGAGATGGTGAAATACAACAGACCAAAATTTGCCAAGAGTGAAGAATGGGAAGAAACAGAGACTTTCTCTGAACTAAAAAAAAAAAATGAGACTTGGAAGGAGACAGAAATCATATAGACAGATTAGTATCTTATCATATGATTTCTCAGTCAGTCTTTGGTTCTAACCAAGCAATACTTTGCTTTTAAAAGGCTATGTGACACTGGCTGTGTTTGAAGAGCAAAAGCATCAAGAAGGATATTTACCTTTTAATTTTGTTGGTCTGTTTGCTCATTTGTTTGTCTTAAGGCAGACACATACCAGCTTTCAAGGGACAAGTACTCCCTTCTTTGCTGGAACACATTGTGAATCCTTCTGTGACAATTCTGAGTTTACAGATGCCACAATGCCTAGAAGGGGACAAAATCTCACCTTCATGCGTCAAATCGTCATCCTGCCTTCATCCATCTCAGAACAAATTCGGCCGACACGCTCGCAGCTGCACCATCTCATAGACTCAGGAAGCTAAGTTTCAGAGGGACTCTTAGAGGGCTCAGTGGGTGACAAATTACAGAAGTTCATTCTTTACCAAAACTGAAACACTGATATAGACTCACTTCTTGACTCTGGGCATTGGCAGAAAGCTGGAGTGACTTCCAAAGACTGCTGAGTTCAGGTATAGGACAGCTTCAGAGTCCAGATCCTGCTGGGCTGGAATACTCTCTTCTTGTTTCGCCACGTGCTGACTGGTAGGTTTTGGTTACCGCTGTGGCTGCTGCAAGGGTCAAAAGTGCACACAAGGACTTAAGGCTTGCTGAGGCAACCATGAGGGAGGAACTGCATCTTGGGCAGATCTTTGAGAGGGAGAAGTCTACATAACAAAAATAACAAAGTGCAATGAATTTTTTTTCAGTTAAAAACTCCAAATATATGGACTGTGACATACTGGAAATATTAGTAGAAAATGAGTACTAATGTGGCAGTAGTTCATAATATTCACAGAATCACAGAATAAGCTGAGTTGGAAGGGACCCACAAGGATCATCATGTCCAACTCCTCATTCCGGATGGAACCATCCCCAAGAGCCACACCGTGTGCCCAAGAGCACTGTCCAAAGATTTCTCGAACTCTGTCAGGCTTGGTGCTGTGACCACTTCCCTGGGGAGCTGTCCCAGTGCTCAACCACTCTCTGGGTGAAGAACATTTTTCTAACATCCAACTTAAACCTCCCCTGACACAACTTCCTGCTCTCTGAAAGTGCACTCCAGTAGAGGAAATACTTTTTATTTAGTACAGGGAAACATCTGTGTCTGGACTACCAATCTTGAAACTGAAATTATAATGGAAATTTTTGATAAATTACCTACAGATCATGAAGAGCCATTAGAGGCTGCATTCTGAGTTATGTCAGGCAATCTTTCTTTTAAGTGTCATATTTTTTGGTGCTAGCCCTTATATAGTCAACTTAAAGATATGGAACTTTATATGCCAGTAGATTTATTTTCCAGAAAAAACAGTACTGGAAGCTACTGACAGTCATGCAATGATTGTACTGCACACTACGTGTTCTAGTGTTTTCTGGTTGTGTACAGTATTTTGTAGAAGTTTATGATACGTCCTCTGATGGAAATTAATTAATCCTTTTAGTCTGCATGTCCCAAAACACAGATACAATGTTCATCACTAGTTCTCTTAACACACAATAAAATTAACAGAGAACCTAGACTGAGGCAGATAGTGTACACACATTTCTCAAAAGTTTGCAAGAAAGCCATAAAAGATATGCACCATTTAAGGATAACAGTTTTAATGAGGAAAGCATTTCATTTTGGTAAAATATATTTTATGTAAACTGTGTCGTAATGGATATTTGATGATTTCAGTATGTGATCGCTCCCCATCAGTATTATTTTTTGTTCTTTGTGTAAGCCAGAACCCCAAGCTTGAGGTTTGGAGTGTGCAATACAGGTCCAAGAGGGATGCAAAATCATTCTAATGTTGAAGCTGATTTTCTAGTCAAAAATAAATATAAGGATTCAATCATCCTTACACTATTTTAAAATATCATGGGGGATCCTAATCCAAAATAAAGTCTTCCTTGTTGAGGAGGAAAATGAGGCTGTGAGTGTCCTAAAAGAAAGGTACAATAAAGCCTCTGTGGTGATCTGAACCCCACTTCTGGGCCCTGTGAAAACAACTATTGGCAGAAAGTACATAACTGGGTCCAGCTGTTAAATGAAACTTAAATTGCAGTAAGATGGTAACTATACACTCAGCATATATCTCAGAAAGCAAAAGAAAGATCCTTCCCTTCTTCAACCAAAACAATTTTCAATCTTCATTCTAACTGCAGCTTAGCAGTACTGCAGCAAGCACTTTGGGAAGCCATTAATGCTTCCTAGTAACATTTAAATCCAAAATAAACATCAGTAAGATTTTTCTTGAAGGGCAAAAAAGAACCAGCAAGGGAAAGAGTATGTAGTTGAAAGATGTTCCACTGACATACATTGTTCTTTTCTATCCCACTGCAGTAAAATATTCTCCACTCTCCTCTGTTTCTTCACTTCAGCAAAGTTTGCTACAACTTTACAGCCAGTCAGATGTATTCAGTGCTAGAGAATTCATTAAATTAACTATTCAGTAGAGCAGTTACTACAGTCACTCTTGCTACAGCCCAGAGAGTCAGGCAAGCTAGTTGTCTTGCTCCGGCAGAGTTGCTAATAGATGATGACTTTTTTGATGGCAACCACTGTAGGAAGGACTCATTATCCCTGATTTTCCAGATCTCATGCAGACCAATTGTTGCTTCAGCAGTGGAAACCAGCTGCCATTGAGAATACTGCATCTGTTTCAAAAATGTTGCTGTAGCAGCGCTGTTTCATTAGGATAAGTAAACTCATCTCACCAACTTGAGCTGCACGGGAACAGAGGGACACTTACACCCAGGACACACAGAGTTACTGTGCTGTGAGAAACAGCATAGTGTCAGCACACCTTGCAGGGTGCTGGATTTGCTGGAAAACCCACATCAAGCAAGTTCTGAAGTACCTACACAGCTTATAGTGCCTTAAATAACAAGTTCAGAGTTAACTTGGTAATAACAAGTTATCTCAGCACTGTGCACTGCTACATTTTTTTAATCTGGTTTGCCAAAACTTCCATTAATGTAGAAGTGGCGACACAGGAATAATTATTTCACAAGTAATGAACAGGCTTGCAAATCTCGTGGTTGTGCTAAATATAGATAAATATGCTCAGTGTCTTCTTTTTCTGAAAACAATTGCTTTTGTTGTTAGGCTGGCAGACAAAGTCAGAAACCATCACCCCAGGGACTCAGATGCACGCTTGAAAACAAAACAGCACTGATTGCTCAGACAGATTCATAACTTCAGAAGTATACAAAGAAGGCCTTGCCTTCATTCTGGACTAAATAATCAGAAATAGAAATAATGGTATAAATTGGTCAGTGTTTGTGAAGTTGGGGTTTTTTTGTATGGCATCTAAGGGAATAAAATTAAGGAATCTTCCTAAATCTTTATGCGAAATTGTGCAAAATCAGTTTAGTTCAGATTTCCATGGAAATTCAAGTACTTTGCAAATGTAAATTTGGCTTCCATTGATTCACTCTCTTCTCAGGTGCCAATTTCAGGGTATTAGAGGCTGACAGTTCTGGTCTACCAGCAAAAGGACTGTCTCTCAAATTACCTTCTCTCACAAAGTCTACTGAAAAAACAGAAACGTAAGTGTTTGATTTTAAATAAAATATGAGGACTTGAATTCATTTCTTGCTGAGAATCTCAGTGAGTGTCTGTAGTCTTTGGGTCTGCTCTTTTCCTCCAAGGTGTACTTGCTCTTTCCGTTTCGTTATTAGTTTCATTATGATTTGTAAAAAAGCATCCTTAATCTTATCTCAGAGTTGGTCTCTCTGTGTGAAGGTTTGCCAAACCTGAGGACAATCAAAGTGAATATCTTTGACTGAATCTGAAATGTTTGTGGCTTCACTGCTTTTTGTTATCACTCACCCTTTGTAGAGATTATCTATCTAAGCTTGCTTCACTGGCTTCAAAGATCATTAAGTTTAGAAGCTCAGATTACCTTTGGTTCAGTTGGTATTTGACTGACACAGGGAATACACATTTACTTTTCCAGGTCTTTTCCTGACTGGTGCTTCCATGTTCTTTGTTCTGCTTCCATATATTGCCTCTATCTTACTGTCTCTCACACTTACTCTTTTAGGAATGTCAACAGAGATTGTTGACATATCTACTAAGTGTGGAGCACACACATCTGTTTATGGTTTAGTGAAGGATGATGCTAGTTCAGGGTGTGATATGGCCACAAATCAAGTCATGAATAATAAACCTTGGAGTACATAAAACCACATGAATTATTAAAGCAGCAAAGATGTTTGCAGATGACACTTTCAGAGCATTAGCTCAAGTACTGCAGCTTATTTCAAAACTGTAGAAGCCTTTGTGGCTTTGCAAGTCTAGAAAGAGGCAATGGAAGTGTTTCTTCATAATATGTGATGTTTGGGCAAGGGCATCTCTCTGCTTACTTTCTCCTTAAACAGGAGTCAAACAGGTGTTCAGGTTGTGGGATGTGGTGCAGATTTCCTGTCTGGGTAGTACCATTAAATAATATCAGACTTCAGTGACCATGTGTATGATGATACACTGCCACAGTGATTTAGCTTTGCTCTTACAACACTGCACCACAAGACTGAGATACTTTGCTTTGCACCCTTACTTTCATTCATTAGTTGAAGTGGTGAATGTTTAGGCTCTCTTATTTATGCATGAAACTGCATAAGTGATCCCGGGCAAAATAATGAATAAGACTTCTCCCTCACCACACATACTGCATTCCTGGGAGAATTTTTCAATATGTAGAGCCCTTCAAACTCTCAGGAGGATCAGAGTATATTTATTTTAAGAGAGAGTCTCAGAGGGCAAATCGTAAACTGTGAAGATTAACAAGGAGTTTTTCAAAGGCATAAAGGGAAGTCAGATGCCTAACTTACATTAAGAGTCAATAGGAGCCGAGCATTTAATCCCATTAGTTTATTGGAAAAGCTGCTTCTGAAAAGAAACTTTTATGGTCTCATTGAATTTCCAAGGAGTAGTCTGAAAATTCCTGAGTAGACTTGAGTTTCAAGTTCCCTGCATAAGTGAACAAGTCAAAAGGCCGGGGGTTTTCAAGCTTTACAGCAGCTGAGATAAAATGCTGGATATCTGTGAGGTACTTTCACTCACCAGCTATCCTCCTCTGATATACTGAACACCCCAGTATGCGATGGTTAACCTCTCTTTTGTAAAGCAATTGATCACCAGTGATATTGCCCTCCCACTTACCAGATGTTTTCCTTCTTTGATCATTGCCTTTTAATGAGAAGAAGGTTTTTTTCAGCTCTCTGGTCTTCTTTCACTAGTTTACCTTCAGCAGAATGCCTGCAAATGACCTTTCCCTATCACTTAGGTGCAGTCTTTACTTTTTTATCTGTGTTACCCCACAGGTCTCCATAACAAGGCTACCATACACTCCACAAAGGGCTGCCATTCATTTTGTACACACACCCAGACAAGCTCTTCCCATTAGTGACAAAGCTTTCACAGCATTTGCTCATATTTACCATAGTTTAATCCACATGAACTCATAGACCTCTCATTTTAATACAGTTATTTTTACTTAGAGTTCTGAACATAGAAGATATTTTTTTCTGTCTTCTGCCTTATATCCCTTAGCGTAAAGAATATATGTACCACTTTCTCTGACAGTCTCTGCTTAGAAGCCAAAGCTGGAAGTAGATTGCATGGAGATTAATCATCTAAATTTTTCATTTTAAGGAGAGGGAAAGAGGACATACCTTCATGACCTACATTTTTGTGCGACTACAATCGATTTTCTCTAGTGTAATAAAGAAAAAGGCTTAGGGATTCTGAGACATGAGTTTTGGTTGAATCCTGAACTTTGGCACAGTGAGGCACACAGAGCCAAGTGTAGTGCTCAGCTGAAGCATGCTGCTGCAGCTGCTGGAAAGTCCAGGAGCAGTCTCTAGGCAGCAGAGCATTCCCATTAAGGCCAATCGGTCTATCAGGTTTCCTTCAGTCGCCACCAAAGACATTTGTCAACGAAGAGCAGCAGGGAGAAAACGATACGTCCTGGAGCTGGAGACCTCCCTGCAGACTCAGCAAACAGAACAATTCAAGACTAAGGTGTGTGGCTGCAAGAGCAATGTCCCAGAACCTATCAGCATATTTTCCACTCCACTAACTCTGCCGTGTATTCCATTGATGGAACATCCATGGTTGTTACACGGCTCGCAGGCTGACACACGGTGTTTGACCAGCCCTCCCTGTGCAAGCAGGCACAGAGCCTCTCCTTTTGGTGGTAACTATGTCAGTGCAGGATTACAGGCACCAACAGTCACAATGACATTTCAGGAAAAGAGGGTGGGGAGTAGAAAAGACCCTGAGAAAAGGCCAATCGAGACACACAGATACACTTTACATAAATACCCCCAGACCTTAAGTAGTGTTCGACACATGGTTTCAGTAGGAGCTACTGAAAATTCATCAGTGTTTTCCATACTGCCCTCAAAATATCATCAGTAAGAACAAACAACATTTTAAATCCTCCTATTTTAATAGGAAAAATTGGAAGCACATTTAAAATATATATAAAAGTTTACTGTTCTTATTTTCTCCTCCTTATTTTCCTCATTTCTTTATGAGGAAAAGAAGAAAGAATAAAATAGATATGTTTTCCAAATACTCTGCCTTTTTCTTATTTTTCTATTTCTTCTGAATAAGAACACATAAACTGATTACAGACTGTTTCCTCCACCACTCACCATTTAATGCTTTTCCCCTCCTTCTTCTGTAAAAAGAAAAAACAATAGAACATAGAAATTTTTGTATCATTTTAGAAAAGTTCTTGATTACATTTTAAAATTTGCATTCTATATTTTCCTACAGTAAGTACTGTGTCTAAGGCTTATGCAGAGGAAAATCAGCCGCTTGAACATACAAACATACTGTAATCTAAAATTTCTGCACCAAAAAAATGCAAACCAGTGATAAAAACATCAGCTCACAACCAGATGAAGTTTTTTTTGTCAATCATGTAGAAGGAAAGAAATTTAAGTTAAGGAAATGTAAAGGTTAAGACATAGTATTATATAGAAATGTAAAGTATAAATATTATATGTATTTCAAATATGAAGAACAACATAACATTGTATAGTATAAAATTTGCATTTAGTAACTTGGAAAGTGCATCAGAAACTGGTTCTGGTAAGGAAATAACACAGAACAGACCTGGAAACAGTAGAAATATATTTTAAAATTCCCTTAAGTAGATACATTAAAATAAATACATGCTCTTGTATGGCTGTTGAGAGGACCTTAATCTTATATATGGAATAATGTCAGTGAGAAATATGGGAAGAGTCAGTCCTGTATCAGAAATGTGAGTGATAGAGTGTTGTTTGTAAGACCTACTTGCAAGGAAGGAGATGTAACTACAGAAAATACTCGAGCAGTTTTAGAGTGCCTAAGTGAAGGCATCACATTGCAATACAATACCAGGATGCACGAGATGAGGCATGGGAGCAAATCTATAGTTCATGTAAATTGTGATGGCTCCATTGCCATTTTCACTGGCAGCTGGCGGGCTGCAGGACGAGCTCAGTTGGGAGTGTTCAGTCCCCCGGGGCACTTGGGGGAAGCCGAGAAAGAAGGAACAGGAATGAATGCTCAGGGCACAGTGGGACTGAATTAAACGGAAATTAAAATAACTGAGTGTGTGTAGCTTGGCTAAGCACAGGATTAAAGGACGAAGGAAGGGGCTCTTGTTATGGGTTGTGAGTCATCCTTTAGTACAATACATGAAAATACACATATCAGCAACAACATGAAGGTAAGAACGGGAAATTCAGACTGAACGTTAGGCAAATATCCTTCCTGAAATTATGTTCTATAAGACTAAAATAGTTTTCAAGCAGAATCACAGAACTTGGAGACTCTTCAAACCAGGCTGGGAAAATCACTTAGAAAATGCAGAGAAATAAGCTGCTTTACCAGGACCATAGACTGGACTTTTTAAAAAGATATTTTGTCACTTTTAGGTAAGACTTCCACAGAAATAAAATTATTGAAAATAATACATATTGGTCTAAAAATATTGAAGTTAAAAAGAAATATTTCCTTGTGAATGAGATTAATCCAAATAATGCAAAAGAATTTTGAAATACAAATTTAAAAAATATAATGTGAAAATATACATGGAATTTAAGTCTCAAGCCAAAACCAGTTGTGAATGCAGTCTGGCTGCACTCTCCCTTCAACGCCATCTATCCTTCTGGCCCACACAGCTTCATGGGCCTGTCTAATGTTTGTAATCTTTGTAAAGTTCAGAAGAAGAGCAGACCTATTGATATGAGGACAAAAAGGTATGAGAAGAGACCATAAAATCTGAATTTATAGGCTATAAAAAACAGTCTGAGGAGATTTAATTTTGGTACGTAAAATCTTAAACAGTATCGTTAATGTCAAACATACTTACCCTTTTTTTTCTAGGAGACAGATAAGAGGACAAGGGGCATAATTGCAAAGTAAAAAAAAACAAATTTGAAACAGATGTCGTGTGTCCCATTTTTCTTTACACAGAGCCACAAGTGTATGCAGAATAGCTTATGAGTCAGAGGCTGAAGCTTAAACACTAGAGGATCATTCAAGAAACAATTAGGGCAAATAGTATCCTGAGGGGATTAGAGTATTAAAAGAAAATGAGCCTTAATAGACTGTATAGACTCCACTTAGTCCCTGAAATTTATTATGTTCATAAACCCCAAAACAAATATGGTAGCAGAAAGATAAAAGCTAAAAGTAGCCTACTCACTTAATAATATTTTCTTCTTTCTCTATATTTGAGTATGATTCTGGTCTTCCCATTTGCTATTGAATATTAAACGCACAATTAGATTAGGGATATTTCGAGACATTCAGAAACTGCTTCAGGCAAAATTAACAAGAGCATTGCCTCTGAAATTTGGTACAGCTGTTACTAATAAAAGAACTAGTACTGCAGGCTGAAACAGCTGGAGATGATAAGTGAAAATAGAATTAAGGCTCAGTAATGCAGTTTTGTGCTCTGGAGGGAATTCTGGACAAAATCTGCGTGTGGCCTCAGATCTGAAGGCCTCGTTCTGTACAGGACCCCAGTGACATGGCATCAGCAGCCCAGCAATGGCCTCTTTGCTGATGGCCACACAAGTTCTGGCAGCTGGGAAGTTCATGTATTGGGCTGGAAGGCCATACACATATTCAGACAGACATGAAGATGAAAGCCTGAATGCTAAACCTTTGGCAGAATCACAGTCCGCTCTTGCTGCCCACCCTTCCCCTTTCCACCTGGGAGACCACGATGTCTGTCCTCTTCCTATTAAAACAGATCCACATGCTCTGTCTCAACTGTGTGTTTGGTCACTTTTCCCTGCACGTTGCAATGCACAAGCATTGAGAAGCATAACGTCACACAGTTTTAAAGTCTCCGTTTAGGTGGTCACTTTGCACTACAAACTCTTACAGCACTTTTCACTAAAGAATTCAAGACTGGTGTGCAACAGAAATAAGGAACCCTGCTACAATGAAAAGCAATATTCTATGTGCTACAGACATTTCCTGGACTCAGAGAGAACGGAAAACAGGTACTCCACCTACGGCTGCCTCAGAGGCAGAAAGAAGGAGAACAAAGGAGCACACATTGCCCTGGGCTGTCTGATCTGATATCCTGCTCTAACAGTGCTTCACCACCTGCTTTGGAGGAAAATACAAGACAAACATAAAATGACATACCCTTGAGAGGAAATTTCTCTCTGACCCCAGGCTAGTAGTGATTGCCTGTTCCTTGCTATTCCAAGAGAATTTTAGAACACTCTGCTATGCAAATGTAGCTCATGACTAATGAATGGCGTATGCCTTGTCCCAGAGCTCAGCTTAGAGCTTTGCTCAGGAGCAAGGTACCAGGGAGCTTTCATAGAGACTTCAAAATCTGCATGGAAAAAAAAGGGCTTGGGAAGTGTGTGTAACAGAGTACCAGGCTGCTCTTGGATTTGAAAAAAATACAGTCATCGTCTCTGGGCCCTCTTAGTGCTGGGACATTAAGCTGAGGCACTTGAGAAAATACCAGGGACTGAAGATCTAATCCACTGGAAATAAAATCTAAACCTAAATACTGATCAAATTATTTTTTTATGTCTACAAGAGCTGGCCTTCTATCTACTTTGAGTAGCTGCAGTTTGATCCCAGCTATTTTCCTTCTCACAGACAGCTGACAGACAACTAAGAAACTGAGGTAAATTGAGTCATTTAATAGATGGACTGCATTACATATGCTCCCAGGCCTGTCCCTGTCACAGAGGAGAAGACAAGAAGAAATTTTCTAAAAAGGCTTCTTTCGGAATTTGCATTAACATTGTAAGACTGCAACAGCAAACCAAGTGAAGTGTTACAGGCTGTTCCTTTGAATGGGTTCTGGATCAATCTTTGATATTTTTCTTTCCTGACAAATTAAAAATAAGCAAGCCTAGGATCCTAACATATTCAACAGGACTGTGATTCACTCTAGCAAGCTTGCCTGCTAACAGTGAGAGAAGTAGGTAAGAAGGTGGTCCTGACATCGGTTACCTTCTTGTTATCATCCTCCTCTCTCCAAGAACAGTTCTGCTATCAGGCTTCAGTGCACTTTGGCAAGATCTGGGCACTTCACAGCTGCATCTGAGATTACAGCATGTCTACTCTTCCCTAGATATATCCCTGAGGTCTCTACTGTAGGATATTTTTTGTTTTAATAATTGCTGTCTGCCTCTGGGTTAGAAGAAGAGGGGGATTTTAATTATTTTTCCCCAAAAATCCCACAATACCAGGTACAGGTGTGGCAGCAGGAGGTTCCAGCCACCACAGTGGCAGTGATAGAGTGCCTAGAGTGAGAAGTTTGTGAGAAAAAAAAGGATGAAAATGCTTCAGTAGGAGGATGTTCAGGGGAAATAGGAGCACCAGGAAGAATCAGATGGAGATAAGGTGCTCTAAAACAGATTATTGAGGAAAAGTCCATAGTTATGGAGAACAAAGAGTAGTGAAAATATGAGAGCAACTTCTAGAAGAATTGGTGGTGGTCAAACTGTAGTGGAAATTGGACTTAATTTTTGAGACAGAAAGGATGACATCTTGGGGCTCTGTCTGCATTAGGAAGTGCTGAAGGTTTTGTAATCTAATGAGTGGGACACAATACAGAACATCTTCCTCCTTAGGTGCTTTTTCCCAGAAACCTGTTCTACAGTAGGGAAATAGCCCCTCTAGGAACCTTCAGTAGCCTGTCTGGTATTATATAGGGCTTCTCCTCCTTAGGACCCCTGTCCAGTACTCCCTTGGTCTCCATCTCAGTCTCTTTCTTCTTTTGCTACTTATATATATATTTTACTTCTCACAGCAAATGCAGGTGTTAATTATGCAGGGGAATGTGCTATTTTCTTCATTCCATGAATATGTGTCATGTCTTCACACAGAGTATGCCAGTTGTTGGACAAGGATTGCATATTTATTGTGAGTGGGAAATTTATTGCAAGTACATTCAAATCATAAACAAGTCAATTGACAAGAGGTACTTGAGCTAAGAAAATCAAAGCTTCCTTCTATAGCAGCCATGGAGGGTGGCAAGAATGAAGCATCTAAGAATTACCTATTCAGTAACAGATTCCCACTGAGCAGTACCTGGCTCCATGTGGTCAAAAGGCTGGACTCCAGCCCACAGCTCTGCAGCCAGCTCTGCTCCTAAGATCTAGCAGCAAGTGCCTTGTACACACAGGGCAGGGGAAAGAGGGGATTTCATCATGTTAACTGCTTTTCTTTGGTTCTGTCCCTTCTTTCCACAGCCACATTCTCAGTGCGTGCAGCATCCTCCCTGCCCCACAATTCTGAGTGTATGCTGCCCAACCAGGCATCTTCCTCCCTCAATTTGTTCCTTCAGTATTTATTCATTGATTCACACAGGGCTGTGTAGATTTACACCCCTAAGGATCTGGTTTCTCCTCCTTTTACACACAGAGATTCATTTGCAGCATTTCACCTTGTGTTCGTGTATAATAGCAACTTGATATTTTCAGTTTTTCTATTTAACTGGTTTCTTTCTTGGTACACTTCTCCTTTTCCATAGTAGCACAAAGGTTCTGCAAGAAAAACAGTATCATAACCACTGCCTCCCTACCTTTCTTACCCCTTATCTTTATCCTCAGGCATGTACACTATTTCCAGTGCCTTACTCCCAGGTTTGGCAAAAAGCATTTCTGTTTAAACTTGTATTTTATACATTACAGCCAACACTTCAAAATGACGGAACAGAGCCCAAGAGTTAATGCTAGCTGAAGCACAGCAATTCCACATTTCCAGACTGACAGCACTGTTTCTGCGTAGAGGAAAGCATTTGTCAACATTTCATTTCATAACCACATGCACAGGTCACACAGCTTATAATAAACTAAAGATACTGCATAGCTTTTCTACATACAACAGAATTCTGTTGAGAATCAAGATGTCAGGAATAATTTATACTCTTCTCTTTTTGTACCCCTGACTAGACATAAATAAATATCAGACATCCTGTAAAGTCTTCTTTCTATTAAATACTGTTTATTAACATCTGTTAAAATCAATAGGTTTTTTATCCTCTCACCATTAATCATCTTTAAATGTGCTATATTTGTTATTAGTGCAGTATGGCAGGCAGTAGAGACCCTTCCCCTCTTGCTTTAATCTCTAGCAAATTACATTACAATGGCATCCTTTGGGACTGCAGAGTTTTGGATACATCTGCATTTCCTTTTACCAATATCCATTTTCATCCTTAAAATTACACTTTGCAATGTCTTGACACTCTGCATGAAATGTTAGGTCATGTATTTGATTTTGAAAAATTTAAATACGTCCATTCTTGACTTATAGAGCAGGCATTAAAAAAGAAAAAAAGAAAAAAGAAGAAGAAAAAGAAAGAAAAAACCACAGTCTATCGCAGTGTAAGATTTACGTCCTGCAGAATTCTACATAAGTACATCTGTGCAAGCATGTCTGGGTGGAAGAATTGAGGCCTGTGTTTCAAACTCTATCACTAAAATCAACAGGCTAATAGAAACTTCAGTCATTAGGAATTCCAGAAGAAGTCAAGCTAACGTTTGCAGTTTTTCAACATAAACCCACAACGATATGTATGTCCATCACAACTGAAAAATATATTCATATTCATGACTGCTCCTCAGAATGTTTCTCAGGTCACACAACACCAGCTGTAGCTTGACAGGTCAGCGAGGACCTGTCCTCCAAGGCCGACACACTCACCAAAGCTGTGCTGAGTTTGTGGGTACACTGCAAACAGCAGCCTCCCAAGAGTGAGCTTTTTCTAAAACTAAAAGTTAACAGTGTCTACAGACAGCATTAAAATGTGTAAATATTTTATAACATATTACTGTGCAGTTCCACGTACTTCTCACACAAGGGGCCCATGCAGAGCAGCAGTGATCTGAGGTTACAGAGCAATATGGATACAGTTCCATATTACTTGAGGAATAGTTTATGACTGAGTAATTAAAGGCCATATTGCCATGCATATGCTCCCCTGAGTGAAGCAAATGCTGTTGATAGTGTTCATGTCTACAAACAGAAGGAGATTGAGGAGATGCAGAAGGGGTTTTTTTCAGCTTTGGAACATGCCCAGAAGCTATCCTGTTTATTCTTGTGCTTTCAGAAGCTTTTAGAGACACGGTATTGCCTGCAGCGCCAAACATGCAACCACATTGGATGATTTCTTCTCTGCTCTTGGGTGAGAGGAAAAGGAAATACAGGATATAAACACATGGTATGGCTGTTGGCCTGGAGAGTGCTTCAGTTCCCTTCAGATTCTACAGAAACTGAGGATGCTGTATACATCACAGACTCAGGAGTTCAGGAAAAATACTCAAATTCTTGGGCATAGAATAGGGACCAATAAAGTTGACTAATACAAAAGAAGAAAAAAATATTTAAAAATCCTGAACAAATATATTCTCATTACAATCCCAAACAGCTTCTTTCTGCAAGCTATCCAACTACGAGGAGCTAGAGGATCACAGCCACTTACAGAAGTGCCTTGGCAAGCACAGTAACAAACAAACCTTTTACTAGTGACTCCAATGTCACTTAAAGTTTTTTTTTACTGATTCTGACGTTTTTCACATCTCGTTCCCCCTTTTCACTGACTTAACTCTGTTTTGACAGCACACTAATATTTCTTTTAAGAAAAACTATCTAACACAAGCAAGGCCAGAGACAGAATGAATGTGCTCCGGATCAGTGACTGAAGTTCCTCATTACTCACCAGATTATAAAAAAGTGAAAACTGAGAAATAAAAGGTATTTTCTACACCATATAAATCTATAGTAACCCAATTAACTTTACTATAATTATTTATTCATGGATGCTGATCAGATACCCCAGAGACAAAAAACAGTGTGAAAAACCATCTCTCAGAGGTTTGAGAAGACACTTGCTGAGAAGCCAAGGGTTTGTTAGCCAAGATCTGGAAACAAGCAGAAGAAAAATATTAATAAAGGGGTCATTTACTGTGCCAGTAATTAATTTTAAGGAAAACCACAAGAGGGAAAAAAAATGTGTCAGAACTTGTTTTGTTCTTGTAAAGTTTAGCATTTAATACCTGTGTTCCCTCGGGGCTAAAAGCACTTTGTGTTAATTGCTGGAGGAGGCAGGAGGTACCATAGGGTCACTCTAACCCTGCCAAGTGCCTCTTCCTTCATCCCCAGCTGGTGAGGGAAGACACTCATGCTGCTTTCAGGCGAAAAGGGAACACAGAGTCTGTATGTGGTCACCTGTCAGTCACTCTGCCTGTCTGTCAGACCCCATCTATTTCCACTTCCACCCACAGCTTTTGAAACGTTGGGCAATTCCAGCTGCATTTGACAGCAGGTGTTAAGTCCCAGCCATTTGGGAAAAGGGAATTACATCTCCCAAGTACTGTGACATCAGCTTTCCAAGGCAGAAAAAGGGTGGCTTCAAACATCAGTGCCTCTGATCTCCTCCATCCCACACAAGAGCTACCAGGCAGGAACTGGCAGGTCCAATAAACGTGAGGACACACTGCCTTCCCACCAACATGTCATCTGGGATTGGCGTTAATAAGGCCCTAAGAGGTAGATGTCTGTTTTCATTCTTAATGGAAATATCCCAGCAGCAATCAGAAAAAAAGGGACACACACTCATCTAATTATAACAGGAAGATAAAGACTTTCTACGCCATTCTAAAGGAATCTGTAAATCACTGCAAACACACCTGTCACCAAATTTCATTCTACTTCAAGAGTATGCTTTCTATTCCATTATCATGGCACATCTAGAAAGTTCATAACTTCACTAAGTTGAATTCAGCTTAAAAAATTTAAGTCCGGACAGAGTAATTTTGCTGCAGATTTTATTATCTCAAAGATTTTCCTTTGAGAGCAGAATACATAAATTAGAGGTGCAAGCACAGAATATTACTGTCCACGAAATCTCTATCATCTGGTAAGCAATGAAGTGAAAAAATATGAAACCAATTTAAAAAAATAAAGCCATATGAACTGCTGGAAATAAGATTTGAAGGATACTTTTCCAGTCTCATGGCATCAGGCCATTAGGACATGTAAACTTAGGGAAATTGTTTGACATAATGACAGTATAGTTTAACAGAATACTGTATTCTCCTTCTTTGCCTTAACTATTCCAGTTTACTTACTTCATGTGGATATGACTCCAGATTAAACTGACTTTATTAAACAATAGCTTTATTAAAAATAAAAGTCTATTAATCTATCAGTTATTTCATCAAGTGGAAAGGCTTTATGAGATCACTAGCTTAAATAAAATGAAACAAACTGCTTCCTCAGCTCAAAGCACAGAGGATTTGTCCCATATAATGCCACATTTACAATTGCTGCATGTGCAAGCAGCTGAGACAGGCAGAGATGGGCTTTGAGTTCCACAGTGTGTAACCACTGAGGACACAGCAAATGTCTGAAATCTAGATTTCCTTTTAATACAAGTCAGTTTCTAAAAATTCAGCTTTTGTAGCAATCCTTGAAAGTCTAACATGAAAGAAAAGGATCACTGGGGATTCAAGGAACAGATAGCTCGTGTCAATTGTGGCAAGATGAGTGCTACAGAAGTCAAATGTTTGCATACTCTTGGGCAACTCTATGCCATTTACTTTCTGTGTCAAATATTGATTGAATATCTGTGTCTTTTGGTATTCTGGGAAGGTGGTTCGTGATAAGCAGGAACAAGTTACAGAGGAATGTTAGCCAAACTCTTAGCAAACCTACATATTCTGAAATGCTCAGGCCCGACCTTACTGTGAAGAGGGCCTGGGCATAATCCACATTGGTTTAGGCATTTACCTGTAGTGGCTCTGTTAGACATCTGGCACATCTGGGCATCACGGGAACATGGAGATGATACAGCTCATGTAAAAGTTAAATTACTTTTTGAAAATATGGTGTTACAGTTCAACTTTTTGAGTGTGTTTCAATTCATCCATTGAAAGCAAGGTGAAAGTAGGTTCTCATGCCTACATTAGAACTTTGTTCTCCTTTACATCACCAAACTTAACATGAGCAACCCCTACACTTCTCACCCAGAAATGCAACTATGCTTATATGAAAGTGGCTACATTCTTAAGGATGAAAGTGTCTCCCTAAGGAATTTTACACACTTAATGACGCAAATCAAAAATCCTACAACTCTGCATGTAACTTGCATTTCCTAAGTGTAAATTACTAAATCTAAGCCACTTCGGGAAGTAGGTCACAGATTTCCATCTTATTTCATGCATTAAAAATGTTTATGACATAACTTTAAGAGCAATTTTTCAAAAGTCACTTATTCCGAGCATTGTTTTAACATTGCTTTATAAAACATTCTGAAAAATGAAGGCTGTCTGCTGCTCTACTGCAGTTTTCCCCTCCCAAGAGCGGCAGTTTCCCGCCATGTATTTTTCTGTTCCAAACCTGACAATTAGATTGGACGGGAGTTTAATAATAACTAATTACTCATGTCATGCTTAGTATTTCCATGCAGCAGAGCCCAAATACTCTATGCAGTACATCCTCCATTTGTTTTGTTGCCTTCTGAATCCCACCATGAGCACAAATCTGAAATAGCTATCCTATTACAGAGACATTCTCTAGAATATTGGGAGGAAAGATATCAGCTCTGTGTATACTGCACATTATGATTACATGTGCGTACATACATGCATCTTTGTAGTCCATGCATTTCTATATAATTTTACTATGAGTTCAAAAATCAGGTAACTGATAGAGTCAAATGGTCAAAAGGTCTCACTAAGAAACTGCAGCACAGGTCTAAGGCCTGCTCTGAATTCCTGCTAAGGGCTGTTTTCAAGAAAGCAAGCGTGCGGTGGCTTGCTGAGCTAAAGAATCAAAGGTGCCCAGACATCATACCAGCTATTTCTTTACACATGATGAGAAATAAGCACATCTTAACCCCATTAACTTGATAGGTCTTGGTCTGATGTTGTCACTAAGGAATTTTATGAAAGGTTTGAAAGACGGCACAAGAGAGAAACATTCAGTGAGTATTTTGTGTAATTCTTGAAGGTCTCTTTTACGTTTCTGGAAAGTACTGTTGGCTCATTCATATTCAATGCTATACAAATTTGCCAAAGGACGTATCTCCAGAGAATTATTTTCTTCACTTTTAATACACACGCTTACCGAGCTTTTCCGGGTTTTCACTTCCCTCTTACCCCAGTATCATTTCCTATGCTCTTAGAAATCTATGATGCTCCAATTCCTTCCTTGGAGCAAGGCATGCCTGATTCAAAGCTAGGATGAGGAATTTGGCATTTGACGCCAGGCGTCTTCCTTCTGCGTTCAGCTGGAATTCTTTGTCTCTTCCTCCAGTCACAGGATCTAAAATTAACTCCACTGGGGAAATCAATAGACATGTGCACGATAGCCTAAAAGTAATTTTATTTGCTTATGTGTATTTTATAGGAGGCAACCTCAAATTGTATAGAACCATTCAATTTATGTCTCTCTCATGGCAGAAATAGGGAATTCAGCAATATTATCCTTCACTTCAGTGTGTTTCCTGTTTAATCAGTCTCTATTCGTTTCCTAATACTTTTTCAGACATCAGAGGGTCTGAAGTAGCTAGTGAGGTAGAAAACATAATGGTTTTCTGCATGGAGCATATCCTGCCTGCTATTAACTCTACAGAGAAGTGACCCAAAAAACTGTTTCACTGCAGCTGCACTGCAGTTTGAGTTAGATTGCATATTAGGAAAAATTCTTCATGGAAAGGGCTGTCAAGCATTGAAACAGGCTGCCAGGGAAGTGGTTGAGTCACCATCCCTGCAATTAGGGACATGGTTTAGTGGTGGACATGGCAGTCCTGATTTATTGGTTGGACTATATGATCTAAAGGCCTTTTCCAAATTAAATTCTATGATTCTAAGTATACTTTATTATGCAGTCTTGAGATTTGTATTAAAAGCAAAGGACTTAACCTGAGTCATTACATAATTACTTCTCTGCCCAAGAGGCAAATTGGTATTGGTTTCTCATTGCTTGTAAAGAAATACGGTGACACCGGCCAAGTTTTTAAAATGCTGCGGGCTTCAATCATAATTTTTAAGATCATTTCTTTGTTTACATTTTGTTGTCCCAAAGGTAATTAGCAATTTTACTAGAAGGTTACTGTGTTATTCTACTGCAAGGTTCTGGATGAACTTAAATGAGACTAGAAACTCCTTTGTAGCCAACAGCAGCACTTGGAAGCATTGCTTTTATGCACACGTATAGCAACATCCAAGCTTTGGCACTAATGCTGACTGTCCCTCTGCACCCTCTTCTCATGTACTATTTGCAAAGTTTCAACAGGCTTCATTCACTGACCATAAAAAAAACCAAAATGCTGAGCCATCCACTGCCACCTCAGCTCAATAGCTGATTTCTGAGGAGTAAATCCAAGAGGTCTGCAGGTTTGCATAGGGCTTTGAAACCACCATTAACACATAAAATGTAACTAAATCGCATACAGAAAATTAAAAGTTAATATATAATTGGTTTTTGTGCTTTATTGTTAAATCAGAGGTGAGAGATTAAAAACCTAGTCTAAATCCACTGGTGTGCCTAGAATCACTGATTCCTGAAGCTTTTGTACAATCACCACTTTATATTCTGGCCATACTCTGGATGAATAAATGTGTTTAGTGTCCTAAACTAAGCTAAAATTTGGTTTGTATAGGCACACAAGAACATTTTTTCTCATCTAAATATTATTCATCTTAAAAATCGAGTCAGTGCCCTGTTATACTCTGAAGTGAGAAAACTTGGACTGAAAATCTCAGGAGAGAAGGTATTGTATTTTATACTTCTAGTTGTTTGGAAATAGTCCAAAAGTAGATATATAAAAAGGCAAATATAATGAGGAGAAGTCAGCCAAGTTCTTGCAAAAGTTCAAAAAGAATTGAACCTACTTTTGAGATGAAAGCTTTTATTTCATGTTCAGTATTGGTATGTTTTGAGATATTTTGACCTGAAACACAGTATGCATAGGTGCTTCATCAACACACACTTAAAGCACTATCACATGGACACATTTGTGATCCTTTGAACTAATACTTATGGGTTTTTCTTCTCAAATCTGTACAAAGAAGATGAAAACATCTGAATGTATCTCAGATGCAATGTTAGGCATGAAAGTGTATATGAATCTTGTACTGAAAGTTACTTCTTTAATAATCCTAAAATGTGAATTAGAAATTGAGCAAGCAAGAATAAAAAATAATTCTTGAGTCATAAGGTTCTAAATAACTTTAGTATCCTTTAATCTCACCATGGAGACATAAATTCTTAATACATGCACCCCCCTAAATTCTCCTACAAACAGCAGATTCCTAGCCTGACCCACGTTTTCACAGACAAATTCACAAAGAACTGTCAATTCAGCTTAAAAAAAGAAAAAAAAAAAAGTGGTGTAAATAGAAGCAAACCAATAAGGACAATATTTACTTGAGATAAAATTTTGTGATCAACAGTGCACCAAGGCACATTACAATATTATTGTAAAAACAAACAATAAAACTTCCATTTTCTAATTTAACAAGACTGCTTATGAGCTTACATCTTACATGCTCAACAGAATCTAGATTTTATTATTCTGCAGCAAAACATTTCACCTAAAGTGCCTCTCTGTATCTTTTACTTCTTTCATAACTAACAAATCCAGGTTTAGATTTCCTATAATGCATATTCCCCTGATTCCGGACGAACTAGGTTATACTGGGGAGGGTTTCTGTTATAGCAACAACAATGTATTTACATGAAACCTTCCAGGCAGAAAAATGCCATTCCTGACAAAGAACCTAGGAGTCACCTCAATTACTATTGTACTGTAGTCATATCCGTAGAAAGCAATCTTTCCATCTTCTTCTGAGAGAAGTGTTTTATTTTGAATAGGATAATAAAAACATTTACTCTGAGATAAATCCATCCAATATTTTAGATTGAGACACTTAATGAAATTTTACTGAAGAACAGAAAGGAACCATATCTTGAAGCAATTTCATCTAAAAGGACTTACATTAAATTAAAAAAAGCCCAGATCTAGAGGTCCTCCTGTAGTTCTTAATACAAAAACTGTTTAAAATTGCAGTGGAGATAAGCCTGTTTAAACACAGGTAAATAAAAATCCCAATCAGAATGGTTTGAGCCAAAAATGAAATAAGACTAGATCATCAGCTGGTGGATAACTTCATTGCTTTTAGCTTATTTATTTATTTATACCAAGCAATCTCCTCTCTGTTTTGTCTGTCCTTTTTCTACAGGAAGAGCATGAATTGAATTTTAATCTACATGAATTTTGCCTCAGAAAAGACCAAAGATGATTTCAATGTCAACCCCCACAGAAGAGGTAGGCGTAGATCTGGCATGGAGCTGAGAACTGCAGTTGAGCAACATATTGCCTAGTCGTAACTTAAATGCTAAAATTCACAGTCCTATAGACGATCGATGAGTAGAGGAAGAAAAGCACCTCAGAATTAAATCTCTAAAAACAAAGTGTGAAGCAATCCAAGTTAACTAACAGAGAAACACTACTAAGGCACAGGTCCCCCTGGCATCCATCTATGAGGCATCATCTCTGTAAGATGGGCTTTAGGGAGGCAGCTGAACCAACTTCAGATTTACTTGGCATCTGCTCCCGTGAATGATGATCCTAACCCTCCTCCCGTTACTCTTCTCCTCTCTTTTCTTCCAATTCTGATAATTATACGGTCCCCTAGTGAACAGCTGAAATAATCAGGAAAATACTCATTTTATTGCTAGGTTAGTTATCTGCCAGATTCTGGGAAATGAATCAATGCTTTGACAAACTCCAGAACTAGTGCAAGGTACAGTTTGGAGGGTTGCACCTAGAGCAGGTGAGGGAAGGAGAAGCAGAATGATCCCTTTTATTTCACCAAATTATTAGATCAACTCTGCTCGGCTCATCATTTTCTGAACTTCTAGAAGAAACTTTCCTTTGATCAAGATTCTCAAGTCCAGAGAGCAGGGTGAAAATGGTTGTTTAACTAGTTGTATTACACATTTTTACTAGTGACTTTGTGTATGTTATTCAGACAGCTCTAGAATTAGGCAGCTGACTGGTGAGATCCTGAGGACTGCAATTTTTGGACTTCAATACTTTAAATTTCAGAGCAAAACATAATCTCATAGTCTGTAAAAGCTGCAACTTTACTTCATTAATGATAACATCAGAAATTATATTTAATCTAATTGTGTTTCTGAAGCCTTTGGCCAGCCACCTTTCTAAAACCAGTGTCTCGGTGAACTGGTTTACTGGATCCCTTCAGGCAGGTCTGCTGCAATCCACTGTGAGCAGAGCACCTTGGTTCCAGCTCTGTGAGACTGATCCTTCAGACAGCACAGCACTACTGACTCTTTCACATAACCCAAGTAAGGGTAATAAAATAGACAATACCAGCGTAATGAGAAAAAGTTAAGGATCTAGATAGAGAACAATTGCAAATCTCCATCTGATACATTTCTAAATGTGAAAGAGAGCCCTGCAAAAAAGGCAAGAAACAAGTTAGGGTGTTGATGCAGGAAGTATGAGTACTAAATTCTCCTAACATCCACAATTTATATTGAGTAATTTACTGGCTGAAAACAGAACAGAATCAACAGAGAAGGGACAAGACAATCCAGCATGATCATGTGTTTCTTAGGACATATTCGATTCAGCCTCTTGCTCTACAAAGGGAAAAAACACTACCCAGAAGCATCACATACTCTTGGTACGAACACTTACCATTTACAGACGCTCTAAATAACTTTTATCTAATTCCAATAACTCCCACTGGCCACCTGCTCTATTGGGACTCCTTCCTCACTGTTATCTTCTCTTTTGGGGATATAAATCTAGTGTTGTTTCTTGTGTGGTGGTGAGCTCTACAGGAATCTCGGCACACAGGTACAGGATATACATTAAGCAAATGCTGAAATACTCATTGAGAAAAGTGCCCTGAGGGTCCCTATTTCAGGTCCAGGGCCTGACACTCAGGCATAATGCAAGTCAGCACAAATGAGGATACTGTCTATTCCCAAAGTTCTTAACCCGAGACACTTTTTATTGCTGCATTCTCATAAACTTCCTCTTTAAAAACTAGAACACAATTTTGAAAGAAGACATGATAAAACTGCAGAGAAACACCCACCTGGATTCTAGGCCTGAGCAGCTGCATGAACCATCTGCACATACCATATGTTTAGTGCTTGATTTAGGGTGAATTAACAGGGCTTGGAGGTAGACTGAATAGCTACAGCACAGTTA
Organism: Callaeas wilsoni; assembly: GCA_013398955.1. NCBI lineage: Eukaryota > Metazoa > Chordata > Aves > Passeriformes > Callaeidae > Callaeas > Callaeas wilsoni. The sequence continues at coordinate 132,854 of VWPU01006280.1, forward strand.
AGAAACTGCTTTTCTTTACACTTTCTTTAAATCTCCTTTTTTTATTTTCCTGTGGTGTAATTTTTGTCTTGTCTATTGGTAGCAATCAGTGTGTATCAACAAAAGCTTTATCCAGTCCCAAACTGGAGTAGATCAAACACTGACTATTCACCTCCTGTTTGAGACAATTGATAAGTGTATTTTTGAGACAACCCATTTAATCCAATGTTTTAGTGCTCTCCCCCAAACAGTAAATTTTTTTTTAAAAATTAAGCTCAGAAGAATTTGTTGATGAAATCAGCTGCAGTGCACCTTGGCTTCAAGCCATGCTTAACTTTACCTGTTGTGAAATAGTCCCAAGCAAGTTTTCATAGTGCTGCACTCTGCTATCAGGTTCCAGAATGCAAGCTAATGTTCACCAAAGGGTTTGGAAGCCACATGTCAAAGTTGGCTCAAATTTCATATGAATGCAGATCAAAAGCTTCAAGGACATGAAAACACATTTTGAAAACAACTTTATGGATCCAATGGAAGTTTAGTTTGCATGTGGAGATTTGTTTAAATCTCAAGCGATTCAGAAATGCCAGAGTATGAACCTATGTGAACAGAAGCCAATAAATTACCTGTTAGCTTTGGATTCTCTCTCCCACCAAATATCAAACATGCTTTTTTATTTCCACCAGTTAGAATTGCAGCTTGTTAGCAACATCCTGAGACCAGGAGATTTTCAGGGAATGTAGCTGAAACTGCTGCATTTCTTATTCTGCTTGCAAACTAACAGCCTATTAAAAACACCTCCAGAAAATATATAGTAAAAATTATGTTATTGATACTAATAATCCAGCTACACAACATGTAAAATCTAGTATCTACAGTATAGGCAGTATCTATAATAGTTTTGTGAATTCACAGAACATCCATTAAATGCACAGAAATTTAAATCATTTTAATTCTTGCTTAATTACTTAATATAAACCCAAAGCAATTAAATTCAATACTATGAGGATAGACTAGACAGACTAAATAGTCTTTAGCAACCATGTCTTTCCAAGATGTTGTTAACAAGCTACAGCTGTGGCTTTTGGACAAAGAAACAGAAGATCTGAAAAATAAAGCTCTTAGGTGCACAATAAAGAGACTAAAAGGAGGTGTATACGGGTGTCCAGTGAGAAAGTATTATGAAAAGTTCTAGAATGTCAATGCCAAAAATCTTCCTGCTAGAAATTTTATCAGAAGTACGTTTCAGCCACATAGGAGTGTGTTCAGAGATAAGTGTGTGTTAATTCTATTCATATATGCAATTTTCTGTGGGTGAGAGTGAATCCAGTCCATAGTATCTATGTTCAAAACCTCTTTAGTAAATCTTGTAAGATTTCTTGCTCTTTGTGGCATGATCTTTGGAAATCTCACAACAAACATTTTCAAAGATTTTCACCATCCTGAAAAGCAGAAATAGTGCAGTACCAGCTGGATTTTCTTGACTGTAATAACATCAAAAATGAAACTTGGAAAATTACTAGTTTCCAGTTCCTTTTAAACTAGACAGAGAAGTGTTAATACATGTGTTTATAGATGAAGATTTGATGCTACACTTTAATTATTCTACAACAAATGAGACCTTTCTGCCCAAAAGTATCATTTTTGTTGTTATCAGTCTTCACTGACAGAATTTACTTAAATTATTTTATTCATTCAAAAAGAAAATTTAATTTCACAGCAGTGTGACTTCAAGAAATACAAAATTCAGGAAAAAAAGTTCTGCTGGTAAATAAAACTCTAAATTTTCGTCAATATTGTCCTACCATTTCATCTTATGTGATTGGATTGTAGTTTAAATCAAAAGGTCTCAAACAGATACCATTGCACTTCACATACTCCTAAGGGGAGAGTGCTAAATCTGGATTACAAAAATTTCTGTTTAAACAGCACAACTTGGCCTGCATGCCAAAATATAATACTTTTCAACACTCATTTGAAGCCACATCTCTCTCTCAAATAAAAATATTAATTTTCTTACCCTGTTCAGCTCAGTAATGCCAAATAGACTCATTATCATCTGTTACCCAACCATTACCTTGTTCATTCTTTACATTTCACTGAAGTTTGCCATGAGGACAAAGAACAGAAGCTTCCATCCCTCTTCTCTGTTTTCTGATCCCAAAACATCTTAAACATCCTCTCTCTGGATGTCTGCACAAGTATTTAATGTCAAGACCAATGCATTTCTCATTATCACATTAGATTCAACAAGTCAACAAGCAGCTGCAGGTGATGACTGCTACTGAGCTGACCTGTTTCACAGCTCAGGACTTGGCACTACTTTTGTCACATCGGCTCTCAGCAGCTGGTAATGGCTGATTGCCATGTTTAGAAGGCTCAGTTTGCTCTTTCACATGTATTTGGGACTCCAGCCAAGGTTTTGAAAGGTAAAATCCTTAAAAGAGTTAGGCAAACATTTCCGTTTGCGAGGGCCTAAACAAATGCTTTAAAATCAAATATATTTTGTTGGTTATTAGATACAGATGTAGGTATAGCCACCTTACTTTTTAAGAACCTTAAGTTCCAAAACCTGGCTACTTTCACGGCTTACAGAATTGCCATACAGTCTTCCAGCCACAATATTAGACACTGCAGGCTGTGTCATGCACGAGCCAGACACCATGCCAGACACACATGCCATCCTGAACACAGAAGGTACACATGTGCCCTTTCTTTGGCAGGAGTGGGTTGGGGAAATACTTAAGAACAGAGAACCAGAGACATGCCTGCATAAGTGTCCGTGCCCAAACAGACAGCAACTCCACATTCAACTGACAGTCACCCAGCCATCCCCCTGGACTTGCAACTTTGTGCAGACCAGCAAGCCTGTATAGCTGAGCAGCAGATAAGTTCATTGTCTACACCTGGTTTGGTTCAGATGACAGCCATCTCCCTATTTAAGTCCCTGTGATAAGTGACCTAGCAAGTATTTCCAGCACACCAAGTGGAGTGTCCTCTACTTTCCTTCGAAATTCCACAGAGAAGGATAAACGATTTGTTGCTTTCATGTAAACTCCTACTTGCTCCTGTGCTCATCTTGGCAATGGGGAAGCAAGGGTTCATTAAGCTTCTCTGCCTAAGGAGATAAGGCAATTACTACTTACCAGGATAACACTCAAACAGTCAATTCTAAGCATTTATGAATGGGAATATAGATCTTATTGCGGATGAACTGAAAGTTTACAGAATCTGAGACAATGGCAATGGCAAATGTTTGACTTTGTAACCCAGAGTTTATGGCACTTAGCCCAGATTAGCACACTTGTGTGAGTGGTCACAGCTTCTACTGCTACAGTTTAACAGCCAACCATTTAACGTAAGATCTAGGAACCACTCAGGAGAGAGAGAGAGAGACAAGAGTCCAGGACAATCCTAACAGTGAGCCCCAGGAGTGAATTATGCTTCTTCTCATGCACACCATCTTTTTCTAAGACAGTATATAAGCAAACTAGATGTGTTCGTGGCCATTGCCCAGCCCTGAGGTCATGTGGCATAGCACAACACATCTACTCCTCTAAACTTCCAAAATGAGGTGGCCACATGCAAACTGACAGCTGGAAAAGGTCTCTGGTTTGCCCTTGATACCAAATTAAGTAGGAGAACTGTTCAGGAAAACAAGAGGTCAAAGCCACACAGTTGCCCACTTAGGGGATTTAAGAGTAAACACTGACTTTCCAACACACGGCAGTATTTCCTGGAGCTGTTTAATCCATTTATACAAAATATGTAGCTTGATTCCTTTTTGCTGGCAGCATAGTTTCCACACAAGAGGGTAACCCTATGTCTCTGTCAACCACAGCCTGGTCATTGTAGATTTGTCTGCAGGGAGATTTGTAGGTCAAAGCTACCCTGGATGCAAGAGGGGACAGACCTGGACTCTCCAGAGTGCTCTGGTCCCAAAGCTCTTGGGCAAAGCCAGAGTGCCTTCATCAAGCCTAGTTTTAACAGGATGGTATTGCCTGTGTGATGCCACACACTCTGGACCGGATTGCTCCAGAGGTCTTTTCCAACCTAGATTACTACTCCGTGATGCAATGGTACAGCTACATTTTCTCACAGTTGATAACCTATAAGTGAATGTTATGTGTGCTTAAACAGGAGTCCTTTATCAGCCTCTCCAATCAAAGATATTGCATCCCTCTCACACACACACTTCAGAAATCCTCTTTCACAAGAGTGCTTAGTGAATGACCTAGAATGAATTCCTGGAATGAAGAAACCACGCACAACCTGTGTCATGGGGCAAATGCAGATGCACAGGGCTGGGGTCAAAAGGGGATGTATGGTGCATGTGTACACTCCCATGAATTCAGATGCTCACTGCAGAGATTTTTCTGAGGGTACGTCAAATAAAACTGAATTCCATATCATTTCCTGTAGATCAAAATTTCTGGAACATTTTATAAAATCAGGTTTTGTTAAGCCTTGAGAAGAGAAGGCTGAAAGAGAAATCCAGTTGTAGTCATTTACAACATGAAAGAGTGCAACAGAGAAAACATGGAATTTCACTGTGGTGCACAGCTAAAGGACAAGAGGCAATGGTTAGAAGCTGCAACAAGGGAAATTCTGATTACACATAGGAAAATATTCATTTACATGGGAATGGCTAAGTCTCTGGAATACGATGATTAGACAGGCTGTGGAACTGCCATCCCTGGAGATTTTCAAACCTCTACTGGATTGGCCCTGTGCATCCTGATCTGGATTTAAAATCATGCTTTGAGGCATGATTGAACTTGAAGCCCATGAGGAGATTCCTACAACAAAAATCATACTGTTATTCTATGGTATTTTCTATACAGGCACTGGAAAAGAAAAGGTCTGTAAGACTTGGCTACATTTGGACAACTTAATTGTGTTGCAGTAAGTCCTCTTCTTTATCATCCATATGTTGCATTTCTGAACTTTTTTACATTAATCCAAATTCTTCTAATAATTAAATCTGACCACTGAATTAAAATCAAGAAGGTAAAGTAGCTTCTCCTTAGAAGAGGAATTAGCATTCATTATTTATTGCCCGATTAAAAAAGCAGTACTTCTGTTTCAAAACCAGAATTCATTAGTGACAGAAAATATAGACACTCAGGTTTAAGAAAAACATACACAATCAGATTTATTCTTGTCAGCTCAAGGTACCATGTTATAAATAGTTACTTAATAGACTTTTTTCTGGTATTATCTGCAATTTAACCAAGTAAATTGCCATTTTGGGGAAATCTATATATTCAAGTTGGATGATGGAAGCATTATCAGAGTAACATCTCAATGAAACAACCTGGAATAATTTAACATGAAATTGGACATCAGTTTCACATTCAAGAATATGAACAAGAAATCTGTAGACTGGTTAGTGTTGTAAATCTGTGGCTCAGGCACTTACGAACTTGCTTCTCGTGTCGTCTCATACTTCTTTAGCTTGGTCAGTAAATTTTTATGTCATGCAATTTTTCACTTAAATTTTTTTCCAGTTTGCTCATATTTATTACTTGTTTTCTCTTATTTGATGAAATATTTGTTTGTCTCTTCTTTTTCTAGACAGATCGTTTAACATTTTGATTTTTGCCTTTCTGCTTTTTATTCCATATGCACTTCATTTCTCATCCTTACCTAGCACATTTCTCTTTTTTCCTGCTAAGGAAACTCTATCTACTACAAGTAGGAAAGTATAAAAAATGAAACAGCTCTCCTAATTAGTTGGACAAAAATTTTCTCATTTTCCTGAGAAGGCAAAACTTTGAGGTTTACTTCTCCAAGAATAATATATTTCTTCTTGACAAGAGACAGCTCAATGCTTTTACATACCAGACACGTTACAACAATGTAAGACTCGTTTCCATAGGATTCAGTGTTATCTAAATCTGATAACATTCAGTGAGGCATCTACATAACTTTTTTCCTGAATATTTCATTTTGAAGTGTGGCAGAGGGATTAAAAGAATGTGTTGTTTATGAGAGATGGAATGCATAGAAAGTTTTACTTTCAGATCCATCTAAAATGTAGTCAGCTTTCCCCATACTTTCCCTTACCAAAACTTCGACATGAGTCTTTAATATTCTGCTTATCACAGATATTCTCTATTGCACTGATTCAGAGATTGTATCTGGCCATTAATTTTTGTGGACTTCATCACACATGCTTTGACAGTAGACCACAATTAAATACTCGTTGGCTCATTAAATTGTTGCAGTCAGCTGTGTCTGCCAAGCTTAATGAAGCTAATATGAATATCTCAAACGATGTCACAGTGAAGGGAATGTTCTACATAAAAATGCTCACATCTACCACTATCCGGAAGTCAGTTATTTTGTTGCAGTCTGCAGGCTGAGTTTGTTTTGCAGACCCTGTGAGAAATCAGTGTTATTGATTCTAAGGTTAATGGCCCATGGGTATAAACAACCAAAGCCTTACTTTTTGCTTCCCAAATGTTTAAATGCCAATTTTACAAATATAGTTATATTTCTGGAAAAAATCTCTTTGAGAAAATATCTTTTCAGTGGCAGTATTTTTTAAAAGGCTGTACACCACTCTGGACAATCAACCCTGGTATTTTAGCTGTATGTTCAGCCTCACCTATAACATGACAAGTGTTCCCACTACTTGGCTTGATCAAAGTCATAATTTGTGCAATATAACACAGAAGTATGTAACAGGATGGGAATTCAAAATGGAAGTAAAGTGTGTGAGGTAGAGTGGGACTTCCACCCCCAAAATGTAAATGTATTCAATGCAACTGTCCAGCATTCATTCACTTCCAAACCTGTGGATCAGACTCCTTTTCAGCATGAAACAGTATTTGTGTTGAAATTCATTGCAAGGGAAGACCCTCAGAAATCTAAACCAGATCAGCTAAATCATACCCCAGAAATATTCATTACTCTCCGCTGACCACTTGGAACAAACACTTCCATGTAGACATCTACACTTAGGCAAGAGTGATTCCACTTGGAACATTCAAACATTTACTGTAATTCAAGTTTAACACTAGTTTGCCCAATATTGCTTTAAACACTCCTCTTTTTATTGGCAAAATTTTGGCTGAAAGTGACTAAATTAGTCAGTGATAGGAATATTTCTATTATCGTATCCATAGATGAATTTATAGTTTTAGAAGAAGAGAACAAAAGTAAGAGAAAGGCTTCTGTCTTCAGTAAGGGAAGGCAAGCTATAAATTAACACCTGCAGATTATTTTAAATTTCTAGGGGCACAAAATGAAGATATAAACTACCTCATTTACAAATGCATTCCAGGAAGCAGGGAAAAAAGCTTGCTGTGATTTTGGTAATATATAGCCACTATCTTCTCAATCTGCAGTCTGACAGATGATTTTCCTTTTGGTTAAATTTTTTACAAGGTAAGAAGAATAGTTGCTCCATTTTCACTTCTGTATGTTTCAATCACCATAGCTACTCTAATCAGCTAAGAGACTCCTGTTGTACTATAAACTGTAAAAACCCTACCTATGATAGAGATACATTATTCAAAATAATATTACACAACTGCATTACTCCAGGCATGACTAAGGCTCTGTTTGTATGAAATATTACTTCTGCCTACACTGGAAGATATATTTACCATAATTTCAGACAGAATTGTCATAAAATGCATGCAAATATATCCTTAGCTGTTTAAATATCAGGTGGTTTGTGACCTTAGAGGTACCTTATAGAGAAATGAACCAAAAAGGCCGATCAAAGCACAAAGCAGTTGATATGAATCACTCCAAAGACTGCTCCAGCTCACTCACTCAGTGACACTTGTAAAGCAAATTGTGACTCCAGTAAGTTTTGGCTGCTAGGAATAATAGAAGAAAAATACTTGAATGCTTTGAAAAGAAAGACAGGAACATAATTATAAGATTATTAATATTTTCATTAATTGGGGGAGATGCACTGAATTAATTATACAGATGATGTGCATTCTACACAAATTTTTCATCTAAACAGTTGTGACTCTCCAGGGTGGTGCCTGACTCACTATGAACAAAGAATTAAGATCAGAGAGACTCTTTTCTGCTCTTTTGATTGCACAAATCACAAATATTTGGAAAAAAATGAACAAGTAAACAAACAAAATGTTAAAAATTTTTCTTTTGTGGCTTGGATAATAAATCTGTGAAACATATCCCAGGTAATCTGCCCTCCACAGCAGCATTTTGGAAAAAAATATGAATTTCAGATGAAGGTTGCAATTTTTTTAGGGTTCCTTGTATATGTCAGCAACACACTGTTCAGTAAGACAGGGTTATTTGATAAAAATCAGCTGTTACCCACAGCAAGTGAGATTGCATTAGTTTGTTTTTTTGAGTACACGGAAAATGACACTTCAGCTATTTTATACTTAGAGTCAGGATTGTATCTACATACTTCTTGGAATACAGAGGCCAGTAGAAAGCAACATATGAAACAAAACTAGAAACACAGAGCATGGCATTTTATGATGGGAATCTGGATTGCATCACTGGCCATCACTATCCCCTGTAAAACTCATAAGCCTTTCAACTCATGGATGTGAAAGCCTGTTAGCACACTGAGTCAATGATCCCTGCTCAGAGGCACCCTTCTGACTATTTACCGTCCATCCTTCCACTCTCCATTGCATCTAATCATTAAAAAATATAAACACCCCAAATATGCAAGGACGATAACAAGAAAGCACGAAGAACCAGGCAGGCCATTCATTTTCGGGTAAAGTTAGAAGTGAACAAGATGCCCTGCCCTACAAACTTTACTATATGTCAGGTAATTGTGTCCCTACAAGAAAACCTAAGACAGAGAACACTGCTTTGCCTTACCAAACTTTTGCATGTAAATAAGATGTGGAAATCTGCTCCCCCTCGTTGCAGTCTCTCAGGATTAGTGGTCTCTACAGAGAATCTCAATACGCAAAGACTGTACAACATTTATGGACAAGGAAAGTAAACAGAGTCCTTTTCGTTTGGAAGAATCTTTGAAGAATCAGACTGCTGCCAGCTTCGTTCAGCTAGGACCCTTCATCTGAATTACTCATTTTGCATTTTGTATTTTTAGAAAAAATATATAGTAACCAAAATCATTTGCATTCCAACCTGTTCCAGAAAGCACTGCACTGCAGAAGACAAAACTCCTCTGAAATGCCGATAGCCCAGACCAGTTTTCCAAGATGAAACTGTATTCCAAAACTTGATATAATTAAGCAAGAAGGTCAAAAAGCCTGTTAGGCAGCAATCCAATCCCTTCCTCATAATCTGCCTTGTCCCACCGGTTTGGGTTGGGATGGCAGGAGAAAACTTTGCTTACAGCTACAATGTGTACATGCCGACTCACGAGGGGAAACGTGCATGGCTTAAATCAGCTTTGTGCTCCTCTGATACCAGGCCATCTGTGTACCAGCTGTCCTCTGGTGAAAAAAGGAGCACACTGAATGTTTGCTGCAGGGCTTTTCACACATTTCTGTGCCTTGTCAGCAAACTTGTTCTAACGTGAGAGATTTGGCCGCTCACTTTACTCTGTTCTCTTTCTTTCTTACCCATGTGTATACCCACACAAAGATCCTAACAGTCAGGAGAGACTGCTGCAGGCAAGCTACAAAAGAGATACCAGAATTTTTCAGCTACTGCACTGTGTGCTACCCATCATCACTGTGTCTAATTATCTTGCACTCTGTACCTAGGCCTAAGATATCCAGGGGACTCTGTGCGCTATTCAACATTTTTCCTGTTTCCATTCTCAAAATTCTGTTAAGGGTATCCTTGTATGTAGTTTCTTGTGTTGGCTTTCTTTTTTTACTTGGTATATTTTATTTTCTCTTATTTCAGTGGATTTGCCATAAAAAGCACTGCCAGTGCTTAGAGGCTGAGAGCATCATTCTCATCATGTTAGAGAGAAGACCATTATGTGGCCACATAATGGGAACAGCAGGATGCTTAATTCATCTATTCTGTTCTAAAATTCATTTTAATAGCTCCCCTTTTTTTTTTTTCAGCAGAGAAGATTTTGATTCAGGTACTTTTAGACCTTGTCCTTATTTCTTGGTCATGACTCTTAGGATAGTTTAAAAATCATACTAGTAAAGACCCTTTAAAATAACCAGGGTTTGTTGCACTGATAGCTCTGAAGAGTGAACCAGGGCACGAAACAGTCACCAGGAGTCCAGCAATCACTAAGGGAACTGGAGTATGGGGTAGCCTAAGCCTTATTGTGTACCAGCGGGAAGAGCATTACACAGTAATCCCAACTGGAGCTACAAATGGCTCACTGTGACGGATGTGCTCATTCAGTATTTGCTGTGGATAGCTCTTTGCTTGAAAAGAAGGGTTGTTTCTTGAGAAGCTGGAGGTAAGAAAAGGCAATTTTAAACACTGTAATTTCCTAGTTGTCCAAGCTGAGCAAGGAGGCCAGCAAGACGCTATGCACTTTGACAAACAGGAGCTTCAGAGGACAAGAAACAAGGCTGCAGGTAGATTTCCAGTGCCTTCTCTCTCCATTTTAGTTCAGTTTAGTTGAAGCAGTCACTGCTCAGGCAAAAGATGATTTCTTAGAGCTTAGAGACTTGCTTTCTTTTCAAAGTAACTTTTTAGCTGTCTCATTACTGAGCATGCAAATAGCCGAAGGTTGACAGCATTTGTGGATGTTAAATTTGTTGTAATTCATCCACCTGTAAAAAAAACAATGCACTTTCTGGGATGGGACAGCCCTGCAAAAGGTTTTCAAAGGTGTTACCAGCCTCCAGCCTGGGGCACAGCCTTCAACTGCCAGCACCCTCCACCCAGGGGAAGCCCATGGAAGCCATTATTTAACATTTAACAATGTTAAATTTAAAAAAGCAGTTTAAAAAATGCATGAGAGAGGTTAAGCATCACGAACTTTAAGGTTTTGTCTCCAACCCTGCCTGTAAGGAGGACACATGCACTGCACAAAAATTCAAAAACACAGACCCCATAGGTTTATATTAGGAAGCAAATATTTTCAGAAAAAAAGTCTCCAGGGAAGGCATACAAGGTGACCCGTCCTTGTCACAAGTCAAATCCACGGGTTTGCCCACAAGTCACGCACAGCTTTGGCGTGCCTGTGATTTCAGGTCAGGAAAATGCCTCAGAAGAACAAAATAGCGCTTTGATACGGACTGATGCCCACAGTGATGCTGTGTCAACCACTTCAAACCAGTGAAGCCAAGAAAAGAAGGCAGTGGCACTAGAGATGGAGGCTTTCTCCTTTTATTGAAAAACGCTCCATCTCAAAAGAATGGTGTTCCAAAGGGATTCCTAGAAAAGGGCTCTGTGAAGAGAAACCCTGAACATAAGAAACATTAAGAGAAGAAATTACTTGAAGTTTCACTGTAAGTCAGTTTAGCTCTAGCACCAGAAAAGGCTTTTTCTGCCTTTTGATGCCTTTCTGGCTTCCATGCCAGCAGTCCAACCCTACCATTACCAAACATCACTCATGCAGTTCATGCTGGGGTCATTCAACCCATCTCGCTGCTACCAGCAGCGGAGGCAGACTGCTAAGCATGTAGAGCCAGATTCACCAGTGGATGCTGGCTGCTTTGTACCACTCCAGTGATGCAAAGCAGCTGTAAAGCAGGTTTAACAGGCCTGTTAAAAAACCTTTGTTATTGCTTTGTGTTGCCGACACAGTCCAAAGCTGCCAGAGCAGCCCAAGGAATCTGATTCTCTGCTTTATTTTTGCAAAAAAGTGGAAGTGTTAACCCTGACTTTGAATCCTGTGAAAATATTTAATAAAGTCCACTGGGAGGACCTTATATATTGACAGCTTTAAACTGAGTTCACCAGCTCTTCTCTAGATACACCATTCCTGTCAGTTTTCCGCAGAAGACTGGATTTGTCCTTCTTTTTGGTAGCCATTGAACTTTTTGCAATAATATACATTCATATATATCAACAACTTAAAAATTAAACTCTGTCCTCATTGATCACAATAATTTTCAATTTTATGATGACATAGAAAGCACAAAACCTTCCAGGCTTCCTACATCATGACACACGGTCTTTTCAAGCAAGACCATGGTACATAAAACTATCAATGTGTACATCGATAATATTGCATACACAGAATACACATATAGTTACACACTAACCCCAAGGCAAGAAGATACTGTGACAGTGAAATTTAACTGGTTTTATTACAGACTAGGAAGCAAGAGTTCAGACCTCTTATTAGACTCATGATGAAGTAAACTGTGCTCTAAGAATGTATAAACAGTACAAAGTTAAGAGACCTGAGGCATCACAGGCAGCTGGATGTGGCACAGCCATACCGGTTTTGGTTTGCTGCCAGACACAGAAAACTGGCCTATCTGTAGCTCAGTGGGACACCTTGGCTCAATCGGATGTTCAACTTTCTGAACTCCAAACAAAGGTCTGAAAAGAGTCCTCTATCCAAAGAGTCCTGTTAAGATGGATGAGGTGCAGATTTAAATACTGAAGGCTGTATATCATCATCATTTATCTACACAGTCTTACAAACCTCTGCTACATAAGCTCCTGTCAGATCCCACTAGAGAGCAAAATCTCCTTTCATTGCAAAGTTGTATTTGCATAATTATGAACATTCTCCTTCACCCCTTTCAAGTTTTAGCTATTCATTTTCAGCTTGACAGAAAAACTACTAGATAAAGTTATAAGGCATATTTTGTGGAAGAATTAAGTCTACAATACACCTGTTAAATATGCTGTTATCAAAAGAAAAAGAAGACTTTGTCCTTCTTAAATCAAAATTACATAATTATTCAATGTCACTCTGAAAAATAATGGCAAAACTGTTCTATAAAGCCCCAATCTGGCAATCAATTAAAAATATATATCTTTATAAATTACCTATAACATCTACACAGAGAACATTAGATCCTCCCATTTCAAGATTAAATCTAGCCACTCCTAAACCCCTAGGAATCTGACACTAAGATTTAAATTATGAGAGGCACAGCTTTTCCTATACTGCCTCTCCCACCTATGACTGGAATAACAGAATTTGCACTAGCCTCTTAGAATGACATTTTCTTATCGAGAGACTGAAATGCTTCAAAATACATTTCAAAATAACCTGGAAAGTATCTAAGAAAATAAGCTCACGTTGCAAAAAAAAAAAACCCTTATTATTCCTTACCTAACAAGGTGTAAGAAACAATGTTTTCAAAAAACAGGATAGCCACTACTTTTTCTGTTGTATATGGATTCCCTGGTGTCTGAATTCTCTCTGCAGTTTTCTTTCATTTAGGATATCGCAAGGCCTTTCTTTTCAGCTTGGCTGTATACTTTCTTTAAAATTATGTTTCTTTAGAACACTTTCCCTTTTGTTTCATTGGAGTGATATCTGTCAACAAACTTATCCAGAAGAAGAGTTGGAAAGCTATGCAAACACCTGCAGTGTGGTACTACAATCCTTCTTCCCCTAGAAAGCCACACTAAAGGCATTTTAACTAAAAAGTCTGAAAAAATAACAAATACTAGAAAACCAGTAAAATAGAAGTTACCATTTTATGGCAGCCTCCAAACATGCAAACAATGCCCCCTCTTTAATAAGCTTTTATTTCATTTATTTTAAAGGAAATAAAGAATTAAGCAGTGAACTGAAGCAGAGCCCACCCTTCTCTACACTCCAGAAGAAGAGTTGACAACACCAATAATTCATGTAAAGTGTGCCGTACTACACTGACATCTGCAAGGAGTTCATCATTCTTTGACGTTGTTTTCTTTTATGAAGTGTCTTGCTTTTCCTTAGACTAACTACCCACCCTCCCCCCCCACCATTGTTAAATGAAAATCCGGCAGCACAGAGTACCCTGGAGCATCCTACCCTGAAACTGAAGAGAAGCTGGAAGATGCAAAGACTAGAGAACCTGCATTTTTCTCCTCAGGTGGCAGCTGCTTTTTGTTAGTTTAGGCTCATCTTTGTCAAACATTACCAAGACAAAAGCACTAATGTCAATCTTTCACTGACCAGTACATGAATATAATTCTCTTCAGTAACTCAGAAGTAATATCTGGATCCCATAGAGCAGACCCAGAGGAAATCTGTGCCAGGCTGAAGTTTAATTATCAAGCAGGATATTAAAATCCTGATATCAATGTTGTCAACATTTCAATAACAAGTATGGTTCCAAGAATCATTGTGGCTTGGAATGTATCTTTAATCACTTCTAATGTAATAATATCTCTTCAGTAAGGCCTGTTAATATTGGTTAAGTCAGCAACCATATTAATCAGCAGTACAGATGGATAATTTCTGCCTTAAAACAGCAGCTGAACTGATTATAAGTTCTTGCCAAATTTATGCAGGAGAACTACCTGCATTCTGAATTCTATGCTTAAATTTCCTCTGACAAGGAAAAAAGGAATTAAAATTTCTTGCAGAACTGCTGAATATGCTGCACCTGGGGAATCCTGTGGCAAGCCTCCACCTTGCACACTGGCTTGCACACAGAAGGGCCTCTGCAGTTTAATTCAGCTTAAGGCAAAGCAGCATCCCAAGAAACCGATAACAAAGTGATGGATCAGCTGCCCCAAACTACCCCAGGATGCTCTGTGCTCAGTCACTCAATGAGATTCTTACGATTAAGATCACACCTCTTTAGTGCAAACACACCAAAGCCAGCCCTCCTGGCCTGCTTTGGTTGATGGAGAACAAAGGGAAGAAAACAAGGGTATGTTTTCACTACAGATCATAACAGTGTACAGCAGGATTGGGCAAGACAAAGCAGGAAAACCAGCACAATTAGGAGAGCAATCTATACCCAGTAGGCTAGTAAAGTGCTTTCAATTCAACAGATGCTTGAAGCCATTGCCTGGGACAAAGACAAGTTGATTTTCTACCAGGAGCCCCTTTGAAAAGCACTACCTCTGCCTTCCAGCTGGCATATTTAATCTTCAATTTAATCTTCAATTCGACCCAAAAGGTCAAGGTGTCTCATGTCCATGGGAGACTCCTAAAATAGCTGGTAATGAGTTAATTCAGATTCTAGAAATATTTCAGACACAATACATGAGTATGTGGGGGTTATCCAAAAAAAGTATTCATTTAATAAAATTATTATATTAAGATACCTTATAAAAAATGGATACCTTTACTGACATGACTTTTGTCTTTCCATTAATTGATAGAATGCTCTATTAGTCAGATATCCTTATTCCAGCAAGATAAGAATGTAGAGATACACAGCACCTTACAGGTGAAGATTAGCTGGTTAATCAAAAAGTTACTACCTGTGTCACTGAGTGTCCAGCAAGTACTCTGCTTTGTTATCAGCTCCATCTCCTTTTCACTAAAAGGCAGAGGATGAAGTCACAATGCCTATCAACGATTTCACAAGTATGCTTTTATCTTGTCAATAAAAATACATATTAAACATCATCTCAAAGATACCTCATATAAGGCAGCAAACAAAAATTTGCTATATAGCTTCAGGTACTTAAAGGTCCTGGATGAATTTTTTACTAATATGCTTACTTTGGTTCATGATCTAGATAAAATTCATTCTATGTCTGTTTTATTTTACATTGAGCTGGCAAAGTTAACAGGTCAGACAGCAGCTTTTAAAAACATTTAAATAAAGCACTTACAGTTCTACCGAAGATAGTCTGTTATCAGGAAAAAAAAAAAATCTACATCTCTTCATCTCTCTATTAACAGGGAACTTTGCATTACTCCTGGTTTATTTGCCATATATGCAGAAAAAATATCATCAATGAAGTAAATGTTCATATATTCCCCCCCAGCTTTAATTCCAATTCTGCAACTTTCTCGTTGCATGGCCTTGGGCAGTCATTTGCCTTTAGTCTTACTTTGCTCATTGTAAAAGAAGAGCATTGCCATCTACCTCGGAAGACCATACCCCTCTACCTCATAAAGATGTTGTACTGACTGACTGATAGCTACCAAGTACAAAGAACACATAAAAATGCTAAGTGTTATTATTATACCTGACCATCACATGGTACTCCATAAATTATCCAATTGCCTGAAATTCATTATTATTATTTCATCATGTTTAAGCTAGTGTGGCAGTTATGACACTTTCAAAAGCCATCTTCATTTACTATCAAACAAGGACACAATGAGGCAGGAGCTATGGAAACAGCTGTCAAGAAATAGTCTCTTCTTCTGTTCTCAGAATATTAATAGTTTAGCCATAAGCTGAAAGTGCTGGCTAGCAGAATAAATAAATCAGCACAGAATTTGGAGTTTATTCTTTCTTAATGCTCTCTACGTTAGATTATTTACCTATATCTGAAATTCTTGGAACTTAGGTAAATTCTGTTTCTCTAGAGTGAGTGGCAGCATGAAATCTCAAAATGTTGTGCTATCGCCTAACCTTGTTTACAGACTCTATTACCTACTGCTGTCCCAAAAAATGCATTTCTATTATAATAGCTCCAAGACCTTACTAAAGCATGCTGCCCTTCTAGAGCTACTGGAAATTACTCCGACATCACAAAATTTACATTCAGGACAGCATTTCCCCCCTGCTTCACAAAACACCTCCCAAAAGCCACATTCTGCTGCGGAAGGGTTTAGAGATTTTTGTGATTAATATACTCTGCCTCACGGCAGCCTTCCCCGCTGCACAGGGTTTAAGGCTGGGCTTTTAGAACAGTCTGTAAACTTTCCACTGCCCCGTATAATTGTTCAAATATCCAGCTGCTGCCTGAGCTCCAAAGCCTGCAAAACGTTATGTTGTATGAACTTCATTCGATACAACCAAAACTGCTTCTATGGATGGTTGGACAAGGGGTGCTCACTTTGGCCAGATTCCCCTTCTATGCATAAAGAGAATATCAAAGTGATGAATTGAAGGAAAACTAAATGTTTTGAGTTTGCAAAGGCTGATCATTCTTTTTTTCTTCATTTGAAAAATCCTGGCTGACAGAATTAAGTCCTCAAAGCTCATTAAGTTTGTATTTTTTTTTTTTTATTACTGCCTGCTTCTCACCAAAGCTGTAAAATAAAAGAATGAATCGGTAGTGTGTGTCCAATTAAGTCATGTTTACAAATAATTTCTCATTATCTGCTTAGAAATAATGATGATTTATGGTCATTCTGGGATGTACTGTAAGTTTGGAACTTCCTATTTCAGACATAAAATCTATTATGGAGTCCTGGAACTTTTATTAAATTGTAGTCTCTGTCAGAGAGAGAACCTCACTCAGACCTCTCAAGGGACTTTGTATATGTAAATTTAATTTTAAAATCCTTTAAATATATTTAAATGTATGCATTTCCAAGCTCTTGTGGCCATAGTATATCTTAACTGGAAAAAAAAATCATACATAAATGATTCATGAGGCACTTACTTGCTGGGATGACAGAGAGGAGACAGAGAGCCACCCAAAGTTTTAAAAAGTCTTGCCCTCCTGCATCTCAGGACACAAGATAGACAAAGCCTGAATTACACCATACACTGGGTATGTCAGGTTTAAAATTAAGACAGCGGAGCCTTCATCATCACCAAAGACATTTTAGGTATGTGCCCATTTGCTGAGCAGAAGGGGGAGGGAAGCACCTCCCAGCACTGCTGTGATGGGAAAGTTGGGACTTCTCCCACAGAGCGCCCAAGCACGTACAATGGGCAAAGGACCAGGGAATTCATACAGCTAATTCACAGCTGAACAACTGCTCAGTGGGTTGCTCTGATATACTAGGACTGTATGAAATTAAGAAATGTTGTTACTTCATGCAGGCTTGAATAGAAAGAAGCTTCCTAACACAGAAAAGACATAAGCAAACATTGTAATAGGACTAATAGTGGATTTACAGGAGTGAAAAGACCTATTGAATATACACACACAAAAGCATAATTTAATGTGTAAAGTGTCTGTCTCTTGATGAATAGGTTGGAAATTCAATAGTAAAAAACATGCAAATGGCCATAAGATTTTTAAAGGGATAAAGTCTGAAAATAGTCTGGTTTTCATTCTAATAGAGTTACCATGATAGTTTTCCCATAAAGTCAAAGCTCCTTTATTGCTAATTGGGTTTGCCTGCAGAAAGCTTAGGCATTCAAACACTGTTTCCTTTCCTTTTATAATGCCTTCTTTTATAAAGTAGTCATTCTCATTCATGATCTCTTCTCTGATGAAGAAAATATATTTAGATTCCTGTGGGGGAAAAATAAAATACTGAAGGTTACAACTCTATTATTGTAATCAGTTTATGCCCACAGGTTAGGAACAAGGAAGGGAGAGAATTGTCATCAGAGAGAGAGGAAATTCCCTACATGTTTTTCAATGCCTATAGCCAGAGCTGGCTCTATAATTTGCATTATCATATCTGCATGGGAAATCACAACACATGCAACCGAGCATTTATAACTTCCTTGTGTTCTCTTGACTGCTGGCCCAAGCAAAAGAGGTGTAAGTACTTGTTTCTAAATATAGACCTTGAAAGCAATGAAAACTAACATGAAAAGATACATTAATTATTTTTAAATATATGTCTAATGTTATCCCATTAATATTGTAGGGATTACATAAAACAAGATGCAGATATTTACTGATGGTACAGAAAGTTTTTCTGCTGCAAGGCTAGTTAGTTTAACATACCTTATGTATATTTACCCAGCAAAACATCCCTTTTTTATCTTAAGAGTCTTAGGAAACTTCCTTCAAACAGCAGGCTGCTTGGCTTATACAGCAGGAACAAGTTCAAAACATTGCCAGAAGAATTTAAATTCTAATGGTTATGTTTTTACCTTCACACAAAATTTGACTTTAAAATTCTTACTGATATCACAGTATGTGAATCAGCAGCTATGCTTTGTCTCAAACCTCATCTACATTGGACAAATGTACCATGACAGCAACATGACATCTGCAGTGAAACACCACACCAGAGCTTCTTGTGTGTTTGTACTTGATGAAATTAAACCGGTGTTAGTGAGGTAGGATGTTTAGCTTTTACTACTGTTTTTATTACAGTTCTTTACCAAGACTGAATCTTCATTGTTCTTAATTGTAAATACCCTTAGAGATAGGGAAAAACCTTTTACCAAAAAAACACCCCACATCTATATTTTTAAAATTTTAAAAAGGTGTGCTACATTCTGGGAAACAGCAGTGAAAACAATGCTATAGTCTCATTGAAGAAAGATTGCCTACTCAGAAATTTATCTTACACTAGTAAGTTCTGACAGGACTTTTTCCTGGCTAACCTCTACTACTGAGTATCAGCTTGCATTTATCAGCTGTGCAAGGACCTGAGATGGAGAATTGATGAAGGTTAAAATTACCTAATTTTGTTTGGCGGTTACCTGTGGTCATGCTGTGGATTTGCTGGATTTGATTCACTGTATGGCCGTACAGATGCTTCTGCCAGCGTAAGGAGGGTATGGGGCAGAACAAATGAGCTCGTTCCTTTTCAGGTAAAACAGTGGTTCCATTTCAGGTAAACAACCCACACAACTGCAGTTGTCTCTGCTTTCCACTTTGTCCTACAAACCCAAAATTAAATTCTAAACAGCAAAGTGCCAGTTAGCTTTTAATTTATCTGTTATAATGGTGAGCAGTAGATGTATATATATACACACACACACACACACACACATATTTTAGTACATAAGCTGAGAGCTTTTAAATAGCAACTAAAGCATCATTTTTACCATAAGACTTACTTAAAAGTGAAAATGCCATGTCTCAACCTCTACTAGTTTATACAAAAGTAAGCAGCTTCTCTGACTTGTATACAAACTCTCAGTTGGAACAAGAAACTAAGGGAAGTAAAAGGGTGAAAACTTCACCCCATAATGTTCCTCCAGAAGACAATCATGTAATAACCACTTGATAGTTTTAAAAGGGAGCTAGAAGATATTAGTCACAGAGGAATTTGTTTTGCATCCATGATATGTACTGCCAAGAGAAGCCACTCAGTCAACAGTAAACTATTAATAAATTATGATCTTTCTTCCAGTTCTCAGTATTTCTTCAAGGAGGGACTTGACATAAATGACTTCTAAGATTTATTAGGACACTCCTGATTTAAGGTATCCAAGCATATTCTGGCATTGCCTGTTACTTTTTGGCATTACTTTAAGTTTCATTTTGGACAGCACAGATCACTTTGTTATACGTAGGACAGAAATTATAGATTCATGAACCTCAATATATAAAGCAGGGGTTTTTATAATGCCAGTTGTAGATGCCATATTTGACATGTGATGCATAGTGCTACTGGTAAGGTTTTGATCAGAATGCATCATTCATTTCAGCAAAATGAAGCACTGACTATTTGGAATCAATAACTGGAAGAAATATCTACAGGCCATAATATGCTTTTTAGTTCTGGGCCTGAAAATTTGTCACCACCTCTGATACTTGTTTGGCAGTGTTCTGGCTTTCAGCCAGGACAGAGTTAATTTTTTTACAGTAGCTGTGGGGGGTGAGCCTCGAGCCTTTGGGGCATGTCTGGGTTGCTTTTCCATACCAGCAGGGGCAGGAGAAAGGCACTCTCACTTCAGAGGAGGTGGGAGTGGTTTGTGGTAAGGAAAAAGCTGTTGGCATGGGGGGTCCATTCACCATTGCTCAAAGTCACAGGTTCACACCAGGTCGGGTCAGTCAGTGAGCATTTTCTGCATGTAAATCACCCTCTTTTTGTATATTTCTGGGTTTGTATCTCATCGCTGTTTCCAGTAAATAGTTTTAATCTCAACCCATCTTTTTAACCCTTTTTTGTGCCTCCAAGTCTTAACCCCACCCTGAAGTGGGAGAGAGGAGGGGGCAAGGGGCATCTCTTTTGGGAGAGTCTCAGGAAAAGGGGATGGGGATGGGGGGAGCTAAATTGCAGATTGCTGTTCCTAAACCACGACAAGCAGCGATGATGTTTTCAGTCAAGAAACCAAGAGGTGAACTACAAGCTTTGTGGTGAAACTTCAAAACACCTGTCACATCCTCATTGAATTCTGCCGCACGGAGTTACAGAATGAATTCCCTTAAATTATTTGACAGGTGATGTTTTAAGATCTGGCAAAAAAAGGAAAAAACATCACAAGCGCTTCTCATCTGTGCAAGACAGATACATGTTCTGTTGTCCTGTTTTCTCTCCTTCTGCCTGTCAATTCTCTCAGAGCTTTAAGCTGGGGCTGACTGAGCAGATCCCTTGTCTTCTCAGGAAGACCTTTTAAAGCACATATATAACAAAAACTCAGGAGAAACAGTCACTAAAATCTTCAGGAAATAAATGTGCAAGTTTTCACTGGAGAAACCAATATTGTTTCATCCAGACTTATTTCCTAGTCATTGCATATACTAACTTCTCATAGCATAACTTCTAACACCATCAGAGATAACTATTTAAGCAAAAGTCAGAAAATCTCTATTAATTACTTGTAGCTTAAGAAAATATACCAACAAATCATCTTGAGAAGCAGCAGCAATTCCAGTGTAATATGGACCTCAACAGCCCAACTCTATACCAGAAAGAGGTAGTCTGTGCCACAACCTGGACCCTACCTAATATTCCATAATTGTATACCAACAAAATCAGTGTCCCCTCCCCTGAAAGTAATAAGTTTTTATGGAAATAGAAAATAATTTGAATTTTGAAAAAGAAAATAATGACACCAACACAAACTCGGTCACGACACAAGGAACAGTACTCATCCTGTTCTAAAGTGTACTTTAAGAGCATGTGCAAAATTTCAGTGACCTGGTTTTATGCATGGCAGAGTATTGCTCTGTGTAAGGGCCTTTGAACAAACCAGCCACAGAAGGTGGTCCTTTACTGAGTCACCATTCACAGCTCCTAGAGCATGGACAGGCAGCGGAGAAATATTCTTAAATTGAGGAATGACAACATGTCTGTAAAACTGTCTGGTTTAAAAGCTTCACCCAGGCTTTCTGGGATAAAACTTGGGATTTTTTTCTTGAGAGGATAAACAGCTATTATACATAGACCATCTTGTGTTCATTAGCTAATGCCCAGCTGTGAGATGTGCTGAACTTCAGCATTAAACAGTCATTAGTGGAACATAATTTGGTGCTTTACAAACACTCACTAAATACAGTAATGTTTATAAGAAATCTTCCACTAAAACTTAGGAAATAGCATTTTTTCCATGTTTTCTGAGGACTGAGGTCAGAAATAACTTATACAATATGCCAAAACAAAGATGATCAACCTGGCTGTAACTAGCAGCCTTGTCAAATGTAGGTTAATAAACACCAACAACAAAAAATTGAGAAAGAGAACAAACTAGGGTTGAAGATGAAGCAGGGAAACTGTTTCAATGACAGACATTTCCTCTTCACAGACCATAAATCAAGTCTTCATCAAAGTACTTTGCTGCAGTCTTGATCATAATGTGTAAATACTGTACAAAGTTTAAAATTATTTTTGTAATGTTAACACATTGCCTGTGGGATTGGATCCTGCAGCAAAGAAACCACTTTTAGTCCAGGTTTACACAGCAGGTATCTGGCATTTATAAGATTATGACATGCTAAATAGCTTTATTTAAGTGCCCAGTCTCCTTGCTTTCAGTAATGTATTTTTTTTTATTTTAATCGAAGTGCCTCTACAACATCTTGGCAATGACCTAGCTATAAACAAAATAAAAAATCTGGAATTAAACTTAAACTCTCACATCTTCTGCTCTGTTCTTTATTATATTCACAAAACACAGTAGAGGAATCCAGCAGTTCAAAATTCAGTCGGAATTCATTAGGTAAACTGTTGTCTGTGGAGGGAAAAAAGTATACAGGCTGCAAGCACCTTTGGAACATTTCCTAGTAAAATTATGTAGAAAAAAACAGTTATTACATCTAGAAAAAAGAACGCAGAGAAAAAATGTTAAAAAGTGCATTCCAGCAATATACAGGTTAAGGAACTAGGGACATAACTAAGACCACAAGCAATTCCTTTTGAAAATTCAAGGCTGTGGCAATTCCTTGTAAGTAACTGTAGTACCTACATTCAAAGCTTGGAACAGGGCATTCATGGCCACTAATCACCTAGTGACCACTTTAAAATAAAGGAGAGGAGCCTGCATGGTGCTACACAAAAAGTGTGGAGAAGGAGGCCTATTCCCAGGGTCTGGAGCCACTCTTTGGTTCTACTGAGAGAGGTGATACCACACAGCCACATCTAGACTTCCACAGTGGCCTGGGTTTGAATAGACTGTCATCCCAAATGCCCTGACCATCATCCTGGAGCTGTGAGTAGCAGATTTCCTACAGAGGCCCAAGAGGAGCAAAAGCCAAGTCTGGGTAGTGCCTGATGGAGGAGATGCTGCCCAGGCTCTTCTCTCCATGAGAGTCATGGACCTCACCTAGCCCTGCATAACTGGCTTCACTTCTTCAAGCAAGGGAGAATTGTCCTCTCTTCATTGCTTCTGCTGAAGCTTTCTTAATCCTTACATACAATTTAGACAACGAGAGAAACAAAGAGAAAACAGAGTAAATTCAAAGAACTAAAATAATTTGCAACTGGCATACGAAGAAATTTTTAAGAAAATAATGCATTTGGCAACTGTGGAAGAGATATTCAAGCTACACTCCTGCAGAAAGCATCTATATAAAGGCAAAGGAACTGCTTTACCATGTCCATAATACAGGTCAGTAGGTAAAATGAAGAAATCAAATATTTAGGGAACGTCAGTCAGGGATGACTCTGACAGTCAGATGTCAACAATTTGGAAGGAAACATCCTCATTTTTGACCTGGAGCAATCCAACTGAGGTGAGAAATGTGCCTGGAAATATGAAAGGCAGCAGGGAAGCATCAGCTGCTCACCCTTGCATTGTCTGCAGCTGAACAGAGCCCCCACTGCTTTGAGGCAAGTACTAATCATCTGCTGGCACAATGGTATTACAACAATAAAACACTCAGATTTTAAACAGTCTTGAGTGTCTTTTTCTTCCACAGAAAAATAAAGTCTCACAGATGAACGCTGAATTGCAAACTCCTACTGTATACATGTATGTGTATAAATAGCTTATTTTCTTGTATTAATTCCATTCATTTTAACTCAGCCACAGTGAAGCTCTCCTGAAACACCTGTTCTTGTAAAGCTTCATCTCCATGTCTTGTGTATTCAAAAATTTTGGATGTCTCTAAATAGAAGACAGTTATGAAGTTGGTACTGCTTGAGCAACAAAGCCTATGTTAGTCCAAGTCCAGACAGCAGTATAAATTAATTTTAATAGAATCACATTAAATAAATTTACTGCTTTTATCGCTAGCACTTGAGTTTTGTTTTTTAACATAAAAAAAAGTATAAAAAAATATTACTTCGCTGTGGATGAAATGTGGAACAGATCAGGTAATGAAGACACAGAGTATGTCACTGCAAGGAGAGGTTTGGGGAGGAAAATGCTGCCACTGCATGAGTAGTTGTCTTTATGGCAAATTAATTTGTCTTAAGAGCATAATGAAACTTCTGCTGCTGTAGCATCTCTTACTGCAGCTCTTCTTTGACTCTGCCTCCTGCACTGGCTTTCATTTTGCAGTCATAGATAGCATTTTATACACACATTTAACTGTATGAACTCCTAAGACTCCACCATATGCACCACCACTGTAATTATCACTGTTCAGAGAGTACATCTACATTTTTAAGTACTAGGACACCTTTAAGCACAACAACAATATGGTTCCAATATGTGTAAATTTCAAGTGTTGAATTATAATTGAATGGCTCATCTCATCTGATCCAGTAAAAAGTATTAATGAAAAACATCTTTATTCCCTAGTTGTCTTCGCTATCGATCCATACTGGAAATCAAATTTTGTGAACCATTTGTTTTGTTAAGCCCTTTTGATATTATGTAGAAATGTGAGGTTTCATTCTAATTAAATGCACAGCACAATTTTTCTTACAACACAATTAAAATAGCCATTTATGCCCATAACAAGACGGTTACCACTCTATGTCCTGCAGCTAATTGCGATCATTCATAAACACAAACGATGAAGAATTTTCAGTGGTGCACACCTGCCCCCTTGTGCCAGTTTTACACGACTGCCTTTTCCCTTGCTAATGAACTACAGCACACCCGGCCCTGAAGGGCTGTATTAAAACCTCACATGCAGGTATTTTGCTCCTCATCTTCTTTTTCAGCGTACAACAGACAAAGAAAAGAGATATCATTGTATATCTCCATCTCAGCTACTAGACCTTTTTTTCTAAAAATGCAGAGAGATTTAGAAAAATGGGAATAGGTTCATAGCTATCAATCATACTTGTATCAGGAGGACTGCAGCAAATTACTGTGGCCAGTGGCAGTTTCTGAATGTCTTCAATGCACCACACGAAGAGACCTTTGCTCTCATAACAGCAGAAAACTGCCCAGATAAAAAAAAAGAAACAAGAGAAGCTTGTTCTGTCCTGCAAAAAGAAAGAAAGTAAACTATGAAGGCTGCTTTTCAATATAAAAACCTACCACACTTGGAAAATGGTTGGCCAAGGGGGGCATTGAATGCTTTTGAGTGCAATTCGATTTGAAGAAAAAAACCTAAATTCAGTAATGTTTGTTCTGCTCCTCCAGGCTTTGTAGCTGGACTGGAGAGTGTGAAAAATATTCACCACAAGTGCTCATATATCCACCTAGGAGAAATGGTGCTTGAACATCAACTACCCCTTCCTACAAGCCATGTGCAGGAGTAAGTGGCAGGGCTCAGCTCCCAGGTAATGCAATCCATCACAGCCCTGGTACCTCTGGGGTACCTCTGGCTCAGCAGCTCCTCCTGCCTCCCCTGGGTCTGCATTCCCTCCTGGCACACCGGCTACACCGTCTCCATTGCTGCACTACCACCCCCAAGGTAACATGTCCCTGTGTCCCTCCTGCCACAGCTGCTGCTCTGATGGTTGAGATAAAAACATGCATAAAAGTACAAAGAGCAACATACATTAAAATAAAATTTTAAAAAGGAGGGCTCATAAATCTGTGAGTATTGAGCCCATGCTGAATGGCAGGGCTGATCTACGTGTTTTGCAGAAGGTGCCAACCAGAGTGACTTGCCCTGAGAAGGTTTGCACTCAGGACCTGCTGAGGTGAGGTTACACCAGCTCATCAGTGGCAAAATGTCACTTCCTCAGAGATTTGTGAGCAGCACGCAAGCCCTTAACAAAGGTGGGACAAAATTGGGATTTGGCCCTCACCTTTTCCAGATGTCCCATTTCTGCTTGAAGATTTCCTATCTGTTCAAGGCCAACATAATTCTCCCATGCATTCCACACAACATGATTTAAATATGACCCATGATATGTTTCGCCACACAGGATGTACTGAGTCAAAGCTATGCACAATATATATCATCCTTTAAAATTTTCATGACAGCAGGTAGGAAATGCTGAAGCCAAAATGAGGTCTTAAACATCTCCAAGCTAAAGCCCCTCACCTAGGATGGCACAGGCACTCATCAATCCCCACTCATGTCTAACAGCCCTGAACTCTTTGCTGAGAGGGTGTGCTGGTTTGGACACAAATCCAGGAGGAAACAGAGGGTGTATCTCAGATCCTATTATAAAAAATCAGGACAAGATGGTCTTTCAGAGCATGACTGATTTAGTCATCCAGTAACTCAAATCCTCATCCAGGATTTGTTAGTTCTTCTCACCACCAAAGCAGTTTTGAATAAGTATCTTGCCCAAGAATTCAGAACTGATATCCATTTCACTGATGATGTCTCATTTTACATAGCTTAATTAAATATTCCTTAAACTAAACAGATGGATAGTAAGTCAGCATAGCTCTAGCTTCATTGTTAGATACTTGGTTTAAGGGTAAACAAAATGCCTAATTCAGTAAGCATTTCACTGTTTATATTTATATGACTGGTTTCATAGAGCACACTGGAGTGTTAATGTTGAGTGAAACTTCCAACACCACTCTGTAATCATACTCAGATTTCAGTTGTAATTTGAAAAACTCACTAGTCTCTCATCTTCCTGGTTCTGAATCTAAATATATTATAAAATCTGCCTCTTCAACCTTGTTCTTGCCTCAGCTGAACACACAGCATGATGCAGACAAAAAACAGAGCAGATTAAGACACCTTAGTCTGGACTAAGAAACAAGGTCCCTTTATTCTGATATGATCCGTGGTTTCGTAGCATTGCTTTCTGAAGCTATATAAAGCTGTTCCATTCTGTACAGAACCTTTCACTGGATATTTGTACAGAATTTAAATAAAGAAAAGCTTTTTAAATACACTAAAGCAGCGACTAAGTAATCTTGTTCCACCTACCTTATTTAGCTGTGAAGTTCTGATCCAGTTGTAGATTCCCTATGATGGTGATCAGGGTTAAAGCATGTTGCAATAATACATTAAAAATCTCTTGTTATTTAACCCCCCAAAAAAGTGATTCAATTAACTTTAAAATATATGGTCACTAGACCAGCAGTATTTAGAGAAGGAAAAACTGGGCAGGCACAAGAGTGTGTGTAGATCAACTTGTAGGAGAAACTAATTTGATTGTGACCAGTGCCCACGCCCTTGTTTTGAATAATTTTGTACCAGTTCAGATTACATTTCTGGCCTTCTTGTAGGAGGCTGAGTAAGTCCTGTTCATATTCTTGATCTCTGAGAAAGTGCTGGGAAAAAGAAGGCTTAAAATAAGAAAAAATACACCTGTAGAATGGTAGGAAGCCCTCAAATTAGAGGATCTGATGTGTCCTTCCAGTTTAGCCATCATACCTTTATACCATAAGAAGCTGAAATAGAAAGAACACCAACAAAAACATAAGCAGTAACAAGTCAAACCAGTATTTAAAATCAAGCTGTCCAAAAGCAGCTTCAGCTGTTTTGACTTTATAGCATCTGGAAAATAAACCAAGTTGCAAAGTTATAATTTTATTAATCTCACAGAGCACTAGTACTGCAGTGATGGCTACTATTTTCAAAGGAGCGACAAGCTGAGAAAGATCTCACAGGAGTCTTTGCTTGGTGCTTGCTTCAACATCAAGACTTTTGCTGTTGCCATTGCAGCATGTGTCCTCCCTCTCATAATAATCACAGCTGTGCAACAGAGCATCATGGCCAGTGGCATTTGAACAGGGAGCATGTTATTTGTGCAATATGTTTCTTGAGGGTGGAATAAAGAGCCTTGGAATGAAGGATATTTCACAGATGTTACTTAGGATAGCAATGAAAAATCATAGGAAGAGAAAGCTACTTGAAGCACTCCAATGTTTGTGGTCTTTTTCCTATCACACAAAGGTAACTGCTACAGGGAATGCAACACTGAACATAGAGCAGAGCAAAACTGTTTTAGTGGGACTTATGGGCTGAAAGAAAATGCAAGGGAGCAAAGCTGAAGTATTGGTAACTCTAAGATTCGAAAGTATAACTGCAAAAATTGTCTTCCAAGACCTTATAACACCCTTGAATCTATTCTTCCACTGCAGATTAATTTCTCTAACAGTATGCTATTCATGCTGTGAGGGGCAGAGCTTTCCCACTATTTTTAATAAATTTAGAAAAAAGGAAAATAGTGGTTAGAAAAGCAAGCACACTGAACATCAATTCAAATGCCCAGCTCCACTTTGCATGTGGTTTGCCAAATCTTTCTGATTAACTTTATTTCCATATTGATCAAGGAATTGTTTAAGCTGCACAGCTAACTAGTTAACTACGAAAAATTGTCATCTAATTCTTGTATTTTTTTTTAATTGCTGGAGTAGAATTGAAAATGACAGTCTCCTGAATAGCTGGGTCACTCACATAAACACAAACTCATTTCTCAGTTGAACCACTTGCCAGCAAGACCTGATCTGCCACTTATCCCATTTAACTTGAGATATCCACACTGTATAATAGCTGCAGTCATCAAGGTCTGCCTAAACAGTCCCTTAGAGCATAATTCATCTAACACGTTTTAGATGCATGCTTTCTAATGTCAGTACAAGCTACAAAATTGGAGGATGTCAATGTCATCTTGAGTTAGAGGAGCTATAAGTCAGAAAAAGTGTTTATTTTATAATGACATATTTATTTATAGAAAGGCTGTGGTTTGGTACAAATAATCACATCTCACAGAGATCCCATCTGATGAATACAGAACAAGCAGTGCTAGGAACCGAAGGGTTCTGGTGAGCAGGATAGTGCCTATCCAACACAGCTTCCACAGTGAGCAACAGACTGCACTGACATGGTATGAGCCCTTCACTCTAACACTGATGAAGACAGAATGACTTCTGAATCAGGAGTTCAACCCAAAATCAGGGCTAACATAGTAAGGATGCTAATCTTCTGAAGAAGAGAATGAAGAACTGATTTAGGTATTGATGAGATGGCAAAAAATGTAATCTCTCTCTTTTCTGAAATCAGCAGCTTATTTCAGAAGCAGCCACAAGTACAACAGGCAAGTAAAGCCAGGGAAAAAACAGTCAAGAGGACTCCTCAGAGAGAACTGTTCATCGCTGAGGCAACAGAAATGTAACAGCACTTGGAGTAAAGGGGCTCATGCTAATATTCTTTGAGTTCTGCTCAAAGGTCTTGCCAGGAGAACAGGTAGGTGAGCCATACTAAAGTTCCAAATCTGAATGCAGAAACTATGGAGGCCAGAGAGGGGTCTGAAGGCCTGACTGGAGGGGCCCCAAGCCCATCAGGTTCAATGACAGAGATTTCAGAGCTTGACTGAAGGAAGAGGAGGCAAAAGGCAAAGAAGGACAATGAAGTCAGTATACAAGTGCTGGGAGAGGGAGAACTTAATGGGGAAATAACACTAGCATTTTTCAAGCAATTTAAAGTCTTCTCAGTACCTCAAGAAACCTCTTAAAAATATCTCCTTTGGGTCCTGGAAAAGCTGCTACATAAGCAACACAGGCTGTAAGCATGTCAAGAGAAGAAAGATGGAGGAGGAGGAAAAACAGAAAAAATTATGGCTTGAATCAAAGAACAAGCACAAAAGTTGGCAGTTGTTTGTGAAAACACTGAAAATGGTTATTTATGCATCAAGCAATATTTTAAGATACAGATGTTAATACCTGCAGATCTCTCTTTGTAGACAGAGGTGGTCAAAGCCACAAGCCAGTAGTCTTCTGCATGAGAATAGGTCTCTCCATATGCAGATTTTACCAGCAACAGGCAAGTGGGAAAGAAACCAAAGCTAAAATATATAAAATCAAGGGCTTCTTATGATCTTTTTAGGATGTAGTGCATAAATATGAATCTCCAGTTTCTGCTGTCACTGTTAAGCACAATGCCCAGCAAGCAGCACATCATGCAGTACCAAATTTGTGGAGCAGGTGAGCTCTTTGGCACATCATCTCATTCTGGTTCTAAACACAGTTAAGAGTTGGGAGCTTGCTGCAGTGCCATGGAGCTTAGTCTTCTGACTGCACACAAAGGATTTCCTTCCTGATGGGCACAAAAATATGTAGTTTAAACGTACTGACATTTTGTTCCCTCTGTACTGAGGTCTCATTTTCTGAAAGGATAAATTTGCCTTTATGAATGCCACATGCCAGTGGACAGCCTGCTCTTGGGATTCCAACTAATAGCTCAAAAACTGGAGGAGGTATGTGCACACTACCGCAGAGTACTTCTGACACTACAGCACAGACATACACACACAGACAGGCCCAGTAGGTCCACACAGCACTGCTCAGCTTGCAGGTTAGTTGTTCAGGTGGTGCCCTCAGTCATACGCTGGACTTGTATTAACCTCTGCAGCAAAATCTGAGTAAGAAATCCATGACTTTTCACTTCAGCCATGCCTTTCCACCCACTTCATGCTACTTCTTTCCTTATGCCAGTATTACTGTTTGCAAGGCTGTGCAATAAACAGAATCGCTGAAAGAATGATGAAAGAAGAAATCATTCGGAACAAAAAACAAATCTGGATCATTTGGTGATACCACTTTAATGTGTCCCACAAGTAGCTTCATGGAAAGATAAGAGAGGTAGTCACACCAAAACAGTATTGGAAACATGGTTGGGCTTGGTGGTGCAAGTGGGAGAAGAGAGAGAAGGCAGTACTTGTCACAGCCCATGCACTGGGCAACTGTTCCCTCAGTACAGGCAACTCTGTGGTACAGAGTTAGCAGAATAATTAGCTTATTAACACACCAGAGACAATCAAGAGCCCAGTTCTGAGACAGAGCAGAAATCAGGGCATCCTAAAAGCACTGATAGCTTTAAACTCTCGACCTGTCCAATGCACAGCATGGAGGGTTTCCACATGAATTTCATGTGCCATTATGCAGATCCTTTTGATAATTATATTCTGTGGGGTCAGTAAAGACAGTAAAGTACTTCAGTACCTCTGGCAAATTATGGAGGTATTTTCAAATAAAACAGATTCCAAGTGCTTAAGGTCCATTTTGGCAGCTATTAAATCTTTATCTTATTGAAAACTGCTGTTTGCTACAGTATATATATAGATTGGATATTTCTATACTGGCAGCATTTCAATATGTAAAAGCACCACAGAACACGGAATCGCAACTCTGTAACCAATTAAACTTCAAAGGAAATGCTAACAATTTCTTAAGTAGAAATTAGTGTGGTAGCAACTGTATGTCACTTACCTAGAAGGAAACAATCAGCTCCATTTGTAGCTGCCATTTGTCCTCATACATTGTTAACAGCCTTCTTCAAACTAACACTTGGTAATATAAAAACTCTAATGCAGTCCATTGTACTGTACTCTTAACACTCAAATAAATAAAACATGTCCCTAAGCATAATAATCTTCTTCAACTACAGGCAGAGCAGTTCCAAAATACTTCTGGATTTTATTTTCACTTAAACTTTCTTACAATGTTTTAAAAATAATTTGCTTGTGTAAATGAATAAAGATGACATTTGTATATAAAACTGTCTTAAAGATGTCAGCAATTCAATTTCTTTTCATTAGTGCTGCACTGAGAGCACACTTAACCAAATGCCCATTCAAAGACAAGCAAACCAGTACCAATTAAATCAGTGGACCTCCTTGACTTACTATATTTGCTTATTTAAATAAACCAAGGGTCATGGAACGTAACTTGATGTTCTGTTGAAGGGTTACAAATGCAGACTGAAAAAGGCAAATTAACCTTTTAAGGAAAGGGCATGTCTGAAATAAAACAGTGTTTTAGGAAACAATTTTCTGAGATCCAGCTTGACGAATAGTGCTAAATATTCTACTTAGGTTTGAAAACTCAAAGCTTCCTTAGTTAAAGCAATATCCATCTTTGAGAACTTACACTAATGGGTATGGTGGCTTTACAGAGTATTGTTTATGAATATAATACATACATAGTCCTGGGTTTAATATTTTATTTGAATGACGTTAAATGTTATGCAAAATAAATTGTTATGTTACATCCACTGTGACATCAACTAAAATGTGAACTAGGTTGCATAGGTTAGTACTTTGGGCAGCATGATGTTGCTCTAGTCCACCAAAGCTTAAATATTCACAGTGTAGAGGAAGAAACAGGAATTAAAGCATTTCTACTAAAATATATTTTAATAGCTGGTGTTAACTTTCTGCATAACAAAAGCCAAATTAAGATGATACATCATATGATCCAAGAGTAAGTTTATCTGTCCTTTGAAAAACAATTGTTACCTTCATAACTGTATACCCCCAAATACAGTACAGTTTTGCGAAATAACTAAAACTTTACACACTTTAAAGCAAACATAAGCCAAACTGCACAGCGGTTCATTTTTGCTTTTTATATCACACTGCAAAAACCAACAGCTGAGAGATTTTCCACATCATGCTATATCAATGTCAATACAGTCATTGCTGTCTTCCAATGGTCTAGCAATTTCTAATAGTTATATTAAATACACAATTGAAATGCTACAGTATAGCTTATTTTCCCCCCTAAAATAATAATTAAACAAATGTCAACAACAACTGGATTACAACTTAAGTACAATATGCAAATTCTATTTATCAGACACAAGAAGCATATGAAATTCCTTTGAATATACTGTTGTAGTGCAGGCAGTTTAGGAAATAGAGCTTTCAGGTTTTCTTTCCAAAGGAGAGATGGGGTTCCTATGGCATAAAGCTGGAGAAAATCACTAAAGCATTGCAAAATGGTTTAATCTTCTACAGCTCACTAGTACTTTGCATTTGCCAGCACATCAGTTTGGAGGACTTCTTTCAACAGCATCTTCTGTCTGTTTCAGTATATTATTTAAACATTTACTAACTGAAGCATATTCTGTATTTTAAATGGAGTATTAATCAACTTAATAAAAATCTATTATTTTATACCCTGTATCACCTTCTGCCAAAGACCTCTGTGTTTCTCATTTCTTTTTCATCGTACAAGATGACTTTCAGTCACTGTACAATAAAAACTAGAATTATTACCTTTCCCAAGTATTGGAGACCTTCCACATCCCCAAGAAACACTCGGCAGGGACACATTTGTCAAAAACATAATCCATGGGAGGTGATTCTCCGTCAAATCCCAATCTGCTGAAGTAGTTTATTGTACGTCAAATGTAATCAAGAAAACCCTGTTTCATCAAGACTAAATGCTAATGTTCCATAATGAAAAATTACAACTGCAGTATCTGTACGTAGCTTTGTTTAAAAAATGAAGATTAGCCAGGCAAGAAAGAGTAATGAAAAGCAAGGCACCCATTTGTTCTTGTATGTATGCATGAATATGCTCTATGTTGTGTTCTATACTTATACTCGTATTAGCAAGAATTACAGCATTCTTTACAGAATTCTTTGTTTCTAAAATGGGAACATGTGGACTTCCAACCTGAACTTTGGAACAGCTTGGGAAATTCAAGTCCTTAAAAGCCCTTTCCTTTCCCCAGAAAAATGTTGACTATAGGAAGAAAGAACAGCGAGGGGAACATGCTGTGCTAAAAATGAATATAAACTTTAAAGGTGACAAGACAGCATGTAGCATCTTTTCACCCCTATACCACACTGCAGGTAACAGTCTCCAACATATGCTTTGAAAAATGTGTGCTGGCACAATTTCGTTCATGACTTACTCTCCCTACCTTAAAAATTTTAGTTCTTACAAAAAAAACCATTTCTATAATTGCATTCTGATAATTTTGGGCCTTTGATTGCATTGCTTAGAACAAAGCTGCAAAATTACACTAAAGTTTGTTTTATATTAAAAAGCAGGAACCATTCCATAGAAATATTAATTTCTAAGCATATATGACAAAAAAGTTGACTACAAGAATAAGTAACTTAAACCAGATCTTAATAATTCTGCTGACATACCATTCTCAAGAGAAATACAATTCACATACAGTTTTGTTTTCTTGACCTTTTATTTTTTGCAAGTTGCTTTGGCTGCTCTGCCAGGCTAATGAATATTCAAAATTCATAAAGGAAGTTTTATTTCTATTGTTTAGCATAACATAGTTCTCTAATGTCACCAAATGCTCATTTTCTGATTTACTTCTATACATAAAGGATTCAACACTGTAAGCTGTCTTCTCATTTAGGAAGAATGATTGTGTATAAGACTCTCTGTTTTATAAGCCACTAAAAATTGCAACTTGATGCCATATAGATATTCTCTATATTTCTTTTTTTATTCATATTTGTTTAACAAACTGACACCTTGTTTTTAGTGTTGTCAGCATTACACAGTTAATAGAGCAGCACAGCAGCAAGTGACAGCCAATTGTGCCTCAGGCATCATCTGAAAAATCTGCCAGCCAGCAGAAGATGGAATTCCTCTCCTTGCTGTCGATGGCCAGTGATGAAAACCTACATAGAGGCAAACTGCTTGTTTCAGAGCTTCTAGCTCAGCATACCACATCAGCCTTTAAAAAAGCCATTTGACTTGCTGATTTCATGTGAGGGTCACTAGTAATGCACAAGGGTCTGCTGCAACAGCAGCTCCTTATGCAAAACTTGCAAGAATTTTAAATCCCAGTAGTCAGGTATACAAATTACATATTTACAGTCATGGAATTCTGCTTTTAAAACACATTTTTTGAAGTTAGATACTCCCGGACAGCTTTAGCCTTGAAATCAAGCTGCTGGTGAGAAAGCACAGATAATTCCACAGTCACGGACATTTTTAGTTTGTTTTGTTTTTTTTAATGCAGTCATTCCATTCTGCTTGGCAGCTGGAATCATCTCTGTGTTAGCAAGACCCAAAATAAAATTGCACAAGCTTTCCAATTGTTAACTGTATGCAAAAACAGAACTTACAGGTATTTGTATTGACAACTTTCAGTTGACGTAACAAATCTATACTGCCTTCCTTCTTTAATTTTTAAATAGTTATTACAGGGTTGCCTACTATGTGAGATGACAAATAAAAAACTGTCTAAAAGCTCTATATATAATTCTACTTTAAAAATTTTAGAAGTTAAAGAAAGCCAGTGCAGACTCAATATTCTGAGGGCTACTCCAAAGTTAACTTTCTTAGCACATGGCAGAACTCCACAAACTATTTTATTGGAAAATCATTTTCTTCCTTACACATGTCTGCATAATGAATTATTTCTCACATGAATCTTTAACTCTTATGTCCTTCCTTCCAGAATTTCTCCCTCTGAGGGAATGCAGCACCCAGTCAAAGCAAAAACAAGTTGCCTGTGACCCAAGCCTGCTGACCCAATCCCTGTTACAGATCCACTGTGTCACCAGCTGTTTGATCCTCTCCTCAGCCTCACAGACTGAGACCTGGATCTCTCAGTTCTGGCCGTAAGTCAACAGACACCAAATACCACATGTGAAGGTTTGTCAGCAGAATATTTTTACTGTTTTCTACAGAGGGCTAAACTGAAACATAATGGCATAGAGTATGTTGGGTTTTGCTTAGTTAGCTTTCCCTTCGGTGTCAGGTATGAGAAAGACTAAGTCACTAAAAGAAAACATAATACTTCTCCACCTTTAATCGTTTGGCAAGCGTACAACCCACTGCTGGATCACCAAGAATTTGGGAATAAACTGAAGCAACAGGCCATTGATCTGAAATGCACTACAAGAACCAGAGCTCTCCTCCACTGCTCGATGGAGGCACAAGTGTTTCTGCAGCAGGGGGAGGGACATCAGCTCATCAGCAAAGCAGCCATGAAGCAAGTTACCTGTGGTGAGAAGGGGATGTGCCTGCAGGCTCTGCGGGACTGCACAGCACCGGGGCCGCACCGGGGTGTTTATTTACAGCAGTACAGGTGAAGGTAAAGGACTGGCATGAAGTATCGGTTGTACGTTGCCCTAATGAAAGTTTCTATTTAAATGCTAAGTATTATTACAAGGAAACAGAAGAGTTGACAGGTTTCATATTTTAGATAGTCTTTGCAAGGAATCTTCTGTGGAAAAGATACTGAGGAACCATGAATCCACACCTGGATCTAATTGATGGATTAGGATGGGAGTAAAGCTAATAGATCACTTGGAAATAAGAAAAAATGGGTAATCCAAGAATAAATATGGATATGCAAGAGTCAGGAAATTTTTGCTGTCAAAATAGACATATTTACTGTAAGGCTGCTGGGCAGTAGGGAGTTTTATCGGGGATTTTACTGGCATATTACTTGTCTTTCTTTCAAATGACTGAATTATCTACTCAACATATTAATTTTTATTAGGAAGCTAACTGCTTAAACATTAAACATTTCTCTAATAATTTGAAAATGTGTTCAAACTCAGTATGTTAACCTCCTGTGACTTCAGAGTGCCATAAGAAGTGAATCAATTTTATGGTTATAATGTCTTTGAGGTGTAAGGAAAAGGCATTACCTCTTTACAGTTAATTGGCCAAAGTCTTTATAGGATTGGCAGAACCAGGCTTCCATATACGTTTTTCATTTTGAGAGAGCACTATTATAAGCAATGCTGTTTTCAAAGCTCTGAGCTTCTTGTGGATTTTTTTTTTTTAAGGACTCTAAAATGAATTCTGAGTGAGAATGCAAACTGTTATAGCAGTGATAAAGTAATGATCATGAACTCTTAAAAGATTCTTCTGATTTTTTCTAAAAGGTTAGATTTTAAGTAAATTATAATAAAGCTCAAAGGACTAGAGACAAAAATTAGTTAACAAACTCAATATAATTTGCTGGAAGCATTCCTGTTTTCCCAGTTCTCTGAACAGTACCATACATCCAGCCATCATCAATTGGTTGCACATTGATGATGTAATCACCATCCCTGAAGGAAACTTCATCTTCATCTTGAGCGCTGTAGTCATACATAGCTCTGTATGTTCTCTGTTGAAGGAAAGAAAACAAGGCTGTAAAGTCTCAAGGCTAAACAGAGATAGATTCCTTCTCGTTCCACAAAGAAGAAGAAAACAGAAGGAAAAAAATAGAGGGAGCAAAGCAAAGAGAGAAATCACAAGTTACCTGTTGAAAAGGAACAGTATTCCCTGTACACCCTGTCAAATATACAGCCCTTATTCTGAGTAGCAAAATAATTATTTTGTTAACTCACATTGTCTTCTGGCTTCAAACAAACATTTCAAGCCATTCACTGCACATTGAAATATTCTAACTGTTGTTTCATTAATTCACTAGTAACAGTTCATTACATCCAGCCAGGCTAGTTCTGCTTCTGCTCCCTATTTGCATGATTCACAAATAGCTTCTCCTGTGTCCTCACTACAAAAAGAAACATAGTCTTCATCCAGACCATTAACTTTTGCATCTCACTGAATGTCCTTCATTCCATTAGGATTTTACCCCGAATTAAGAATCATGAATGTATTATTATCTAAAGGAAAAACAAGATTTCAAAAAGTCTATAAAAGTAATTTTTATGAATACATATATTTTCATATTCAGACAAAATTTAGCACATAAAGTCCCATCATTAGCTAAGCCAAATTTCTCTACAACCCTGTCTACTATAAGAAAAACTTTCAACTTTTTACTCTATTTTTCTAAATAGAGTATTTATTTTCACTCATAACCAATAAAATGCCATCATTTACTGCAATTCAAAGTGGACTTTCAAACTCAGGAACAACAGTCTCCCCTTGTACCTTAACAGCAGAATAAAACTAGTTTATTTTAAAATTCCCAAGAGTACTTTCTTTTCCTTACCCTGGCTCATGACAGAAGTCAAAAGCAGTTCAAGCATCACTGATAATATCCAATTTCCCTTCCAGTAATTTTTGCTATGTTACCATATCTAGCTGAATTTTTCTAGTACAATAATTTAAAGAGAAAAGAAGGTAAAAACAGTCAATGTGTGAGTTCATTCCTAGTACTATTGTCTGAGCCTTTTAAAAGACAGCAAACTTCTCTGCTCAAGAAAACAGCTCTGGAATAGTTTTAGTTCATATCATATATATGGGGCTTGAGTGTTTTTAATAAAAATATTTTTTAAAAAGGTGGAGATTGCTCTGCATGGAGCGAGTAGGCCATTTGTCACATGTTGGAAATGTGGAATTATTTAATCCAAACTCTACAGGGTAACTCATCATTACTGTTCCCATGCTACAAACACACTTCTAGTCTTGGCTCTACCTTTATCAATGGCAGTGCAAATGAAACAGGACAGAGAAATCAATTCCTGTTTAAACACTGGGGACCGTTGGAGACCACCTTTCCTGACAAGTCTGCTCTGAATTGCATTTGAGTCTTGCGCTACATTATTGCTCTCTGCCATGCCTTGTAGTTCTGCTGACCTACAGGCTGTGACCAAGAGCAGTTTTCAACCAGAGCTATGCGCTTTCCTAGGGGTTCCTTAATGTCTTCCAAGTGCGCATGGAGCATGGAGCTCAACGAAGAAAAGGATCATTTTTTATGCACTACATGACAGTAAATAATTGCTTGGGTTCTATCATCACCAAAAATTCCTTAAATATTCATAAAGTAGGCAACTAGCAGTCAAAAGTCTCTCTGCCTTTCAGAATCTTATTTTTTCCAACTATTTCAACTGATCTCACTGCTGAACATTGAAAATAGCCCCAAAAATCACTGAAAAATATTCTATTACAACAAACTCAGAAGCAGTTAGCCTTTTAAACAATTTATTTCAAAAGAGGGTCCATTTAAGAAAAATGGTAGCAAGCCTATATCTGGTATAAGGCAGTAAATGGATTTTGCCCAGAGCCATGCTTATAGGTCTCCCTCAAAAGGGAAAAGACTGGTGAAGAGATTAAGTTTTATTAAACTAATGTAAAACTGGAAAAATAGAGAGGTTTTGCTCACTCTTCCTTAGAGTGCCATGGCAAGGGACATTCCGCTGCTGTCTCCTAAAAGGCAGCTCGACTCCATCACTGTGGTGCACAGTTGTGAAGACAAGCCTGCAATTTTAAACTTTATAAGAATTTATTGGTGCCCTAAATGCTGCTGAGAAACCTAAATTTATGGCCTTAACATCTAATTAGGTGCTAAATGGCTGTCAGGGGAAATCTCCATAATAATCCTGTTAGCATTTAATGCCTAATTATCACTGCAGAGTGTAGTCTGGGCTACATAATCGAGAATTACAATGCCTAAAGGACTCAAAGCAGGGATTTTTAAAATGCATTTCAGTGAATTATTCCTCTGTCAGTAGTGAGTTTAGCGGGTACTAAGTTACAAGAGGGTGTAAGTTTGGAGTTTTGTAAAAGAGTGAAAACCTCCTCAAAGGTCTCTCACATCCACTGCTTAGACAGTACAGTAAGTCTTGTCCATATGAAGAACCAAAGTCCAGCTATCATATTCTCAGCTCCCCAGCCAGTTCTGGGCTGACAGGTGTGTAATTCCCCTTCAGGCACCAATTCCTACCTGTTCTATGGATGGCTCCATGCAGAGAGCAGTAACTGTTGCAGCATCCTTCACATACAGCAGCTATCAACTTGCAGCATAGGTTTTGTTTTCCTACCACTCTTGGCTGTCTAACAGTGTGTGAACACCCCATTACTTTCCAAAGAGGAAAACAGCCCTCAGGGTTTTCGGTTATAAAACACTTTGCACCCTGAGCAACAATTTAATTCACCCCATTATGCAGAACTGTTCACAGAAAGCGAGGAAAAGTTAAGAATCAGAAAATAATGCAATTTATCTGGAAAAAAAACCTACCCAAAGACAGTGTTAGGATCATGCCTGATAGAAAACACAGGTCAAAATTAAATAAACCAGATTTTGAAATTTAGAAATCAGAAAACTTCTCTTTCTTAATACAGGAGACTGGTAAACATGATTATAAAATGAACTTATGTCTTTTGAGGACAGATTTGATAACAATACAACAACTCAGTTGAAAGGAGTAAATTTACTACAGCAGCTAACTCCGCAATCATCTCCACCCTGATATAAGCCATGGCACCTTAATCACTTTTGCCCTAGAGATGTCCTGGCGAAACTCAGGCACTGATGAATGACTTTATCACCTTCACTGCTTTTTAGTTAAGCCTCAAAAACTGCTCATGCTTTGAGGTCACTATTCTAGGATTCCTTTCCTCCAGCCTCCTTCATCTGGAACTTTCTTCTCATCTTTCCTCCTTCTCTGATTAGCCAGACAACACTGCCTCTCTGGCAGTACTGCTCCAAGCCCAGAACTGAACAGGCAGCTGAAAGCAAAGAACCTAAACATTGTGTAAGTTTGTCAGATCTTCTACAGCATGTCCACACCACATTTTAAAAGCACTCCAAGACTGTCATCAACCTTCAGTCTGTGCAAACTGCTCCATTTAAACACATCCCCAGCCAGGAGTTTCCCCCAAGCACACTCTGAGACCACTCCTCACAACAGCTGAGTGTAACATGTCCAGTGCACCTGGATAAGCTGCACAGGCTAATGAAAATATTCTGATGTTAAGATGGGAAGACAAGGGAGCCTGGCAGGTTTCTAACTGCATCTGAGATGCCTCTTTTGGAGCAGAATCATCACCCCAGGGTGGTAAGATCATACTCTATCTTCCTCACCAGACTGGCAAGTTAGCAGTCAGCACCAGGCCAGCAGTCCTTGATTTCCTTCTCTGGAAATGCTTGGGGTTTATTTTCTAAAGGGAAACCCACTCAGTTTTTAACAACAGCAAAATCAGTTTAAATCATGATGTTTGCTGTTTTCATTTTTTTCCCATGA
Organism: Callaeas wilsoni; assembly: GCA_013398955.1. Classification (NCBI taxonomy): domain Eukaryota; kingdom Metazoa; phylum Chordata; class Aves; order Passeriformes; family Callaeidae; genus Callaeas; species Callaeas wilsoni. Next base: position 173,760 of record VWPU01006280.1, read on the forward strand.
CAAAGTCTTATCACTTATAAAGATGTCAAGTGAAAACAGTTTCACAACAGGGAAAATAAATCTGTTTAAATAAGTCAAACTTTTATCTTTAAAATCCTTTAACATCTCTCCCTTCCTTTTCCTATCACCTTCACATTCTCAATTCTGGAAGAAGAGGCAAATGATGATTCTCAAGATGACTGAAATGACACTGTTTCAACAGCGTACCAGGTAAGTCCCTGGGACACAGAGGTATTAGGAAATAGAAGTCATCTCTCTGCCCGCAAAGCTGCAAAGGCTGGTAAGCGCATTTTGAGATTTGCAGGCATCTCCATTTTCTGTCTGCTGGATTCGAGGGCTGTTTGCTTTGCTCCGCAATGACTAGCTAATCTGCTGGCAAAGTCCAGGCTTCCAGGTCTCCTACTTTTTGGATTTTGTCTCTTTTGGAAAGCAGCCAGCTCCCAAAGTGCTTTGTAATATCCTTGGAAATTAATGGTTGATTCCACTATCAGCTGTCTCACAGCTGTCATGCAGGTGTCCAAAGAGTTTCTCAGGTTATTGACTCACTCAGTGATGCAGGTATCTGGATCTCAGACTTTCCACCAAGTTAGCCCACTCAGCCCCAGACAGCTGAGAACCTGGAAAGCCTGAAAGTGCTCACACTACACAGAAAGTCATGATCCTTACAATATAAAATGTCATGGAGTTTCAGTTATACAAAATAATACAAGTTTCATCTGATCTTGAAAACAGTTTTTTTCATCTTAGCAAGCTCTAAGCTTGGTTCAGAATTAAATATTTAGTAATCTCTAAAAAGAGGCGACAGAGGTAGTAAATATACATCTATTCAAAATAGTTTAAAGTTCAAAATGACAATATTTTTAAAGTAAAAGGTGCCTGGATCTGAATTAGGAAATCTCTAGGCAGCGATATGATTTTAAAAGTATGATAACATTAAAACTGAAATTTTTATATAGAGAATTTTCTTAAAAGCAGCTTAATTTCCTAAAAATCCCAGCTGAATACCATTCAGCTCTCCTTCCATGACCAGTTACTCTGAAAATTAAATATTCACTCCAGCTTTACATTCCCATCTACCACAGTTAAGAACTTCATGAGGTGGCCATGGTTTCATGATAAAGCTTCTTCTCGGTTGCCCAGCAGTGTAACTCCATTTGGATCACACACGAGTCAGTGCATGACTGTTGTGTGGAATTAGAAAGGGCACAGCAATCCGGCGTTTGAGCTAGCTCTATACAAGCAGAAGTAATGCAGGCAGGCACAAGCCTGCTAGCACAAAATCAGCAAGTCAAAAAAATTGAAACTAATTTAAACCAACAGGGTGATCTTAAGAGATCAGTGGTTTTCATCCAGTGCTAGGAGCATGAATTCATCACAGAGCATAACATCAAAGTTCAGCCTGTGAAACACTGTCCTAGCATCTAGTGTTTGTTTTAAGTAGGTAAAGGATTCCGTTATTTCTCTGCTTTCTGAATATCATACTTTTTTTTAATATATTCTGAAGCAAAAGTCCTTACCACTGCCCATAGTCACAAATCCTTTTCTATACATGACGACTATGTTACATTTATGATAAAGACAGTCAAATAGGTCAACTATAGAACTCTAGGGGTTCAATTCAATCACATTTAAGACATTTCCCAAGAGCTGATGATGGTGCTTACCAAATAAAACTCTCCTTTAAATTCAATACTCACCAGACTTGTTGAATGAGGCTGTGAATGCATGGACCTCATCGATGACATACTGGTCTGGTGCATGTATCCATATCCTTGAGTCTGGCTTTGTTGATATGCCCCAGGGAGAACAGGGGCTGCATCAAAAAAATACAGACACATTAATTAATATTTAAAAACAGTCCTTATCTAGCATTTTGTAGAAACTGTAGACTATCTGCACTGTTAATAACAATTCCTCCATACAAAACAGTTCCGAATTATTTCCATAAAGAACATAAGGCTTTTTAAAGCTTGATTTACACATAAATGTAGCCAAAGCTGTTGCAATAGATCCACAAACACTATCATGGTTAGTTGGAAGGAAAAGTTTTACCTACCGTTAGAAGTTTAATCATAAAAAGGTTTATGAAAGCTTAAGACACTACTAAAAAGGTTTATGAAAGCTTAAGACACCACTAACTCCATTTTGGTACTGACATAGATGAAGCACTAAATTTATATCCCATAAGCTGCCATCTTTAAGGAACAACTGATGAAAAAAAGCTAATACTGTTTTGAAATAGTTCACTAGAAATTCACTGTAATTAATTCTTAACTCATTGCAAACTAACTCTTATTTACTGGGCTATGAACAAAGAAGGATTGTGATTCACAGGGAGGCAGAAATGTAAAAATGTGAGCCCACAGTAGTGTTTCTTAGTTTATTCTGATTCGATCAACATTCTTAGTCCAACATAGAGAGATCAATGCTTATATAGTTCAAAGTCCACCTTTTTCAGTATTTTCCTCTTACCATGTAAATGTTCCATCTCTTTAACACATATTTTACTCACATTTTAACAATTCTGTATGCTAATCATTAATATATTAACTTCTATTGCACCAAGAGCTGCTGAAAACATCAATACAACCAACAAGGATCCCTAACTCTGCTGCTTACTAGAAAAGCATTCTTAAACTCCCACATCTGCCCATACATCTTACTTTGGCAACAGACTGAAACAGAATGTGTTAAAAACACAGTTGACCAAAAAACTGTGAGAAATAAGCCCAGCAAAAGTGACTACTTTCCTAGCAAGGCCAAAAAGTATTTTAAAAGCAAAAGTAAAAATACCAAAGTGGTTTTCAAAGTAAAAAGATTAGTCACCACATATTTGTGCATATTTTACAAGACTCATTCACTCTGGGAATAAAGATTTCTGGCTTGTATGGAGGTTATTAGCCCATCTCCACTGTTATTTGTCAGAATTTTACTAGTTCAATGGAAAATTCATTTAGCTACACTGAAAAACAAATGCATTTCTGCTGATATTTTTCAAGTGGTCCATTTAGCTGATAGTCTAACTTCTTTGCCAAAAGCTGTCTTTTGCTTAAAGGAGATGAAGCTTATGCAGCACATGATTCAAAAATCTTCAAACATGGAGTCATTCAGAAGTCCAGCACTTCCTGGGATACATCTCTTGGGCTTGTTGGGAAGTAAGAACCACTTCAACAGCAGCCATCACACACAGAGTCAAAAAGGAGCAAAGCTAATACAAGATTTAATGTGGTTCACAATGTGTGAAAGCATTCAGGACTTGTAAAATGAAAAAATACATGGAAAAAGCAGCAAACCCCATTAAAAATATATATTTATGGTAAGTATTCATATTTGCACTAGAATTACTCTGTAATTCTCTGCTTCTTGAGTTGTCAGGACAAGAAATGCATGTGAAAAAAGAGATTACTGATAAAATTTTTGCTGAACTATTTCAGAAAGAAAAGTCAACCTTGTGCTTTCAGCAAGTTGTTTTACCAATCCTGCTTCTCCAGCTAAGAAAATCCTTGATTTCAACAAAGGTTCTTCTTAAAACTTCCATTTAGTTTTAGTTAGCATATTTAAATGCACTAAGTGTGTAATTACAATTTGGGATGCTACACTTTGCTCTACTACACTTGTAAAGATAAGTAACACTATATATTTAACTAGGGTTTTTCTGATTTAGAAAACATGCTTCAAACTATTGTAATGAATAGATTGTTTTGTTAAATGAGCAAAATTAAAGTGATGTGCAGTCTGATGCAACATTGGAACATGATGAATAATGGATGTTTTAGAAGGGCCAAGTTCATTCTAATGACATATATGTAGAAAGACATTTTAAAGCAGTTCAATCATCAGAGAATTGCTGCTCATTGACATGTTCACAGGATTATCACACATTAAGTGAACAGTCCTAAGTAGTTCATCAAATAATTTATGTTTTAATGTTGTTACAAGCTATTTCCACATGAGCAGATGTGGCCCTTCATGACAAAATAGAGAAAAACATAATTTAATCAAAGGTTCTGCGATCAAGCTGGAATGAATACATGTTGGCTAATTCACCACCAGCACAAATGTAGGCCAGTTCATCGAGCCAATGGAGTCTCATCTCCTCAAACTGGCAGCAAATTACTTCTACGGGTTGAAAACCAAGCACAGCTTGAACTTTTTAACTTAGCAGGAGGAATATCTTCAGCCAACGCTGGCCACTGATCAGCCAGCACCCAGCCTGCCCTGCAGCAACAAAGGGCTGGTAGCTCTTCCTTGGTCCCTGGCAGGGTCAGACACCCTGAGAGTCCCTTTCGTCCTCCCAAGAGAAGCAAAGAGGCTGGTAGGAACCTTTTAGTCTTGATTCCTTCTCCCCAAAAGAGATCTTTCTCATTTCCTATCAATCATCCCTTTTCAATATAAGGCAGCAGGCCTATTAATGGTCAGCTTCATTGTCAACTGGCTTATTTTGGGGAGGATAACCCACAGCTCCTGCCTCTGTGACAAGTGACAGCAGCAGGTCTGAGATGTGCTTTCCTCTTTATCAAACAGTCTCTCACAAGCTGAGAGAATTCTGTCAAACTGTCTCAACAAAGCTGTTTGCTACCTTACCTGCAACAATGGAAAACATAAATCCACGAAAATAAAGCATTTCTTCTAAAGCATGAGAAATTTTGGGAAGTGATAGAAGTTGTAGTATTAGAAAAAGATTTTATACAAACAAAAAGAAGGATTAGCTTTGCTAATTATCTTCTAGTCGTTTATTTAGGTATCATACATGTGAGCATATATATCAGCACATAGTAGTGTTGAAGACATGTGACTGAATAATTCCATGTGGGCTGGGGTTTTTTTACATTAAAAGAATACTGCAATACAAAAAAAATCATTATTTTCTAACAACTTTTTACAAAAAATACTGAAGAAACTTCCAGATGGTTTACTATTTGGAAGACTATTTGGGAATCACATAAATAAGCGGAATAGTGAAGAGACAATGTCTGAGCCGTGTTTCTGGTGATATACAGTTAATTCAAGGTGAGATTAAATGATGCAGAGAAAGAGTTTGACTTTTTTTCATCATCATCATACATAGTTAACTGCATTCTTTTGGCTCAGTCTGAAGTATAAAGTTCTATAACACCATTGATTGCAGCAGCAGCAAAAGCAAGGGTTTTAGCTAACCTAAGGGAACAATAAAATACAGTGTTGGAACATGAAATTCATTTAACTGAAGCCAGATTTATTGGTGATGGAGCTGAGGGCTGACCATTGCTCCCAGAAGTACAGGTGGATGTTTTTTTCTTGCATTAAGACTTTACCAGATGCATTCTGATTTATCAAAACTTCCTTTTTTTTTTCTTGTCCCACTTACCAAGCAAGCGAGATATTAATTTTAAATTATCTACTCGAAGAAATTTATCATATATCTCTTACTATATCTTTACAGGCTTCCCCAGAGAAAAGAGCAAGAAAAATGAATGAACATTATAGAAGACAAACAGAGAAAGCCTCCAAGAAAAAGAAGCAGCTGAAAGAATGATAGCGAGTATCAACTCGCTGCCACAGACAATGGGGTCTGCAGAGTGTGTACTGATCAGGACATACTTTGAGAAGAACTGGGAAAGAAAAAGGTCAAATTGTGGCAACTGGAAAGGAATCGTTAAGAGAGCATTGTATAACTATAAGATTAAAAAAAAGTTATGCTAAAAAGAAAAAGCAGTTAAAAGTTAGGTTCTGAAATACATTTTATCAATACTATATTTAAATTCTCTTTCATTCTTTTGTATAGCAGAACCCTGACAATCCACAGTAAAACAATATATCCTCAGTGGTAACTACTGCACTTTTGCCATTTACTGCAACACATGCCAATTACCAAACCACGTGTAAAATAACCACTTCATTTACTCTCACACACATCATACACTTTTAAGGATTTAATAGGATCCTTCCTATTCTGCTAATACCTCAATTCACGGTTTCACTCCCAAGACTTCAGAGAACTCACAAAGAATATTGCAACATTCTATAATCATAACATAAGAGAACACAAAAATAAAGGTTTGGATTGCTATGTGCTTAATTCTAGTGCCTGCAATACATTAGGTAAAAAACTAGGCTTTCTGAGCAGCACAAAAGAGCCAGAATACAGCATACAGCTCTCTGTTACTGCCATTACAATGAGCTCACCCAAAACAGATCAAGCTGGTTACAGGAATCATGCTGATCGACATATATGAAGTCCTTCCCCTTTTTTTGCCTTGCTACTGCTGTATTTTCCACAGGTTGCTACATTTGGCACAGGCTTCACAGACTTTCTTTAGAAAGCCTTCCCCATAGTTTTCAGTTCCTTCTTTCTTCTGCCTTTTCCCTTAGAAATACGCAGCTATGTCCCAGGCAACAGAAGACAGTCAGAGTGCTGCAATCACATGTGGCACATGTGGGTCTACAGGACATTTCCGGGGCCACGGGTACACCCCGTGTGCTGTCCATGTGGACAGGTCACTGTGCCTGAACCGCACAGCCCCCTTCAAGCACTTCCCAGTGCAATACCTGCCCAAGGAAATACTACCTTAGGAAAGATGGGAAATAGAACTGTTACTACTGTGTTAAAGCTGGTGGGTAATAACAAATGATACCTTTTCAAGCCTTCTCCAGAAAGTGTTAAAGAGGTTATTTTGATTACAAACTTTGGCTACATAATTTGGTTTTCTGTTTTCTATCAATTTCCCCAGATGTTGGCTGCTGCACACCATCACTGAAATATTTAGTGACTTTTTTGTCAAAGAAGACTCTAGAAATAATATAGTCTGCCGCATTTAAAATCAGGGCCAAATTTCCAGTTAGGTTGGGTTTCTTCAGGCCTTGTCCTGTCAATTTTTATTTTGAGATGCAGATACTACACCTCTATGAGCAACCATAAACCCTCTAATTTCGCCTCTTTATTTCCCATGCTCTGTATATTCCTGTACAAGCTCTTGAGATGAGCTCAGCCCAGCAGTGCATTAATCATATAAGCATCTTGAGAAACAGTTTTAAGGAGAGATTTGAAGGAGGTTAACGCATTAATTCTGCAGAAGTTCACATCCTGCCCAAGCATAAACAGCAGCATAAATGGAACATAATTCTTGTTAGCCAAGAATTTAGTAAGAGATTTAAAGGAGGCCCATATGACAGGCTAATCAGAAGCAAGAATCTTGACACTTTGGCAACAAGTTAGGCAGGTTAGATGTGATGTTAAAATACAATGTTAAAGAGGCATAAAGACCAGAAAAGTAACTTGATTGTTATGACAGCCAAGCTTTTAGCAGGCTTTTAAAGACGATGTGCTAAACATCATTCTCTGCTGAAGTTAAGACTGTTGGAAGAATTTGGCAGGAGCCACGAGGTGGTATGTGTCACAGAGGTTACAGGCAGTCCACCCCTGGTGCCCACTGCGTACCTTAGGTTGGTTGCCCATGAGCTGGCTGAGACAGCCTAACACTTCTGCTGCCCCTTCCTTCCTCTCAGCTAGCTTGTTCTGCTGGCTTGGTGACCTCAGCCAGAGATCAGACCAGATGTAGTGCAAGGAGGGAGGCAGGACCAAGTACCCAAGGCCACAGAGAGCAAAAAGCAACAAACTGACAGCTCAGTTGTTGCAAGGCATGTCCCCCTAAACACCTCTCTTTTGCGCAAGCTGCCTCTGAATTCAAACCACTAAGGAGCTGAGGCTCTCACAGATGCATCCCTCCAGATGTCCCAGCATGCAGCTCCAAACAAAGCACCCCACGTAATGCAGGTGGCTCCTTTTTGGCAGACACTGCTCAGCTACTTGCAAACTACTTGCATCCTAGGTCTCCATAGTGCTTGTAAAAAGTCTTAGTGGAAGTTTAGAGAATATTAAGCCTAATGCAGCCAGAAAGAGCTGTTTACTTGACAGTAAAAAAAGGTATCAGAGAACTTAAAAGACTTCAATGAGCTGCCCAGAGAGGTTGATAAGAGGTACAGAACTCCAGTATCTCCATGGTACTGAGCAAGGAGATGGTCTCTAAAGAATACAGTAAAAAAGCAGTCACAGGAGTAGAGAAAACAAACAGATGAGTACAGGAATGTTAGCTACAGACAACACTAGGAAAACCTCAGTAATAATTTTACAGTGCAGAACTGATTGCCAAGAATACTCCTGTGGAAAATTTTTTAAAAATCCCAAAGGCTCATGCAAAAACAAATGTTAAAAATTGGGTAAAGAAACATTTTTTTTTGCCAATCATTTTGAAATAGCTATAATTTTCAATTATTACTATAGTTTACGTGGCTCTTCAAAATTAAATATATTTCAGCACAAAGCTGGATTCTTTATTTTAAGAATGTCAAGCTTTAACCTTAAAAATCTCAAACTGAAAAAATGGGGTTCTTTTGGCATTGAGACATCAGTCATATGTAACCCATTCCTATATAAAAGTTTGCCTTTTAAACTACTATCTTCTGATGAACATTGAAAAATTCCCAGCCATTTGTAAAGTTAAATTGCTCAGCACTAACTTTTCAAATAAGCTGGAAAATTAAAAAACACGCTCTAAAGTGGTTATGACTATTATCTATTACAGAAGTTTTTTTTCTAATCAGAAGGAGTAGCACAGCACAGTCAAATTTACTGGGAATAGCTCAGACTGTGTAAGCATATAAAAAGCACTAACCTGAAGACTGAAGATGGTGAGACCTGATACAGAAAAATGCTGTTTTTAGAACAGTAGAAAACATCATGGTAAGGCATCTTGGCATTTTTTCTTGTAAAAGTAACTTTCTCTTCATTTCTTTTGGGTTTTTTCCCCTCTTTTCCTTGCCCTTTACTGGCCAGTTAGCCTGCTTTCATGGACGTCTGAGCTACCCAGCTGGTTGCTCTCAGTGGTTCTGTCAGAAGCAGCAGTTTGTCTGCATGCTATCCATTACAGGAGTCAGTAATAGTTAGTAAATTGGAATATCAAACCCAGATATAATTAGGTTGTTGAAATAACAACCTGAAAGTATGGCCTAATTCACAGAGGGTGTTAATAAATATCTGCCATGCTCACTGACCTCATTAGAATTGAAGCTCTGAACTACCTGGAGTCAGGGGCAAATTCAGAATGTTACAGCTTAGGAAGTTTCCATAACCTAAATTCTAAAGATGTAAGAAATAAACTGTGCAATCTTCAAACACTTAAAAAATGATGGAGAGGAGGCCAACAAAATTACTGATCTCGTGTTTAAAATACTATTAATTATTCATGATGCAAAAATCAAAACGCCTCTACTCTCGTGACTACTTACTGTCATACTACAATTTATAAAACAATGTATTTTAAACTAAACTTCATTAGCATCATGATTAGACAAAGACTGTTTAAAGAATCATTATTTTAGAACATCATTTTATCAGCTAGCAATAATTAAGACTAACTATATCATATCCACCATGTAAGCTGAAGTAGATTATTATGGGAAATGCAGAATCATGCAATTATAATTCTTGAAAGCAATTTCAACATAAGAAATTAAAATTTTATTTTGAATGAAATTACAACAGAAGATCTCACACAGCTGTTGAGCATATATCAGAGAAAACTAAGGCATTTTGAAAGGAACAACAAAAAGAATGCCTAACATGACACTGGAATCCCGTGTTTTACTTGAGGTTTCCTTTTAGGTAGGGACTATCTCATATTTCAGTCCAAAGTTCCTGATTTGTATGAACAAGCAGTATCACTAATAATAGTTATGTTGGTCTTTGTTTTCTAAGTCCATCATAAATCCAGTAGCAGATGGAGTGGGAATTTGAGAAGTACTAGCTAGGACAGTGGAAGAACAGCTGGCAAACTGGCTCTCTAGTACATCATGGTCTGTGTGTCTGGTGATTCAGACCTTCTTAACTCTTCACATTTTGAGGAATGGTGGACCCATCAATTTCATTATATTCTTTTTCATGGCAAATTATTTTCCAAGGTCCATTCTGGCCTCTCTGAGGGTTCTAAATCTCTGTATTTCAAAAGTCAATCTCTCATGGACAATTTTTTCCTTAAAAAAAAAGCGGTATGGCTTTCATTCCTCTTCAGAGTAACTGCAAAAAAGCAATACCTTTTTTAAAAGCCCAGGCTAGCAGAGCCTCCAGCAGCCTTGTCTGCAAGCAGTTATCAAATACCACAGTCTAGAGAAAATGAAAGGAACCCTGGATGCCTTGTTTCCTACATTCAACATTAAAAGAAAGAGGATAGTCAACAGAACACCCATCCTCATCATTACAAGACAATAACACAGGGAATATTTTTGCCAGGAAGTGGTTGTGGATACTGCTTAGAGCATCATTTTCTTGAGGGAGTGGCAGATACTGAGTAACAGCTCAAAAGCTTTTGTGATCATTAACATATTACTGTCATAGTAAAGCATCACAGAGTTGTAAAGTATTAACTACATGTAATTTAGTGCTCTGGCAACAGGAGAGGAGAAGAAGCCAAATCTCAAACAACCCATAGAGTCCCTGCCTTGGCTGACTCTGGAGCAGTGAGCTGGTAAGTGGCAGCCTCATAGCTTGCAAAAAGCAGAAGCCAGTCCTGTTCTGGCAGAGCAGACAATTTTGATGTTCTGAAAATGACATCAGCTCCCCCAAACTGCTTTTGGAATGGCCATCGAGGACTGTAAGACCATAAACACTCAAAAGAACTGATTTGATAAATGTATTTCCATAGCAGCCTCTTCAAACAAAAGCTTTTCCAAATGGAAGTTAAAGGTGTTTATTAGAAAATAGGGAGTTAAATGATCTCCCAGGAAATTCAGTGAGTAAAATATTTCAAAGCGTTATCAGGCTTTTAAAATATAGGAAAAGGCTGTTTGTAGTGTTTATTCGTATTCATGTTTTTGTCAGTTTTGCTAAAAAACAGTGTAAAATGAAAGTGAACACAATACAAAATTACAGTTTAGAATGAATTGCATTAATTATTATCTTCATCCAACTTCTTTAAACAGTTGTCTTGGAGATTTTAAAAATTGTATTAATTCTATATCTGACATTTAGGACTTTATGGCCAGCTACAACCATCTACTTCACTTAAAATTTATTTCACTTAAAATATAAACAATTTACCCCCCTTCAAGATTTTACTGACAAATTTTTACTACAGCACTGTAGAAGAGAAAATTACTTAAACTATTTGGCTTCTAACCCTAAAACTAGAGTCCTATTTGTTCCCAGTTTTGAATCCAAAAATGTAATTTTAGGGTTGTTATGACGAACACAGAACATTCTAAACCAGTTAAATGTACTGACAAAAATTTCTGGTTTGAATATTCAACTGCAAAATCTTTTCTAGATGTTTAATTCACTCATTTTCCCCACAAAAGCAAATTTAATACATTAAATACTCTACCGCAACCTGAGGAAAAAAGAATTACTAACAGGGACTATATAGATTATATTGCACCATAGGAATTATTCTAGGAGTACAAATATAAAAGATCATTTTATTCAGACACCACTATGAATATTAGTTTGGCATTTTCTTAGTGGTAGCTGTACAGTCCAGAGAGTTCAGCCTGCTGTCTGTTAACAGCTGCTACGCCACAATACTCACGCACATCCCCCATTTCCCCCACTGGTTCTGTGCCTGGAACACAACCGAATCGCGGGGCATCCTGCTCGGAAAGGAACTGCAGCCAGGATTTGGTGTTACAAACAAACCCTACTGCCAGCCGACTTTTTTGTCCAACATTCAACCTAAGTAGAAGCATTCAACCCTCTCTCAGCTGAGACAACAGTAAAGTCTGCCTTTTCTCTCTTCACACACCAACTCACAATATTTTATTTATGAAGGCACAAAATGTCTTAAAGCCAGCCCAAGGCATCCTTGGTCCTAGTGGGGCCATGGCGTACCACTGGAAACTGCAATTCCTACTTCAATTGTGAATAGGCACAGTTTTGCTCTAGGCTTCCTCACTAAAGCAAAGATTTAGTAAAATGAAGGTTAACACGTTACATTACATGCCTTCACATGTAATTCACATGCCTTCAATTATAATTTGAATTCCTTTACATTTACTGAACATCTACTGTTGCCTTTGTGCCTTAGAGAGAGAAGCCTGCAAGTTCTTCCCACAGAAGCTGTGCTTTGATTTCTGTGCATCGGTTCATTTGCGTAGTGGGCATAGCCAATGTGAACAATGGTGGAAGGACAGCATTAACCAGGATCACAGATGTCACTGCACACAATTTTACTAATTACATTTATTGTCTACTGGATATAAAATTCTCTGAAGTGTATCAAAAGCTGCTCTAGGGGACCACACTGAACAACTGAAACAACTCCTTGCCAAGGGAGCCATTAACACTTCCAACTGCTGAGTCACTTGGAAACTTCCTTTCCACTTTCTGCTCACTAACTGTTTAATGGAAAAGGGAACATCAAAGTCAGACAGCTGGCAGAACAAACAGAAGGATGTCCTGAACTGCTGCTGCACTACAGAAATTAAAAATAGGATCTCTTCTGGATTCTCCTCCACCTGGATATGTGGGGATTGTCTTCTGATGCTGCCAGATGTCAGGAGTGTGGGAGAGAAGCACAGGAATCAAAGACAGGCATAAGGAATCTATGCAAAAATATTTTGGAAGTGTGAAATGTAAAGCTCTCCCTGGAACATTAACTCATCCTCAGTGAATACACGCTGAATGAAAATGTGCTTTAAGATGAATCACGATTTATATCTTAATGTACTACAACCAGTGTGGAAAATTTAGTTTTATTCCCAGCATCCTAAACCAAACCTTAATCAAAATTTAACTAAGCAATCAATTGAAGTACTATATGAATTCTGAATTTTTATGTTAAAAGATCAGGTTTTACAGATAGTTAATACCTCTTTGTGGCGGAAAATAATGAAATTTAATTTTCTGGACTAATTTCTCTCATGTTCTGCATTAACAAAGCACTCAGCAGAGGACGCTAAAAGTCCCGTAGTCCAGACTAGGACAGAAAATTGAGAATGTACAAGATAGTGCATAAATGTAGTACCATTGCCTTTCTGGATCCCTCTACTTACATGGCTTAAAAAGCTGAAATGGATTATTCAGAGACAAAATTATATATTAAGCAGGCAGAAATCCTCTTATCATGTAAACACACAGAAATTAGCACATGTGTAGGGAACATAACCTGTTTCTAACTGAAATCTAAACTTTCATGACTAACTTTGTCTTTACTTTTCCATCTTACCTCAAATCTAGAGCTGAGAATGTTTTTAACAACAGGAGGCCTCCCACTGTTTTCAAGAACTCCTCTACCTGTAACGATGTCATTTTAAATTAAGAAAAAAACACCCCTCGAACATTAGGAGTCACTGCAAAACAGGAGGCAGGAGCTGAAACAGCAAAACACACCTCCTTCAAATGAAAGATGCAATTTTCAGAAGGGAGAGAGCTCTGTCTTGCTGTCTGAAAAACCACGTCCTTTTAGGGTACAATGCGGTTACAGCAAACCTTTGCAAGGGAAACAATATCATTTCCTTAAAAACAAATTTGAAAATGGAAAACAAGGGTTCAGCACTTCTGGAACGTAAGCTCTCTAACAAAGAAAACTCTTCATACTAAATAGTTTGTGGCACCAGAGAGATTACAAACATATACATGCACTTGTGTCTGTACAACATAGAAGAGAACAACTTAGTTAAGTTCAAAAATATCACAGAAGTTTGTGGGTAAGTTATTTATTATTTGACTGCAAGCATTTGTAGTCCATTACACACTTAAGAACAGAAAACCACCTGATTACCAAGATGGAAAATTAGTTTTACCAAAATGCTGTTGAATGGAAGAAGACTATTTTTTTCCCCCACACATTAGCTTTCAGGTTGGCAAACCTGCTGGGGACTGGCATGTTAAAGAAGGAAAACCAAAATACCATCTAGTCTGAAATACAAAAAAGTCAGAAACAGAGGTAAGAGTCTGGTGGCTAAGAGAAGTGTGAATGCGGCCCTCATCCAGAGGTACCAAGAGTAGACAGAGCATCGTTTTGATGTGTTTAGCTTTCTGTGGCAGGACAGCCTGCTGACACACTTGAAAGGGGACAAGAAACTCGCAAATGCCTATAGTTCTTCCTGTGAACTGTACAATTCCTCTCCCTCTGAATGCCACGTTTGATTATCAGACTCTGAGGAACATTATGGAAAGAGAGTTCAGCTACGCAGCAAAAAAGAACAATTCTCCCCTGACTGACAAAGAAAATATAACTGCAGTGTCATTCTGCTTGACCTCCTGAGAATGGCAGAGCTTAGCAACTGAATATGAATACGAAGAAGAGTAAAGGATTCCTGCCCTGTATTCCTGACAGCTGCACCTGGACATGGAAGACAGATCTCTCTATTACAATATAAAGAGTAGTCAGATATTCTCTCTTTTTTTCTTTGACTTGTCTTTTACTAATGGCGATTTTTCCCAACCTCAAAACCAGAGGGTTTTTTATAAAAATTCATGAGAAGGACAGAGTAAAGAAAGGAAAAAAATCTTGCTTTCCTCTTCTTTCAGCTGTTGGCACAGGAGAAGAGTTATGACCACTATCCAAATGCAAGGATACTCCTTAGGCTACACACCAGGAAACATCTGCAATTCCAGCGTCTGAAATAAAGATGTATTTCCTCCATTTTATCTGACTAGTTTGTAGTCTTCTGACCAGTCTAACCAGGAGTATAAGCAGCAGCAAAGTTCCTTGTTCTAGGATTTTCTGTGGTATGTATGTGTGGGTGTCAAAGCCTCAGGTAAATCCTAAGAATAATCATTTTACATACAGAGTTACAGATATTGGTGTATGCTAGGGGGAGAGAAGGAGACATCCCTGAAATTCATGTTTAAAATGTGAAGCGTTGGGTTGAGGAATAGAAGGCCTCTCCTTGAGCTGGTACACAGAACAAGGCTGCTGCCAGTGACACAAAGTAATACGTAAGGTCTGTGTTTGCTCTTTGCAGGGCTGTGTTCACACTGCACTTCAAACAGCAGATCTTCTAGTGGCCTAAAACGTGTTCCTGCCTCAGTGAGGAAAGGAGGAAGATAACCCCTGGAGTTTGGAGGAAGGGAGGGGAGCAGACTCAGCTGTTCTGGAGCCTTTCTTCCTCAGAAGGTTCACACAGTGAGGACATGCCACTAAGGAGAGAGACAAAAGGACTTACTGCTTCTCATCGATTAAACTTCCACTCCAAGCTAGATAAAGACTTCAAAACTTTAAGAAAGAGACTGCAGCATTGCACTTTCCTCAGTCTTCATAGACTTTGGAGTCAAACTGCCAGCCATGCCCATTTGCTGCATTTGTTCCTCAGAGGTTGTTTGCACCAATCTTTTCTGGATCTCTTTTTTGTTATGTAATATCAATGAAGTATCTAAGAAAAATTTTCGGTTCTCTCATAGCAATCTATCAGCCTTTTAAGGCTGATGACACAAATAAGTAGAATTTCATGGTTGCTTGGAATCTGTGTACTTGGATTGCCAGTGTGAGTAAAAGAAGATAGCTAACCAGGCAAAGATTGAGACTTGAGTGTTGCTCAAGTTTTCATTAAAATAAAGAAAGGAAGACCTTAAAACTCGTATCAAGGCTCCTTTATGCTAATTCTCAGTACTTGTCTGGTGGCAGCAGGTGAACTGAGTCTGAAGAACTTGGGCGTGGAAGGAGACAAGTGTAAATAGCACACATGCAGCCAAACAGTAACACACTGGCTCCAGCCAAAGATATGAAATTTCAGCACTCATGTTTAAAACACAACAAAAGGCCCTTGAAAATTCTGACCTAATATCCACTAAGGTTTCCTACATAACATGTGGCTTTAGGAGTACAGCAAAACTCATTTCTGTCTCCTACAGACTGATTTCTATGTATCTTTTAAGATAGTATGATGATAACGTAGAAAATAACCAAGAAATCATGTTTTTTCCCTATCAGCATAACGACATATCCATAACTGAAAATAAACTGATACTCATCTCTTATTTTTCTCCATCTACAGACTACACACAATTTAAAATAAAAATAAATGGTCACTTCCTTACACTGAAAAATTCTGGACCCATGGTAAGGAAAAAAATTATGCATCATGTCTATATGCTGATACACACCTAGACAAAGGTGTGCACACAAACTAGACATTAAGAGGAAATCAAAGAAAAAAAAAAAGGGAAAAGACAAATGCAAAAGAGGAGAAAACCAGCCCCAAAGGTTTCAACTAGAAACTGACCAAAATAGTGCAAGATTGTCAGAGGTGTTGAGCCATAGGAACCAAATCATTCTCTTCTGGAGCCCGAATGCAAACGAACAGGGAAGGAAGGGAGGCAAGAGAGTGATTGTGAAAAGAACTGGGAGAAAACCACTGTACAAGGCTGCATGGAATATCAAGACAGACAGAAAAGACTTTATAAAGAATCTAAATAAAACCCAAAACACAACAGTTGAGATATTTTCCAGACAGAATGCTGTCAAGAGAGACCTGAACTTCAGAACTTTGCTGCTTTTTTCTCCTACTGTTCTGGGGAGAAAAAATTGCCTGGTCTGTCTTTACAAACAAAAATAAATCTGACATCCATATATTTCAACCTCTCTTTCTGAAGAAAATAATCTGAAAAATCTTTCCAAAAGTAAAGAGTTCCATGCCTCAGAAGTTGCAATATCACTGTTAAAAGCAGGACTAAAAGAGAGAAATCATTAGCTTCTATTCCTTTTTTAGCCAAGTTGAAAATAATTACTCACTACCAGTGAGAATTTTGCAAAAATGTGGCACCCAGTGTTTCTGTGAAGTCCTACAGAATGGCTTGCAGGTACAAAGATAATCTTTGTTAGGCAATAACTAATCACAAAGTATTTAGGCAGACAGAAGCTCTAGTGCAACACCTTCTGTTCAATGTGGCAAAAAACCTCAAAGATACCATGAAGTAATAAAGTCAGCCTTGAAAAACAATCACAGAAAGAAGCTGTAAAAAAAGACATACAAAGCTGAAAAGTAATTTCAAAAAGACAATTAAAATGAAAGCCCATGACCTGCACCAGCTTGCTGGAAAGTGCTAACAATTGTTTCCTATTCAATTTTACCTGCAATACTCTAAAAGGGAGAACATGGAATTTTCTGGACCTACATAATGCAAAAATCTACTGACTCTGTAGAGAAAGCTCCCTGGGAAGGACACATGGTTCAGCTCAACATCATAGTCTAAAATAACAGTGAGGGAACAAAATAAAAAGAAGTAATTCTAATGAACAATGTTAGTAGCTTCCCTGTGAAGTTATTACTGAAATTTCCCAAGAGAAGAGAAAGTTATTGGGATCTGAATAAGCCTTTAACATCTGGTATTAAGTCAGAGACCCAGCTAAGGGCTGGGAAGAGGTAGTTAAGGAACAACTCCATCAGCAGTGGCAGCAGAAGATTTGAATTGTGTGTCAAATATCTGCAAAGGTATCTAGAATAAAGTACCAATTGAACAATGTAGAAATATGTGAAAGATGATGAGACAAGGCCAAAGACACTCAGAGATTGTAAAATTGGTCACAAGCTCAAACTGTCTTTCATGTTGGCACGCCATCAGATAGAATAATTGCCAGTGAGAAACCCTGCTGATCTAGAAGTACAAAGTCCATGAGAAACAGCCATGGAATCTCACCAAAATAGATTTGGTTCTCATTTATGCTACAAGAGACATTATATAAAGGTCATGGGCAAACCTGCCTTGTGGCTATGTGCAAAATGACCTTTTGGATGGGATGAAAAAGATCGCTATTTTTGGCCAAAGATGCTATCTTCTGCTGGCTCTTTCTGAGTGTGTTCCCAGAAATGGCATTTTCTTGTAAATCATTAGGATTCTGTTCAGTTACTTAGCTCTGGCACTTATTTCTTCCCTGCAATGGGAACTGTCTACAGGTGCTCAAATCCTGGTTAGCCAGCTAGGTTAAAACAGCAACAACCTCTTCCAAAAATATGCTGACCTTAGGAGGGGTCTATGCAAGACATCACCACAACAATAGATTTAAATAGAGCCACAAAAAGCAAGCTTACTAGTGCCAGAACAACCAAGAAAATAAAGCCCATTTCCAATTCTCAACACAGCAAGTAATAAAGAATATCTGTTAAAAATCAAATCAAGCTGACAAAGTAATGTTGAAATGGCTTGGAATACTGCCAAAGAAAAGATCAGAACAGCTATAGACAAACAGTGTGCACTGGACTGTGAAGCCCACTTTGTATCATCACAGGAAGAGATGTAAAAAACAACATAATGTGCATTACTGCTATCATCTATTAAAAGAGTTGGGAATATAGTTAAAATAGCAAATAAAGATAGTCAAACATGATAAAAGGCAGTACATTTCTGTCAAAGATGTGTCTTTCTCTCTTTGTTCAGAGTTAGTACTTCAGTGTGAACGCCTTCTTCCTTGCCCATTCTTAATCAGAGCAGCTTGTATGTATTTACACAGCATCCAAAAACCATAGACTCCATAAGCACCAACGACTACAGTAACATATTACTCCAGGGAGTGGGAGAACATAAACATGTGCAGTCTACAAGTAAGGTGCCTTTAAATCTTCTAAAAGCATGGGTAATTTAATGATGTCAGGCAACTAAATGCTTTCTTAAAAAAAAAAAAAAAGTAACCCTTTGGATAACCTTTCCAATGCACCTTTTTTCACAACTGAGAAGCAGAAATCATTATTTTTTAAAATATCTACTTAGAATGCAATGTTTCAGAATATTTTCAATTCATCAGTCAAGTCTAATGCACACTGTGATGCCACTAGGATGACTAGACCCTTATTAATCATTTTCCTAAATTTTCTTCTAATCAATGGCATCAAACAGGTACACAATGTGGGTTTGTACCTGAGAATGCAGGTTTTTCAAAGTATTCTACTATTAATCCATGTTAAACCATAACAGACTATACGAACTTTCCAGCTGAAAGTTAACCCTGGCTCTCAAACCATTGAGAGGATGAGAAAATTTACTTATGTGAGAAAGAGAGAACAGGATAAAATTCATTGGTTTGTTTTGGGTTTTTTTTAAGATGAAAACAGAGAGTCACAAAAAAACTACATAGTTGAATATGGGAAAAAGTACTTTAGTCACTAAAATAGTATGATACACTTGATTTACCCACTGAAAAGCCCAAGGTAAATGTCTTTTTTTCATGTTAAAGGTGTATTTCATTCAGTTACATTGTGTCATTCAAGAGGAAAAAAAAAAACAGATTCATGTACATTTTGCAAAAAACACAACACACCTTTAAAGCACTGTAAATAGGAGCTAACAGGGCTTTGGAGCCCGCAGCATTACCAAAATTTTGGAAGAGAATTCACAATAGAAACACAGCATGCAGAAACTGTGCAGTCTTGAGGCCTTGCTCTGCTTTCTTAATCAATCAGGCAATAGCTTACACAGTTTCTACTCGTGACTACACAAGGATATGGAGTTAACACAGGCCTGTGAAGTCTCAACACACTGCAACAGTGCTGTTAGTGAAAAAGGTGGGAATAAAGGGTACCTCCTTCATCAGATGGCCTTGTTATCTCACTGCAGTAAGAAAAGGTAGGGTTCGTGTCAGAGCCATCTGATTTATAATCTCCCAGACTGGTAGAATGTAAATACTGCTTACTGTAACGGCTTGCTCTTTCTACAAAGGTAGAAAGGAATAAAGAATATCACAGTAAATAGATGACAGAAGTGCAAAGACAAGCAACAACAGAAACCCCACCACTCCTAACATTGCTATTCATACACTGATGGCATTAAACTTAGAGAAAAGTAAATTCTTCACAATTTTGTATCCATTTTGAGCACCATTAGTTTCAAAGCTTGCTTCAAAATGGAATACAACTAAGCTTGTTCTTTGCTTTAAAAGAATAGCAGAAATGGAGGTAGTATTGACATACCAGAAAGAGAAGGGATAAAGATTAAGAATATAAAAATTTCCAGTGGAAAATCAAATTATTCCTTTATCCCAGCATGCCTACAAGTGCATGTGGAAATACAGCTGTATATTATTCAAAAGAACATTTAAAGTTCCAAAGTAGCAAAGGAAATATATGTGAAAAATTAAATATTCAAAATAAACACTCCTATGCAGGAAAAGAATCAATAAACTTATAAAGCCAAAACCCTGCTCCCTGTTATTACATTACTTTCTCTCCTTTTCCATCTATCCTTAAATTATGAACACCTTGGAGTTGCAAATAATAGAACAAAGCATAATGTCATGTGCCATATAGGCAAAATGTGCATGCAAAAGAAATCAATTTCTTAAATAGGTCATTTTGTATAACTCTGAAATTTTATAAGGTCCAAATATTTGAAAATTCTACATATATCAAGGACAAAGTAGGTCAATGCTTTTTAAATGGCTACTTGTAAGTAGCATGAATAACTTGTTTAAGATAAGATTTACTTCACTATTTCTTATCTCCACATGTGATTACAGCTGAAGTCCCTATAAAACACTGCTTTTAAACTACTACAGTTATAAATATATATGAAAGTATGCTTATAAAACATATGGCTGGCATATTGACCTGAAAATTTACAGTATCATCTTAGTTTCATAAACATGAAAAGATGAATTGGGGAAAAGTCAGGATATAAGCAATACCAGAAAGCATATGCAGACTCCTAGACTGAATATTGTCCTCCAGAGGATCAATGTCGAAGATGGAGCCAGGATCTGTACGCCAAACTTTAAGATCTTTTTCCAAAGCACAGAAATTATAAGACAGACAAACAACAAAGGAAGTAAAAGCATGAAAGGAATGAGCTTTAACAATCAGCAATCAATTTCCTTCATCTAGAAATTAACCAAAATATCTAGATATTCACCTAAAGAGATCAGAAAGCTTAATTTCCTGCTTAAAAGAACTTAGTGTATTTATTTTAAGCACTGACATTATTTTAAGACTTTTGCTCTCAATTTTTTTGCATTTTCTAAACATGACCACAGTATAAGTCTAAACAAATGGAAACAAGTATCACATATTAGAGCTCTCTTCCAGTAGCAGAACCAAAATCATCAGAGCTACAAGATTATTTCCCCAGTTGACCAGCAGCATCCTTATGTGTGGAGATGCTGCAGTGTATATCCCTATAGCTGATGGTAGGCAGTGTACAGCTCCACAGCTGACAGAGACACTACAGACTCTCCTTTGCATAAAGCAGAGATCATATCAGCCTAAGAAGAAGAGGAATCAGGGGAATAGCTCATCTTACTCAAAATAAATTTCTACTAATTTCTACTAATTAATTCATGTAAACTCAAAAGTATCCATCTTTTTTAATTAATACAAAATGGACTAAGGTGACAAATTCAGCTGTAGAAATCTGCATTGTACACATCTACCATAGGGTAAAATGAAGCCCACTCTTGAACTTAACAAGTAATTCCGTGTGCCAGTGAGTGCCCAGGTGGCAAAGAGGCCAATGGCATCCTGGCCTGGATCAGCAATAGTGGCCAGCAGGACCAGGGCAGTGATTGCCCTCGCCATACTCAGCACTCAGGTGAGGCCACACCTCAAATCCTGTGCCCAGTTCTGGGCCCCTCAATTCAGGAAGGACATTGAGGTGCTGGAGAGAGTCCAGAGAAGGACAACAGAGCTGGGGAAGGGTCTGAAGCACAAATCTGGTGAGGAGCAGCTGATGGAGCGGGGGGTGTTTAGCCTGGAGAAAAAGAGGCTCGGGGGCACCTTATCACTCTACAAATACTTGAAAGGAGGTTGTAGTGATGTGGGAATAAGTCTCTTCTCTCAGGTAACGAGTGACAGGATGTGAGAAAATGTTGTGCCAGGGGAGGTTTATATATTGGATATTAGGAAAAGATTCTTCACTGAAAGGTTGTCAAGCACTGGAACAGGCTGCCCAGGGAAGTGGTTGAGTTATCCCTAGAGATATTTAAAAGATGTGTTGACATGATGCTTGGGAACATGGTTTTGGGGTGGGCTTGATAGTCCTGGGTTAATGGTTGCATTTGATGGTCCTGAAGTTCTTTTCCAATCTAAATGATTCTATATCTGATATGTCTAAATAAATAAATCTTTTAATCTCTTCAAACGAGTTTCAAATAAAATCCTGATGTAAAGTATAATCAGTCAAAGCACAAATCTACCAGATCACACATTTTTACTAGGGAGTTTCCTCTTGGGCAGACCTGACTGCAGGATTTACTCCATGTACTGAAAGTAGGAAAAAAACTATCTTCCCAACTTTGTTCTTTTCTGCTGGTTTGAGAGGTACCAAGCTAAGTAATGGGTTGGTAGGTAAAATAGGACTGTGAGGACCCCAAATATGTCATCTTTCAAATGATTAATAGCCTAGATGCAATGGAAAGAACAGACAGAGCTAACAAAATAAAGCCCATGACTTTAGAATACACTCAGTGTATGTACATTATACATTATCTACCACAACTCCCATAAGGTGAGGCACAGTGCTAACTCCTTCCTGCCAAGATAAATTAAAGCCAACACAAAATCTTTTGATAAACTAAGTGTTAGTCCTAATGGTGATAAACTATGCACCTAGATAAAGTACTGACAGGCATGAGAAGGGGTAGGGGAATTGGTGAACGCCCAACTTGTCCTGTCTGATCATGCCTTAGTAAGTAAAAATATAAGTATGGCTTCATGGCAGCACCAGTGCAAGAGCCATTGATTTGTACTGATTTTATCCATCTTTGTAATCTCATAGAATATGTAGAATCAGAATCTTGGCAATATGTAACACAAATCAATTTTAATTCCCTGGTAACTTTTGCCAAGTTAAAACATCCTTATATTCATGTGAGAATTGTGGTTCCTCTTTAGCTAACAGATCCAAAGCTCGCTCACATCAATTTATCTTGATGGCTTTAGAATGGCTTAGTTGGGTTAAAACTAGTGCCTATTTGCCAGAGCAGAGTCATTAATTTTAGCAATCAGGCATTTGAAAAAGTAGTTACAGCTTCAGCAATAATACATTAAAAATCAACCAGAGGGATTCTGACACACTTTTCCTAACTGGCTGAACAATTTTCAGCTGTGGAAAATACTCACAAGAATCATAAGTATGTTTTTCAGTTTGCAAATTTTTTTTGAGCTGCCAAGGACATTTAATGAGCAGGGATCTCGTTGCTTCTTTTTAAACAAATAGATATTATAATTGCAATTTTACTCCAAAAAAGCATTAGCCGAAATATTTCAGGTTGGTCTTGGCCTTTTTCCTTTAAATAGTTGTACAACTTTTGCTGTTTGGCAGGCACGGTAAATTAAGAATTTCTGTGTGTTTTGATACTGGAGTATTTTTAGGTGATAAATAGTACTAATATTTCAGTCCTTACAGCTCAAGAATCTATCCCAAGGATGTTCTTAATTCCAAGCTGCTTGTGTTAGCAAGGCTTCAGCTGCTGAACATGGGATTGCACACATGGTTCTCACACAGGGCTACAGCACACGGGCCATGCAGCAGGGAGCAGGAGGCTTGCAGCGTACACTAAACAGCAGCTTGCAAACCGAATGCCACACTGCAACTTTACAGGAGCCTTTCTCTTTTTCTTTGGCTGCACCACAACTGTGAAAGTGAGTAGTGATGGAAGATCATCAGCACCTGCCCCAGGCAGAGCTCTCTAAACACACACTTTTGAGAAATACCTTCTCATGTAAGGCTGCTGTAGCTACAGACACATAAAGGATGGCAACAAAAAAGGAAAGAAATACACTTCTTTGTGTGGGGGAGACTGGAGACTTTAAGGAACAGACTGAAAAAGCATCTGCCAGGAATAATACAGTCAACCTTGCTTTAGGCAGGAGGATGGCCTATGTGACCCACCAATTAGTCCATTTCACCTACAATTTCTCTGGTTTTTGAGTGGCAAACCTAAAGTCAGCCTCACTGTTATCACGAGATATGAAGACTTTTAGAGTGCTATCTCAGGATGGTTTTTTGTACACAGATCCTCTGAGGTCTACACGGTTGTCAAGCACAGAAAAACATAAAAGGGACACACCAAGAGAAAAGTAAATGAGGGGAAAAAAAAGGTTACCATTTCCTTTACTCTAGCAGACTTGCTGACTTTTAAGCAATTTCAAATATCCACTTTGATTTTTAAATAGCGCTCACTGCGATTATGCCAAATAATACCTTAACGCAATACCTTGTCTTTATATATAAATCTAATCTGTGTTCTACCCCCTGAACACCCATCCTTATCTTGGAACATCTTTCAGAACATCACTTTTGACCACTGGTGCTTGACTTACCAGAAATCTTATGAGTTAGTGATGAATTATAGCTTGAGATACTTTTAAAGCTGTGTGAAATTCTGAAACAAGAGGTAAACAGATATGTGCACATCTGGAGAAATTACTGACTGACAGAAGGGGAAATCTCAAACTGGCCTGCAACACTGAAACATTGAAATCTTGCAGAATCACAGTTTTAATCACCTTTCTTCTATGCAAAACTAAGATTATTGCTGATTTTGACATTCCTTATAGAGTCAAAATTCAAATTAATAGCAACAACTATCTATTTTTTTTTTCAAAATTGCAGAGCAAATGATAACGTATCTCCCATTCGGTCCCATCATTACTTCACAAGAAGCTGTCATGGAACCAGTAGTTCAACCATAAGTTACATGTTGAGAAAAGAGAGAAAATGAAATCTGGAGAGCCCAAACAGGGGCTTTTATCTTCCCCACAGTGCTTTCAATAACAACAGTATTTAACAGCTTACCAACAATAATTCCAGGTCTTCTATCCATTTCAACGATGTGTGGATGCACACCTTTATATGCTGCATCACTCACAATTTGGGTGTTTTTCCGTACACGCTCTGTTATAGGATCATCTACCACTGGGGTGAAGCCTCTGCCCTTTGTCTTCTCAAAATCTTCATGATATTTTACCTACGAAAACAAGAAGAATTACATTTTTCCCCAGGTTGCAATTGACAGCAAATGGTTATTCTGTGCAGGAATGCATATATGTTTGGTTTATGAGGCACTTATATTCTTTGGCTCTGCACCATAACAGAATTGTTACACACAGGAGATAGGCTGGATGGCCAGCCAAGTCTTTTCTATCACCTTAACTTGATTTTCCGATATTTTATTACCAATTTTGCATTTCTTTTCCACTGACACTGAATTAGGCACTAGCTTAAGCAGCAAAGTATCATCTTACTATCACACAGGACACAGCCCTGCCCTCAGGAGGTCATCTGGTCCATTCCCTTCTTCTCTAAGACAGAATAGCTGTCTACTGATGCAGACAACTATATCTGCCAATAAAAATGTTCCAGCAGTAGTAGTTCTAAAGAACTCAAGCATTTTCATTCACTGATAATTCTGACTACATGCACAATATCATACAAAATGTATATTTTGCTCTTTTGTTTTATCATATGCCTGCTGGCTTTAAAAATAGGTTTCTAGAAAGAACAACAGTTATTCTAAACTGCCTGCTTTAAAAAAAATTAGACAAAAGGACATTAGAGTAGAAAGTGTTACAGCACCAAGTGTTGGAACAAAATCCCAGTATTAGTAAAGTATTAGTACTACTAAAGGTAGTACTGCTGACATTATATATTTACTTTATAAATAACTTAATCATCAATGAATTACACTGACAAACATTCTCACACAAGCCAATGCACACAAAACAACTCATTCCAAGAATCAAAGTCACACAGAAACCAGGAACATGCACAGGCACAAGGTGAAGTGTGTCACCTAATCCAGTGAAATTGTGATGCTCAAATGATGTGTGTACACTTTTAAAGGAAAAAACAAAAACAAAAGAACAGACATTTAACTGTTAGAAAACTGTTTATTAGTATTTTGAAAATGTTCATTACACTGCAATGCAGTTAGCAAACACTCCCTCTACAGATGTAAGAAAATATTCCTTCCATACCTGAGGAGAGAGTTTCATTAGTTACCTATATTAATGGAAGGCAAAATCCAGTGGAAGCCAAGTGCCATTCCTTAGAACGCTCTAGTTACAGGAAGAAAGTACCCTACCATTGAGATGTTGTTTTGTGTTTCTTTGACATGCCTTAGCTCAGGTGTGTCTAGAAGCACACTACGTCTACCTTTCATCTGCCTCTGATCACTGCTGTACTTGACCTGCAAAACAGCAACAACAGCACAGGTGAATGGTTTGTTTACAGTAGAAAGGATGGTGAGAATCCCACCAAGCAACAGTACCTTTCCAAACCACAATGCCCGACAGATCTCTTCTTTCTTTACACTTGTGTGCTAGTAAATTATTTCCCAGTGAGGATACAGAAGAGCTACTATAATGGTAAGGCCAGAAGGCACATTTATTCCATCAATCACTTACTCAAAATAAAGTATTTATTTAAAAGCTGAAATTTGTGACTGTTTAAATTACATAAGTGAAATAATTATTTTACCAGCTGAAAAGTAAGATAAATAATAAGAAAACACCACTGACACTTAGAACATCCTTAAAACATGGCTGATGATGAGCTACGTTATTACCCAGACAGACACAGAGTATGTTCTCAGTCTCTTCCAGGTCGGGACTACCTGAGAACCCCAGAGAATTCAATTCTTACACGAGGATTAATCATTTGGAAGCCCTCTTTCTTCCATTCAACAGCTAGTCTTTACCAGGAGCACAAAGCAACATGTCTGGGAAGAAACTGAATATTCTGTTTCCTAAATGAACATTTGGGCTCTGGGTTTTGTGCATCAGTAAGTACAGAATCTCTTACATCATATTTCTCCTGATTAGCTTATTTTGTGACATTTTACAGACAAGTCAATATGTAAGGTTAATTATCAGTCAAAAATAAGAAGAAAAAAAAATCCACTCAAAAATTCCAAAATAGTAAAAGTAGCTGATACTACTTATTGGTTCTGGAATGAGTACTCTTACAGTTTCCTCTGTCTTGTTGAATTCTACCAATGGCCTCTCTTAGCATCTACATCGCATTGTAACCTCTGCACTGTTACTTAGTATTTTAGATTTACCTAAGTATTCACATTCCAAGTATTACTTCTCAAATGAGTTGTGCAAATCTATTTCAACATGCGTTTGTGATGAGAGAAACCATGTATTGAAACTGTCCAACCCTCCTTAAGATTACGTATTGGCTAAGAAAGCAAACCCATGAAAATATGTCTCTTGGTGTCTGTGTTTCATAGGTAAGTTTGAAGTAACGCACGAGAAACAAAAACATATGGTACTGCATACTCTTCAAATCCTTCTTAATTAAACAGTAAATTCTCTTAGAAAACATATTCAGCTACATAAGCTTTTGAATATAAGGCATTTTCTGGACAGAATAATTACAGCCAACACAGGTTGATTTTCATCTTGCTCATTAACACAGAGGAGTCTTTATCCCTGTAAATCTTGAGAAACAAAGTGAAGGAGTCACTTGGCAGAACGCATTTCATTTTCACAAATTAAAAAATTATTTAAAGTCTAGAATTGTTGTGAAGTTTTCCTCTTATTTACAACTACGCACCTCAAAAGTAATTGACTTTGGTAAATATTCATGAGCATTTTAAGAACATGATTAAGATATGTGCAGTTACAATGTCAGATTCTGCTCCTTTGTCCTTAGACATATTCCCTGACAATTCCAACTTACTTTTCACTCCTGTACTCAGTTCTAAAGTGTTCTTGTAATTCTTTTCTGCCACCTTGACCCAGTGGTTCTGCATGAATCCTCTTCTATTTACCACCTAAAGTGACTTTGCCACGGATGTTGTTTCAGTGTTGAGGAAAAACTGCAACATAACTGCTCTTATCCTTTATTTCACCATGCTTTTTGCACTTCTTCCTTGCTCCTTAACAGAATTGTCTCCTGCTTCTTACATCACTGTAGTAGCAATTACATTTTATTATCATAAAAGCCAAGAAATAATATTTAGTATTTAGCAATGGGACCCCATTAAGAACTACTCAGCTCTAACATAGGTGGCACGCCACAGAGTGGAATGGACACTTCCATGCATTGGATCACAAAAAAAAAAAAAAAAAGACATTTGCACTGAGGTTAAATTCTCATTTCCTTTGTTCTTTACTGCAATTCAGTCCTACAATCTAGCAACTCAAATTTGGTAACAAGGGACAAAAAGTCTTGAAAGAATGACTGACCTCTACTGACTCTCTCTTTGAAAAATACTGACACCAACACAACCACTTACTTTTTTGCAAGAATAATCAGACAACCCTGAATATGTTTGTTGCACATATGTGCAGTTCATGTCCTCAAAGAATAAAACCAGTATCTCTTCAGTGAATGATACAGTTGGATTTCTTTGACACATCAAATGTAAAAGGAAAAGCATATCCATGTTTATATTTCTACAGTGACTGAAAATCTGAATGACAAAAAGATTCAAACTTGCCGAGCTGATATTATCTTGATTCTTCCTCACTCTCTCTATCTCAGGAGTGACACTCACAGCAGTAGCTTTGCCAGGCTGTTCTCTGTAGTGAACCTATTATTTAACAGAATAAAATATATATTCATACTATTTCAGGTATAGCAATATCTCATTGTTTTATATAAAAATGCATGACTTCAAAGGTTATCCAGGAAAAAAAAATGAAAAGCTAAAATACATCTGAAGTTTATTAAAGTTTATGAAACTTGATTTTTGAAAGATAACCTTGAATTTTTTTTCTGTACAGGGTGTTTATTAATGCATTTCTGTGAATATATACCCACATATGCACACAATATCTTGGCATTTACCAGACTGGTCCCTGGCTCTACAGAGAAATAACTCGTATTTGGAATGGGGTTAAGCTACATATAATGCAGTAACGGCAAGCAGAGCACACGAAACATTGAATTTCAGGAAGGTCCACTGTAAATATATATTTGTCAAGACACAGAAATGCCATAAGGTCTCCATCTATTTTCTAAATTTTATATACTACATATTCAAGGTGATTAAACCCAGAGGGCGCAGTACATCAGACAATTACCAACTGAATCTAGCCTAATTTCACCATGCATTTATTTAAATGTACTGTAGGAATAACCCCTTTATCACTTTGTAACAAAACACACTTAATGCATTAACCAAATGCACACTCAAGACTGGATCAGGATCTAAAGAAGATAGGGGACAGGATGTGGAATTGGCAGACCAAGCAATCTAATGTTAACACTGGCCCACCATGCTGGGAATTTAGATATGGTAAATATTTAGTAACGGATTCTGGCAACAAATTCATGCCAATCCATATATTTTTATGCAAAATAAATGCTTTCATACAAAAGCAAGCTCTTGTGTTTAAGTGCTTAACTTAACTGTGGTTAACTGTGCAGATACATTATGCTCATAATTCTGCAGTGCACTGTGGCAGTAAGACACCTTAACTGCTTAAGCAATTGTCTTCCAGCACAACACAATTTTGGTCTTTCCACATCAATGTATTCCAACTGAAAAATTAATGTCTTACAAAACCTATGGTAGTTTTAATCAAATGGATTAAACTTGCAAATTCACATTTATAAAATTTATAAAGGTAAAATCACTATTCAAGAATTAATGTTTCTAGAAATGGCTGAAGTTAAAGAATCTCCATTCAAAGCTATTCCAGTGACTTGAAAAGAATTTAAACTTTCCAGTGAAATTTGCACAACACAAAAATTGGTGAAAAGTAAACAACAATGTGAGTAGAAAAACTATACAGACTGGCTTGAAGCACTTGGGAAAATAGTTTTTGAACAGAAAACGTTTTAAGAAAGCTAGATATATCAACAATAATACAGAAGTTGAGTTAGAGGAACAGAATTCTTAAAAATTGTGACTCAAAATTATTTTGGTGAATGCAGCAGAAAGCACCCTAGGGAAACACTGTAGCTATTTGTGGACCCATGCACTACAGCTGCTGATGGCAGCTCTCAATGAGCAGAGTGCCTGGTCTCTCAAGGACTCATTAACAGGGTACAACTTCATCAGATCAGTGCAGGAAGGCAGTAGCATGCTCCAGTCCTTGCCTTCTTCTCTGTGCTCCTGCAAATCATGTGGCTTTCTAATGGTTGTATCAGCCATTAGGCACTAAATTCTGATGAGAAGGTTACTGAGGAACCGGAAGGAGACAGGTAAGACAGCAGAAGTTTGAGCACATCTGTAGCTAATTTTTTACAAAGCAAAGAAAAATAAAACTGGAAATAAATACTCTGTTTAAAAAGAAAATTTTAAAATTTGTCAAGATTTTCTGCAAATATCCAAGCAAGAGAATAACATCTCAAAGCAGTGCAGCCACTTCTTTAATAGAATATGTGATGCTTCATCTGCCATTTCCCAAACCAAGCAAAGCCTTTTCACAATTGCTTCCTAAGAGAGGGTTTTCAAGTAATTCCATTACTTGAATTCCAGTACATTACAATACATTAGTCTCCCCCTGACTAAAGGAAAGGCAGTTTCAGAAAGTAGACCTTTGTATTCATTTTCTGCACTCAAAAATTATACAAAGTATTAAAGGATAGCAACTTCCCATGCTGACATTCTCTTGATTCCTCTTGACTCTTTCCATCTCAGGGGTGACACTCACAGGTGTAGCTTTGCAGAGCTGTTCTTTGTACTGAACCTAGCAAACATGTCAGAAGATATTACAAGAGATTTCCAAGTAATAGAAATGCATAAGTGTACTAGACATCACTGAAGAGCACATTGCATTTGGATGGAAAGTACCATTCCTTAATAATCAATCCCATCTTTCCACACAATACTTAGTACTCACCCTCTGGCAGTTCTTCTAGTTCAAACACAGAGAACTGTTATTTCAACATGAATACTTTGTTCTCATTTATCAAAGTGCAAGGCTAAGGAATTATCATTTTACCGTTAACTGATTAAATCAGTCTTTGTGGACACATAGAAAGTTGCACAAACACCACAGATGCATTCACCAAGACACAAACACAATTAATACAGCTAAGAGAAGTGTGCAAGCAATGAAAACAGGGCACACATTGCTAATATTCTTCTGGTTTTCCTTAACTCTCCTTAGTTCAGGCGGATCAGAAATAGTTGTTGCACGCTGAATTTCTTCCTTGTATTTGATCTGCACAATAGATATTACAAAAACATTAGCAATTTCAAGAAGAGAGAGATGGGCACTAAAACACATCAATCACTTTATACTCTCTTCCCTGCACAACTAGACCACATCTACAAACAACACTGGTCTGAAAAGCAACAGTTATATTTAATTTCTAAAGCAGTCTGCTAGGGTCTCAAATGCATCTTATTTGATGCAATGCAGCAGAGAGTGCATTTAACAATTCTAGTGTACTAAAACTCTTACAGTGGGAATATACATCACGTGGGATTGTGGCCATTTTAACGATACTTGAGATGCTGGATATACTACCTGGAGATCCACACTGCTTTGACAATGACTTGGTCTTACTATAAACTTGCTATGGAGCCTACGAGTCCATTTCAGAAACCAAGCCTTTTAGGTGTTCCTAAAAGGGTGGATGACTTCAAAGTCTCACTGAAGTTCTCTAAAAACATGTGCAGACACACAGGTGAGAATGTAGTTGTCTGGGCTGTTGATGCCTTTGCAGGTGCTGTCAGATATTTACTGTTTTTTTCCTAACATTTAATTTTCAACTCTCTTCTCCAAGACATGGTACTTCTGGAGAGTGCCCAATTTCATAGCACAGACAAAACAACTTGTTTTTCTCTAAGCTCATACTTGGAAGCTGCTTTGACAGAAATTTATAAATAAATAAAACCAAACCAGCCCAAAGTACAGACCAGGAACGGAAAATTTCAGTCCAGACAGTTTAAGACTGGAAAAAATACTAAACCACTAGAAAAAAGGGTCTTTTAATAGAGACTATTAGGTAAGTTTAAGAATTGGCAGTGCTACTCGTCCTTAAAATGCTTCAGAACGTCTGTTACTTGAATTTTAATAAGACCCCAGCTTTGTGGTATTGACTGACATACCACAGGGGTTTCCTCACAGATTTCACACTAACAAAAACACAAACAGAATCTTCTCCCCTCCTCTGGGAAGAAAGTGCTTCATCTTCCCAGTGCTGTGTCCAACCCTGCCTGCCCGTCAATATAAACAAGTTTTTTAAAAGTCCTTAGTTATTTGTAGCTTCTCGGTTCAGATTCAGCTACAGTCCATGGGTCTGTGGCTTGCTTTGAAAGTTCTGTGAGATCTTCTTCCAAACCAACCATCACAACAGGTGAGATGAGCTCAGCCTCCTTGTCTGTCACCACCTTGCATGTTAGACTTCGAAAACACTTTTCTGATGTTTGTCTCCTACACATGCTACCTGGAAGAATCTGATCACTTTCAGAACATGATTCAATGGAGTTTCTTGTGTGGTTGGTTGTACTGTAAGTGTTATTTTGGAGCCCTGGTGTTTTTTTCACTGCAAATTTACTTCACATTCCACAGTTTCATTCAGCCCAGAAAACAGTTTTAAGGCTGTCCCAAGTTCTTCTGGCTACTTCCAAAAATATGTGTAAAATATTTAAATCTAATGGATTCAAAATTGGTGTAATTTACCCTTCCTTTGGGACTCCTGTAAATTACAAAATACAATTTCCCTCTTACTGCACGGTATAATTTCCCTCTCCTTGACATGTAATTTGAAACATCCTTGTACATTGCCTCTAAATTTGGCACGCTACACCTCTAAAAAATATTATACAAGACTTAAGTAATTTCAAGTACACTACATGTAATAAAATCCTTTTTGTAAAACATTAACTCTCCACAAAGACTAGCAAGGTAAAGGCCATGCTACTTACACTGTACCACTACACCACTAATGCATTTTGTACTTCCTTTGGTATGTTTTTGCTCAAATGTGTTTACTAATATGCTGATCAACCTTTAATTTTTCCCTCTTCACCACTATTTAGGATTTCTAAAACAGCAAGAACAGCGTACACTATTTTTCCACTTCACTTTGAAATTTATTGTGAAAAAACATTAGAATAAGACTTCACCTGTCTGACTACTCTTGATATAAAAGTCTGTGGTAACAGGAAATTTAAAAGGAAAACAATAACAACAAAAAACCAAACAAACAAAAAAAAAACCCTTACCCCCAAATCAAGCAAACCAACAGCTTCCCAACCAGCAAGTTTCAACTATTCACTATCCAACTATTTCAGGATTTAGGACACATGATAGCTTCACTGTGACTCAAAATGACAAGACGAAAAGGGATGGATAGAGCAGAAAAAAATTCCAAGGAAAATATGAGCTTTTTGAAATTTTTTGGAAACTCTCTACTGATCTTGCTTTACTGGGAAATTAAGTGTTTAACGCTATTCACTAAACAATGATGGTCTATGAGAATAGGCATCCAGAGTCCCTAATTCATATTTTAACTAATATTTAAACACAACATAGTGTCATATCTATATATTATTTTCAAACTTTACTTTTAAGAAAATATCTAATCATCAGAAAAGTCATGTCACAAACATAAAACTTGCCCCAGAGGAGTACCCACCAAATTTAACAAAGAAGTGAACAATGCAGTTACAAGGGTTTTGCTGCTTGGCAGTCACTTTTTTGGTTTTTTCCAAGTTTTGCCACATATTTATTGGAAGATAATGTTCTACTTGATCGAAACAGTAATTTTGCTATATTATTTTCATTTGCCTAATAAAGTGCCAAAGCCATTGGGCATCCATAGATAAACAACATCAATTCAGAACCAATCTCATCAGATCCATGGATCAACTTGTGACAAGTATGTAAAGAGGCACCAACTCTCCACCTTTTCACACAGTTCAAGTCTGGACATAGTTTTTCTCTTCTTGAAGTGCCAACTGTATCAAGTCTTATGCAATACATGCAGTCTCTAACAGAATGTTACAGATTTTCTTTTTTGGTATTGGTCACATGGTATTTTTCTAACCTGCAAATATAACTGCTGTTCAGTCTGTCACATGGGGAAATGCATCTCGTATTTCTCACTCTTGAAAGACAAAAGACTTTCTTCAAATATTTAGTTTAAATATTTTCTTATTTTTCTTAATGCTTCAATTAGAATCTCTACCTTTGGACACAGAAGTACTACAGCAGAGGAGAGTTCTAGCTGTGCTAGAATAGAGCTCTATATCCAAAATCAAGTGGACAGCTATTTGAATGAGATGCGTTGTATGAAAATGAAGATTTTTTTAGTAAACAAGATGAAAAAAAACCTGGTTCACCATTTACTCACATAAGAATAATTTATGTTAATAGCACTTACCAAACTAATATTCTGTTGATTTTTCTTTACTCTTTCAATCTCTGGAGTATCTTTTACAGCTGTGCCAGCTCCTACTTCCTTCTTATAAAACACCTTCATTTCCCCAAAAGAAAAGATAATTATGACACTGTTAGCAATGCAAATACTAGTTCTCATAAAAGGGCTAGGCAATTTTCCAAGTTCCAAATTGATCTGACTATAAATCTTGCTAAGCAAGCAAATACTTTAATTTTTCATAAATAAGACTAATTATCAATAACTATGAGAACATTGTTTGTTTTCAGCTGTAACCCAGATAATATATTCTCATATAAACTCTTTAAACTGACCTCAGTATTTTTAAGTATTTGCAATGACATATTTAAATTTGGAAAAAATATTAAAATTTATATAATAATCTATAAAGTTTTACAAATGTAACTTCATGCTTGAGTAATTTAATTCATTTCAATGTAATTGAAGGTACATGCACATGCAGGATTTGATTTGGTTTCTATAGTCTTCAGATCTTAAAATACTGTGAGAAGTGAACAGATACTACTATTACTTCTAAGTTAACAAACTAGAAAATTGAAATATTCATGGAAAAATAACCATAACAACCAGAGCTACAATCCAAGTCATGCAATTTTTCACTCCTAGGTTCAAGCCAGAAAGCTGAGGACTGTATCTAAAAACAAAACTCACTTCTTAAAAGATGCGCATGCTCTTTATACAATTCTCTCTATTTCAATTGTTTCAGTAAATGATAAACACAAAGCACACCAGTAGAATCAATCATTTGAAGTTACTGAAAGAGACAGTAAAAAACTGCTCCACAAATTCCAAGAATGGTTATAATTTAAATAACCATGGAGCACCAGTTCATGCTGCAAAACTCCTAAAGAAGTTTTACTTGCTTTTCAGTATTTGGCGTCACAGCCGTTGCCACTCTAGTAAGTATTTCCAGTCAGTTAGAGTAAAAAACAAGTCTGATTCTGGAGTTAATAAAATTAATCTTTACCATTTAGTATTTCTGCCTTTCTTAAACCAAGATTTACTTAACTTTTCCTATCAACAAACCTTGAACAATAAAAACATCATTCTTGATTAATTTCTCTGACTTCCCTGAAGTCCTCCATAGCCTGGGGTGAATACTACTGCCAAATATTCTAGAGGAGAGTGAACGTCTGCAACTAGTTTTTTTAATATACAGAAGACCTTTAACAATCTAGAATTTTGTTTTACCATGTGAGAACAGAGACAGTTTATGAGTAAGAACTTGACAATTCTTCTGCACCATTTCAATTAGAAAGATTTATATTGTGGAATGGACTACAATATACTTTTCTCCTCTACCAAAGAAGGATTGGTAAAATATGTTGGAGACAGGAATTTTTCTATGAAAGAGATGACTGTGAAGTAAATATCCTTTTATAAATCATCTGCCAAATAAGCTAGTGAGCTAAAAGCAGCAATGATCTTATCTGCAGATCTAGTTGCTATTTTTTGTCCCTTAAGGCAGAAAAATACTTGAGATGAAATCCAAAAATTAGAAGACTATTAGGGGTCATTGCTTTTTTTTTTATTTAGGCTGCTTCTAGCTGTATCTTCACTCGGTAATAATTTACCTTTATCATCTAAACTGCACAGAAGGATGAAAGATTAAAACATAGAGGAAGAAGAAAAAAGGTAGTTCAATCACAGCTGGAAACTGCTTTCCTACATTTGGAGGACCCAGTTCACAAACAGAAACAGGACAATCACAAAAGAAACCAAATACAAATAACCTCAAAGACAAAACATTTTATTTCTTATTATCTAGAACACTAACAAAGAGGATAATTGTCAGCCTTGGCACTGAAAGCTCAGACTGGCCTACAGGGCTGCAAGCGGTTCAGATGCATCAGAGCCTTGTCAAGGCTTAATTAAGTGGTGATACCTATCTCAATTAAGCCTGGTACCTAACTGTTAGTGAATCCACACTGCCAGAGCCACTAACCTACTTGAGGACTTCATCAAAAGCTATCAGAGGCTGGAGCAGGGTGGAAAGCAGATCACAGAGGCTAGCTTGGATCCCCCTGTTCCAGGGAGTTTCAGCCTAGCCTGTTAGGACACCTGTCAGTGACATGAGAAATGGTGATAATCACCGTCACTCTACACTCCAGAGCACCATTCAAAACCGGGAGCCAACAGATGACCAGAAGCAAAATTGGGCCAGTGGGCCTGTCAAGAGCTCCTTCTAGAAAGATGGAGCTTTCAGCTGTCCTCATTCAAAGGAAGAAAAAGAGTAGGTAATGGCTGGAGATGCTACAGGAGTGACCACAGCCTGGAGCAGGCTCAGAGAGGTGTCTCTGCTCTCCCCACAGGCTCTCACTCTCTTGCAGAAAGCTCAGCTGTACAGAGGAGCTGCAGGCAAACACCTCTGGGAGAAAATAACTGAGCTTGTACTTCTGAGAGCTGGAGAAGCTGAGGATGTCTCTAAGTTAAAGAACATGTGTGTCAGATAATACTAAAAATATTTGAATATCTTATATTCCTTTCTCTCAAATCATTGGCTTTATTAGTACTACTTAGCCTGGCATAAAAAACAGCCACTGACTGGCCTTTTGTTCTGGAGGCTAGATTTACTCCTCTTCTCTGTTATATTACAAGCAAAGGCAGAATTACAAACAGCAGCATTAATGGACCCAAAAAGGAAGTGGAACTTAATACATCCCAAACTGGGCAATTTTAGAAATCTAAGCTCATAATTTATATTTAGGGATAAACTGAAACTTAAATCTAGCATAAAATTTAAAAATATACCCAGTGTAATATAAAATCATTATATATATATATATTTATGAAATCTGACCTGTTCTAATTTTATACCCCAATCTTGATGCTCAGTACATATGATAGGAAACAGATGAAGAATCTTGTATGTACAGTAAGAAGCCTTAGATTTTTTTTTTCCCTTTTAAATAAAGTACTTCCTGGGGCTTGATGGAAAAAGAAAAAAAAAACCTTCATTTAAAAATAACTGTGGCTTGGCAAGTTGGTATAAGTGGTTTAGAAATTCAAAATAACAGTGTCACACCTAGAAAAGCTGGGTATTATTTTTACTGAAAGAAATGAGCAATACAGCTTTTGCCAGGAAAATTATGCAAATAGTTCGAAGGACTTCTACTCATAAGTTCCCTATTTTATGCTGTGGCACAAGAGAGCCTACTTAAACTAAAAAATATCTGGAAAGTTACAACCAAAGAGAGAAGCACTATTACTCACTGAACTGATGTTTTTCTGAGTACTTCTTATCCTTTCCATCTCAGGAGTGTCTGGGACAGCAGAATAGTTACAGAGCATCTTCTCTGCTTCATCTTTGTACATTTTCTGAAAAAATAATTTTTAAACATCTATGCTTTTTGGGCTCAGGACGTCCAAACTGCATAAAAGATGCTCATTGCAGATGAGCCTCCTCCTCCCTGTCCAGTATTTACTTAAACCTCTCTTCTCTCAATACTGTTATCATAATCTGTCCCCCACACTAAAATATATATAATATACATCTATATAATATATACTCATATATAACATATCTTCATACATAATGTATCCTCATATATATTTTCTCCTCACTGTCAGTATATATGTAATGTAACATTAGATAATTAGGTAATGTGAAAAAACTACAGGCAGATGTAAACAATTAAATTCCATTTACATGGTGTAACGGGCCTAAATACAAATAAGAATAAGGCAGTTAAGACATTTTACTACATGTAAATTAATTTAGTATGGCTATGAAAGCCTCTACAGAGCTAGAGAAGAAGTATTTTGAGCAGCATATGTCAAGCATTCATTGTTACACAGAATTAAAACATTCAGCCTTTGACTATGTCTACCTGGCTTGCTATTTCTGAAGCCCTTTTGACTCGCTGTATTTCTGGAGTACATGGACCAACTTGCATCCCTTTTCCTATAATTTCAGTCCTCAGATCCTTTTTATATTCTTTCTGAATAAAAAATAAAGGGAAAAAAAAAACGTAACTAATATTACAACTCTCCGTACATGCTGTCTTCAAAGCTATTCTGATAGTACTGGTCAGACCATAAAAACAGATTCTTCAGTTTCTTCAATTTAATATTTTTATTGTGCACTGCTTGGTCTTTTTAGCTTAAGAATGTTCAAGAGGATTTTATGGTTTTAACATCTCATTGTGTTTTACTTTCAAAGTAATCTTAAAGCAATTAATTCCGTACTCACCTGGCTGACAATTTCAGAAGCTTTTTTGGCTCGTTGTATATCAAGGGTATCCATACTCACTTCCATTCCCTTTCCTTTAATTTCATTCTCCAAGTCTTTCTTGTATTCTTTCTGAAAAAAATAGCACTGGAAATACTCGCAGCTGACAGCCAAACACTTAAATTTTTCCCAGTTTAATCTGTGTGATTTCACTGAGCAGCATTCATAAACCACCAAACAACTAATGACTCAACAGCCCTGGTTTTGCAGGACCTATCAATGCGATGCCTACACTGCAGTTGCTAAGGGGTTAAAAATCTTTTAACAGACTGCACACTTCAAATCTGGTGTAGCCTTTCACATCTACCTGTCTCTGCAGTTTTGGCAGCCACACTCAGACACATGTGAGAATTTCTCCCTTTGCAGTGCTTTGCGAGACTGAGGTCATAATGCTTTAGCATCTCTCTAGCTCTGTTTATCATTTGACCCTAACTTCTTAAGCAGCTATTTAGACCTAAAAGCAGCAGGGCTCACAGTGAACAAACACACCCCAGGCCAGGCATGGCTCATGAGGAACAAGCACAATCTGCAAAAGGTGACAGGAAGGTCTAAGTTCTGGGAAGTCTTAACTTTCCCCCCTTACAATGATTATGCAACTGTCCGACTCTTTGCAACTCAGTGGATAAGCTATTTGGAGAAATCTGTGTTTTCAGTACTGCCTAGGTTGGTCAGCACCTGAAATTCTCAATCACAATAATTTGTTGCATTCTGTCAAATGGAAAGCTGGCTCCAGGAAAGGTACCGACCATGCTTGCAATTTCAGAAGCTTTCTTGGCTCGTCTTATCTCAGGTGTATCTGGACCAACTTCCATGCCCTTCCCTTTAATTTCAGTTTCCAAGTCTTTCTTGTATTGCCTCTGTGAAGACAGAATTTATACATTATATTCACAGAATCCAGAGAGTTACAAGTAGATTTTTTTCCACAAGACTTGAAATTTAGGATTTAGAGTCAATCAAAACTCTCAAGAGTCACAATTCTCATGAGTCTTGGTAAGCTGTTGTCAGAAAAAACACATAACAAACGACAGGAGGAAAACTTTAAGAAGATATTCACTGAAAGTACAAACCTCTATCAATGAATTTTTAATGTGGCAGAGGGTGGGAGGAAATTAGCCCATGCGGCTTGCTACACTTATCCTCTAAAGTAAAGGGGAAGTTTGGCTCTGCAGAACACGGTGTAGTAAGTTGGTACTTGGTGCCAGCCTAATTGAAACACATTTTACTTTTAAGAAAATATTTTATTTATGACACGACTGCATGTTAGAAATTTAATACCATACAGAATTGCTTCCAGTGAACTCCCAGATCAGGAAGTTGTAATTTATTCATTTAATAGGTCTTTCCTGAACCATAGCCATCAGGCAAGTGGCAGTCTTCATCTGTGATTACTGCTTTTTCCTCACAACATAAATTATAAATAACCAATAACCTGAAAACAAAATTAATATTTCATCTTCAGCTTATCCAAGCAAGGATATGTTCCTTGCTCATCAGCAGATTATATTAAAAAGTAATATGGACATATTGTATACAATAGTTGTAGGGTTTTTTTATAAAAAAATATTCTCAGCCAGTGCTATTTCTACTACTATAGTAATAATCATCCTTTTTTCTATTCTAGTTCATCTCTGCCTGTGGAAAACTCTTCTTTTTCAAATTAAATACATAAAATTTTAAAATGCCCCTTACTTTTCTTGTTTGTTAATTATTTTTAGGTTGTACATTAGTTAGAAAAAGAAAGAAAATATGTTTCTACTCAATACAACAGTTCAATCACTTACAAGAACATGAGCAAAAAGATTTTCGGTCTTCCATCTCCGTCTCACTCTGATGTGGAAATAAATGTGATAAAACAACTCTCTACTTCACAAACCAAATTTTTTTCAAGAATTGTAAATTAATCTGTAGGAATACATCATCCCTCAGTTCCTCTCTGCTAAAGGTGGGATGGGAGATGTTTCCTCTGAGCTTCATATGGGCTAAAACACCAAGGAAAAGATAATCCTGGGAGTTATAGCTATATATTCCTGCACTTCTTTACAGTGATCAAATTGGCCCTATCTATGGCATTCCCTGTTCTTTATGGATATGTGTGTATATATATGTGTGTGTAT
Organism: Callaeas wilsoni; assembly: GCA_013398955.1. Lineage (NCBI taxonomy): Eukaryota > Metazoa > Chordata > Aves > Passeriformes > Callaeidae > Callaeas > Callaeas wilsoni. The sequence continues at coordinate 214,336 of VWPU01006280.1, forward strand.
GCGCAAGTAAACATACGTATAATATAAATAAATAAATTAAAAATTAATATAAAATTGATTCATATGTAAGATAAATACTTAAATAAATATATAAAATAAATATATCTATTATTCTGAAATGATTCCCCAAAGGCATAACGTGCAGCATGAGCTTTGCCTTCCCTCATCCCTCCCTACACCCTCCAGCCTCGCTGCTGCTTCCCAGGGACAGCCTTGGATCTCTGGAAGACCACCCGAACTCACGCGCTGGGAAAGCCTCTGTGCTCAACAGAGCACAGCTCTAAATGCAGGATCTATTGACCCCACTAACAATCCCCACTGACCTTCCACTTGCCTGAAAATCTGAATTATTTGTCCTACGTTGTTTTTTATCCAGAGCTTCACTACATTTTTCAAGCAAAACAGAAATAGCCTTGGTTTCAATACTTACGTATTTCATTGTAGATTACGTAAAAAAAAAAAAAAAAAATCTCTTGAGTTTAACATAAAGTGAACCTCCTGTGATATTAGTAACCTTGACTAGCATAACATACCTCATTTAGTATCTGAGCTGCATTTTTCACTCTAATCAAATCTGGTGTATCTTCAAACACTGTCATGCCTTTTCCTTTCATCCCTTCTTCCAAATCTTTTCGATACTCTTTCTAAGGATTACAAAAAAGAAAAAAAGAGAGAGACAGATTTCACCACTTCTTACTTTGTGCAATATCTTGAAAAGAAATGCCACTTATTAAACATCTGAAGAGTCTCTTTGAAATCTCTATGAAATATGAATTAGCTGAAGTACAGATTTCAGACTTAAAATAGAATTGGAAATTGTGAAATCAAAAGGAACAATGTTGAAAAAGTGAAAAGATTTTAATGCCATCATCTATTTCTTTGTGCTCATGAAAACCAGCTGTGTCCTATACAGCACTAGCACTCTGCTTAGGAGCCTTGACTGTCTCTGGACAGGTATTGTAACTGCAGTAGCATTTTCTTTCTGCAGACCAGTATATGCTGTGTTGCAGTTTTTACCTCAGTTCCATTAATGGCATCCCAATCAGGATGGATTCCCTAAACCATACTAGGACCTGTTAAAACAACTTCTTGATAAATTAAAATGTAGAAGCAATATTCCTACCATATCCCTCCTGTGCCTCCTAGACACTGCACTGGTATGACCTATCAACATTCAGCAACTGCAGCCTCCAGAGTACTCAAATGTTCAGTATAAAATTCAAAGCACACTGGAACCTGCCTGCAGACATTTGGTTCTTTTTGCTCTTCCCAGCTCCTAGAGAGCTGATGTAAGCCTGTTGAAGTTCAAGATCTTTAAGTTTTGTAAGGATTTTTAATTACTCTTCCCATCTCCAGATGAGGGTTAGGTTTTTAAGCAAAGAAATTAGAAGAACATTGCACAAAATATTTATCAAAAGGATTAGACATTAATTAAGACTCCTAATTACATATTAAATTTCATAAGCAGCAGTGAGCACCTTTATTTCTTTATAAGCTCTTTATTTAAATAAAAGGAATCCAGATGTTTTTAAAGACGCTTCTCCTGATCATCAGAAGCATGTCCTACAACAAGCAGGAAACAATTTCTTCTAATTTAGAACCATTTAACTCAGAACTATTTAATTTAGCTATCTCTTCTGAAGAAGTTATAAACGTGGTCCCAGAGAAGAAAGTTTTTTATTGTTACAAAATGTGAAATATTTGCAGAATCCTCTACAGTGGGAAGTCAACAGAATAAGCTGGAACACGGCTGACATTTGGGTAGAAAAAAAATGTAATTGAACAACTAATTCATTTTCAACTCCAGGTTTTTCATCTTGTTTCATGCAATATCTATTCAAAGTTTACTATGAACCTTTATGGAAAAATACTGCGGTACATCCTTGACTATGAAGAAATACGTAACTTTTCTGAATCATGAAAGACAATAATTAATTTTACCTAGGTAATCTTTGGATTTGGAATATGTTCCTTGAATGTGGATATAAAATCATAAGTAATTCATGCAGTTATGCATTAATGGAAATACCGTTTTCATTTTTTTATTTTCTTCCCCTCTGACTTACAGGCATGGTTTACTCCCTAAATAAGAAGACATAAAACTTGAGGAGGTCAGAATTAGAGAACATATTAATGCATATAGCACAAAGGAGAGGAGCTACATCAAAATCTCAGAGATGAACATGTAGAGCACATGTTATAACTATGCATACAGTACCCACTTCTTTGGGCATTCAGTGAGCAGCAAGATTAACTGAATTAAATGACAGCACGATTTGCATTTTCCCCTAGTGAGAAGGCACATATGAGATATACCACAGAATGCCACTGTACAAAACAGACCTAGCTTGAGACTTGCCTACCTGACAGTCAGGCTTATTGGAATAATTTATTTAATAGTGGATGAATAATAAAGAAATATCTTTAAATAATTTTTTTCTTTAACCATATAAAACCTAGCAAACACTGGAATAAGTTGTATAAAGAATAAGGAAAGGAACAAAGTTCATGGGTTTTTAATTCTAGCGTTTCTCATTTGTTTTGGCAAAAAAAAAATCTATTCTTAATACCAAAGCAAGGTATTGTTGGCTCCCAGATTAAAAGGCAGGATATCTAGCAGCTCTGCTCTCCTCTTCTAGCACTTCTAGCTCTTCTAAATTTGGTGAAATAGTAACCATAATCCACAGAGCCAAATAATACTCAAAATTTAACATGAAACCAGTTTTAAATAACAATATAAAAATATCGTTGTTGAGCCAAACAATACTCAAAATTTAACATGTAACCAGTTTTAAATAACAATATAAAAATACTAAAGGTAGAAGGATTCTCAGTTATGAAAAAAAATTATTCCATTTTTAGTGACACTTACAACTGAAGAACATTTCACAAATCTTAAAGAAACAGTAGGCATACGGAAAACCTGTACCTTCTAACAAAATGGACTTAAAGCAGTTATGTAATATCACAGCTCTATTATGTATTTTTGGTCTTCTTTGGTTTTAGCCATGACACGTATGATAGATAATTATTTCAATTAAGTTGGTTAAAAGTGACTCTATGCAGTTCAAGGCATCCATATAACCACAACAGGCTACCATAAATGTGAAATAATTACTCCAAGGGAAAAACTGACATCTGGACACCAACGGAAATCCCTCCTTCCACCCCTTTATCTATCTGAAAACAGAAGTGATGGTCTGGTTCAGGTGTGCTGAGCTTTATAACTTCCTTACTATTGGACTATTCAGAATACAAAATTATGTGAAGCAATTTTTACTCGTGAAGGGACCTGTATGTGGATGCCAAGAAAATTTTAAATTATTCAGCACTCAGCAGCTTGTAGTGATGCTGCTCATTGCTCATTTACAACTTAACAACAGAAAAAATAAATAAAAATCCTTTACCTCTTTCAGAAGATTAGTGACTTGTTTTATGTGCAAGAACTCTGGGGTCTTGTCTAAATCCAGTGAAGGTCTTCCCTTGATCCCTTCATCAAAATCTCTGCGGTACATTTTCTATTGTAGCAAAACCAACAATTAGTGGTACATACATATGCAATTCCAAGCATATTTCAGAAGAGACACTGTAAACAGACCCAGAAATGAGCCCTGCCATAAATTAGATTTCACAATAATAAGCAACTTCATTATGCATTTCATTATCTAGATTATTTATAGAAACAGATACGATCTAGAAAAAAATATGTGTACAGTATGTCCAAAGAGAATGTTGAACCTGATCTATGAAAGAAACAGTTTCCTTGGTAGAGAAAAGAGAAGACAAATGGCACACAAGGTAATGGTTTAAAACTCATTAAAGTTTCTACCAAGAGGCTGAGATCGTCTGTTTTCCACGACACAGCAAAACTAATGGAATCAAACTGCGTCATGGGGACACAGGTGCATCCATCTCACTCGGGATGGATGATAAGATGCTGGACTAGACTGGGAAGTCACAAAATCTCCATCATTTGACGTTTGGTTCTTTTTAAAGTTTGAAAAACATGGCCTGATATAGGACAGCCAGCGCTGTTCTGTAGCCTGGGAACAGTCCTTCCTCCTTGATGAGTTTCCCAGGCTGGAAAGGCAGGAGGATCTTTCAGTTAAATCCTGGGGTCTGACTGGGTTTTGTGGCTATACTTGCTCCCACATGAGAACCATCTCTCCCTAAAGATGGAATTCAAAATTTAAAAAGTTATTGATCTCTCATCTAGATGACCTCTTGAGCTTCTTCTCAATTAAATGATGTGTGTGTACTGTTAGTACCAATGGCCTTTTGAGAAAAAAGAAAATTCACAGGAAGAACAGAGCTATAGAATAGCAGAGATAACTACCCAGTATAATTCTACCATATCCACAATTTACTCTCTGCTTCGTACGTTTTCTTAACCTGAGTACAAGACGGCTGTTAACCTCTCTGTTGATCTAAATTTTACTTGTTCAAAACCTCATTTTTACTTACCTCACTTTGCATCTTTTGAGCCTCCTTTGAAACTTGATACATTGGTGTATCCACAAACTCCAGCATTGATCTGCCTTTAGATTTTTCATAATTTTCTTTGTACTTGACCTAGGAAAATTAAAATGAAGTCTGTTAACAGCTGAGAGAACATGAGATCTGATTGCTTGCCTTGGCAAGAAACAAATCCTGTCTTAGCCATACTCCTTAGATGTTTTGACTGGAAGACTCTTCCCAAACTTAACCTGTTGGGGAAATACCGCAGTTAAATAAGGTAATATTTTTTGGAGTCATTTATTCCTTTTCTACAAAATACAGACCTAGAAATTGTGAACTTTGAAGACACCAGGAATAAGGAGCATCAATCACAATCCTTAAACTAATTGCACGGGTTTGGTCAAATGACCTATGTCTGAATAGCTGGCAGTTTTTTAATAGCATCCCCTGCTATGTTTCCATAAAACAACACATTTACTGTAACAACAACAAAATCTGTTTCACAGCCAGGCCCCACAGGTCTTTGTTTCAGGCTCAGGAGCACCATTCCCAAATGCACTTTTGTTTGTACCTGTGGGTGGGAGAAGGGGAGGGAAACTACTGCCTTGGTAGGGTCCAGTCTCGCATCAACATTCCTCTCACATCTACCAGGGACCGTGACCTTAGAGCTAGCAGCAAAATCACATTGAAGGACACAGGGTTAAGACATCAACTTATTCCTTTATGCTAACTCACAAAGGAAATACACTTTGTTTGGAAACCTGGAGAAGCCTTCTGAACTCATTCATTCACGCTCTTTTGATTAAGACTGGCAAACACATTACTTATCTCCATCAGTCGGGGTGGGGCATGATGGAATAGTCTACACAAGCCTTAAAGGAAAGCAAATAGCTACAAATCAAAACATTGTATTTATAGGGAGTAATGTAATTTTAATTTCTATGTCTCTTCAAAAATAGTGATGTCTGAATTTCTCTTTCCCTGTCACGCTTCTGCATTAGGCTTGGGTCCTGCAAAAACACTCTCCTCTCTCCTCATGGGGTGCTTCTGATTGAATATGCACTGTAAGTCACTGAAATCTATCATGTGGTTTTGTGCATGATTTAATCACTGTTAAAACACTGCATTTTTCTCTTTGCAAGATGTGTTTGTTTGTGGCTGAGTATACCTGACTTTGAAGCACTGCATTTTCTTTGAGATGGATTTCTTCTGCAGTGTCTGGGCTGAAACGATAGAAACACTTTCTTTGTTCAAATGATTTCTTATATTCATACTGAAACAAAAAATTTCCAATAATATTTTCACAGAAAAAATCCAGAAGATTTTTGAATTTAAATACTATTTAAAATAACTATGAAAGAAAAAGCATAGAAGAAATTATATTTTAGTCTACCAACTGGGGAGTTCTGCCAAATTTTAATTTAAAATGTTGTGATGAAATTTTAAAAAAAAAAAAAAAAATAAAAAATAGCTTTTGTACATTCCTAGCGAAAATGCTTGTCCTGCTAATGTAAAAGTCAAATGTTTATGTTTGATAGAAAATAAACATTTACACTTAAGTGCAAAGGAACACATATGATGGTCTGGGTTTGCCTCCTAGTGGAAAGAGCTATAAATGTCACACAACAAAATCACTTCTGCAGTCGAAACAGACGAAAATTACTTCCATTTACAGATACTGATCTCATACTTTTACTCCATTCCTCAGCTAATGGAAGAAAATTTTTTAAAAATTCTATAAAATCAGATTAAGTAAAACTCATAACTTTTTGCTACATTAAGCTAAACTACAAGCACCAGATCCAGTCTCTCAAGTTCTATTTATTCACTCTGTTCCATAAAATGAAATACATCTAAGTTCCCCCTTTTTTAACCTGTATTTCATTAGTATCTCAAAATCTCCACAATAGGAACAGATTTAAAATGTGAAAATCATTAAACTAGCTGTCCTACACATATCAAAGGTCAAATTTTGTGTCTCTATAGTTCATACCAGAATTACATATATATCTGTCATGGCTGAACCACAGCCACCAACTAAGCACCACACAACTGCTCACAGACTTTACCCCAGTGGGATGGGGGTAGAGAATCAGAAGGGTAAAAGTGAGAAAATTTTTGGTTTGAGATAAGAACAGTTAAATAATTTAAAGAAAATAAACAAGAATAAGAATAAGAATAAACAGTAATGAAAGCGAAATAACAAAAAGAGAGACAAATAAAGCTCAAGAAATAAAACAAGCGATGCAAATGAAAAAAAGTTACTCACCACCAAACTATCAATGCTCAGCCTGTCCCCGAGAAGGAACCCCCGGCCAACTTTCCCCTAATTTATATACTGAGAATGACACTATATGGTGAAGAATATCCCTTTGGCCAGTGTGGGTCTGCTGCCCTGGCTCTGTCCCCTCCCAGCTTCTCATGCACCACCAGCCACCTCAATGGCAGGGCTGCATGAGAAGCTGAAAAGTTCTTGACTTAGTGTAAGCACTGCTCAGCAACAACTAAACCATCAGTGTGTTATCAACATTGTTTCCATCCTAAATCCAAAATACAGCACTGTACCAGCTACTAGGAGGAGAATTACCTCCATCCCAAGTGAAACCAGGAAACATTGTATGAAGGGAGAATTCCACCTTTTAATTTTCTTCCTCATCAAAATAATAAAACCAGGATGAGTTTGACCTGTCAAAATCAGTTTATGTCCAAAGATGCCCGTCAAGCTTTCCTCTTAACTGTTGGAATTTATTCCCATGGAAGTTGACAGTATAACAGCCTTGCATTAATATTACAGTATAAGTGCTTCATAAAGTTGCACACACTTCTACTCTCTAGGTCAATCAGCAAACCCATTCATTCAATCAACAATATTAGTTTATGAGTTTAATTAACCATACAGGTTTCAATCTGTCACACTGGTGCAGGTGTAGCTATGTTATGTAGAAGATAATGAGAAGCATAAAGTTCAATGGAGAAAGATATACTGCAGGGAAACAGCAGAACTGGGCAATTAGCAAACACTCTGTGTTTCAGGAGGAAAAAGAAGAAAACAGACCATAAGATCAGTCTTTGGAAATCAGTTAACATAGGGAAGTCAGGAAGACTGATTTGTACAATGGTAGCAGATTACAAGACAGATTTGGTATGAGCTGTGGCGAGACAAGGAGAACACAAGGAATGTACTGGAAAAGCAGGGAGAAAGGCAGAAGAGTAAAATGTGTTTAAATAAAAGCGGTGACATGGGCAAGTCAAATCTGAGAAGGATTGTAAAAATGAGATCTCTGTAAAAGACAAAAATTTAGTGAAGAGCTTAGGGATTGGCAAAGCATTTCTCTTCCTGCTTGTAGCAAATAAAAATATCCACCAGGATCTGGACAATGCAAAAATCAGAGACAGTATTTACAGAGTCCCCAGAGGATCACATAGACATTATGAATCAACTCCTCCAGGACAAAAGAAATAAAAACATTTTGCAAGATGTGATCTGCCTTAAGGGAAAGTCCAGGTTTCTATCTCTTCATAGATAAGATGATAAACTGATGAAGTTCATTCTGAGTTAATCAGCAAAAAGACTGCCAATCTTACCTTTCCTTCCTCTAGAAGGAAACTAGAGTTGGGCCAAAATGTACATGAAGAATGCAGGAAGAGAAAGAGTCCAACTCATTTATTACTAACACAAAAGGGGATAGTCAGTGTTAGCTTCACAGAGCGAGTGAGATAGACAAAAAGCAAGCTTCAATTCTCCAAAAAGCAACACAAAAATCAAGTATACATGGATTATTTTAGACATAAGCAGGCACTGACTCAAAAGATGACCCAGTATGCTCCTACCCATTAGAGTAAATTGTCTATGAAACACTCAACTCCCGCCAACCATAAAGCAACCTTCCTTCCCAGCACCACCCACTCGTGCCTCTCCAAAGCAATTCTGCAGACCTGCTGTGGTTTCTGGAGTAAAGATGACAAATGCAGCTAACCAGCCTACAGGCACCACACATGCAGCATGGGTGCTCTTGGAGTGGGAAAGAACCATCACCATGGCACAGGAGCCAGGGGTTTCCTAGCTCTTCCTTCCTACTTCAACCTCCACCATGATTGTGTATCAGACCACCAGCCCCATCAAGGGGCATGTCTTGCTACGTGGCAGAATGGAGCATGTGCCTTTTATCTCACCCTGTGTAGGAAGACTCAGACAGTTAGGAGGGGAAAAAGTTTAGCCAGAGAAGACCAAAAGTAGCCAGCACTCGACAGGTTGTTCATTAAAAAAGTCCAAATATTAAACTAGCATAATAGTCACTTCTGTACAGAGAATTGCAGACGAAAGCAAGGTGTTAGACAAAATGAGATTTGCAAGGAAAGAAGTACTTTAGGTCTTAAAACAAAGGAAAAAACAGACAATGTTTCAGATATATGAGAAGAAACACTCAACATCACAAGTCTGTGTGATTCTTCCACAGTATATATTATCTGTTCTAATAATTGAAATATGTCTTCATAAAAACCCATTTTTCTTCACTACACCCCTCATCTACTACAGTTACAACACTATTGCCTACTACATAGGAGACGATGAAGCAAGTACCAAAAATGTGTTTCCTACAGTGACTATACATAGTACATTCCTTACTAGATTTATTTTTCAGGTCATTCTTAAAAAGGCAACTTACATCACTCTGTGTTTTGCTGATATTTAAAGCATGGTTTAAATACAGTAGGTTTGGTAGATCAGATGCTGGATCATGGAGGCTTTCCAGATCCTTCTTGTAGTTCACCTGGAAAGAGAATTCAGGTTATGCAAACTAAAGATTAATAAAATAATTCACAGCTCTGTATTACAGTGTGACCATCCAGAAAGAGAAAACATTGCTTGCCTGAACAATCTCTCCCAGCCACTAGATGGTGGTCCTCTACTATTATTTCAAAGAAAAGGAAAGAACAATATCGTACTCATTCTATTAAGTACTTAGGAACTACTCAAACTTTTCCTCCAGAAAAGGACACTTACAACAAAATCATACTTTGTATGACTTTTCAGACTAGAATTAATTTTCTTCTTTTTTCCTCTCCTCTCCCCTCCCGCTCTCTACTTTAACCAAGAGTATCTTCCTCAATACTTTGGGTCTATTCACTTTAAAGACCTTTAATTCTTATTTTTTTCCCCCCTGCTTCAGGACTTACGCTGTCCAATTTAAAAGTTTGATATACAGCAGGTAAAAGGAAGTGCTGCTGGATATCTTATCTAATGTAGATTACTTTCGCCAAATATAAGCAATATGGTGACCTAAGGCAAAAGATGACTTAATGAAGCAGCAGAAGATAACTTCCTATCAGCCTACAGTAGGATTTTCCATTCTTCTGACAGCTGGATGCCCAACTTTAGAGGAAGAAAACAAGCTACCTTACCCGTCTTGCATTACAGACCTTTTGAACTAGTACCTTTACTCAACTTTTGTTCTTCACTTCAATTTGCCCATTTCTTATAATAATTAATAACTGTTTCAACTGATTTTTTACAACACATTCAGATTTTGGAAATAACTACATAATCTTCTGTACCCTTCCCAGAGCCAGTCTTTCCTGTTCCCATTGTGTGGTGCCCCATACTTTGGAAAAGCTGGACTACAGCATAAAGGCTTCTCTTTTGGCTATCTGGGATCACAGCCTCAAAGAAGAGCTCACATTTTTAGCATTAGACACACTGTTAAATGTATCATCCCAAGAGCATTATCACTCAATATAGATGTTTTCTCCATTCTGGCTCCAGCAGCAGACACCCATTGCTGAACCTAGTGACTGCTGTATTTTGTAATACCATTGAGAAGATCAACCAGGAGAATGAAGTCAAAAAGACAGACATCCAAATCTGAACTGCTCATGTAACCTCCTTCTATAACCATCGGAGATATGTCAGTAATTTGCTCCTCTAAAGGCAGGCACCTGTAACAGGTGAAAGGAACTAACCTCTAGACCTATTTATTTCTTTCCTGAATAAAAAGAGATGAAGTACAAGGCAATTAACTCAGAGTAAGCAGTCACACCTTTTGACACAAAATTAAGTGAGATGAATCTCATCTAAAAAGGTTATGAAAAACTCTTCAGGCCCTCTGTCAGAAGCAGAGGAAGAAATGGTTAACATGCTGTACCTGCTACACACTGTATAGCAGAGACTGTAGCTCAGAGTAATTCATAAGACGAAAAAGAAATTCTACTTGTGAACAAATGTTAGGTTATGCAGGATGTAAATGCATGTAAAATACAAAGTCAACTTACATCACTTGCCAAGGTGGATGCAATCTGAGCTTGCTTGAAGGAAGCACTGTCAAGAGGATTGTACTGGTGACTCTTCATTTCCTTACTGAACTTCTCTTTGTACTTCACCTTTCACCAGAACAAACATGTCTAAGATTAACATGTAGCACTTTAAAAAGGCACAGAGAATTCAGACTACAAAGAAGCTTATTAAATGCAGTTGCTTTATTCATAAATCTTTAAACAAAGTTTAAAGAAGCTCAGTTTACGCACACCTGTGACAGTCTTTTGTTGGTTTCAAATTAAGTTTTATGTATCTGAATTTTACTAAAATTTTAAGATTGTCATATGTGATTAGTGGTGCTGAAGGATTTATACAAAGAAAACAGAAACAAAACCATATGACTCACATGAGTAATCAAATAAAATAGAATTGTTTGACTAGTAATAATAATCTATTCACTGAGAAACATTCGATTCATAATTAACATCAAAATTGTGGTTTTAACCAAAAAAAAATTCTAAGGTGAATAAATTGTAAAATTTGTAAAACAAATCACTTGTAAATTTTTCAACCACTTGAAAGTGGGAAGTCAGAATCAAACTTCCCACCACCAGGTCCATGTGTCACTCCCACTATGCTAGACTGTCACCAGAACCACCAGGTCTATTTTTAATTCCGCCAGAAATTTCCCACGAGACACTGAGGAATCTCTCTGTAGTACAGTCCTTTCTTAGGGACAATGCCCACCTCATTACAGTGCTAGAAAGCATAATTAAATGACTGCCTGCCATCACTTTCACCATCTTTTCTTCTCATTCAAAAGAAAAAGGGGGCATGACAACACATGTAAGAGGAAATAAGCAATATATAAATATGGAGACAATGGCATTAAAAGTAAATGCATCACAAAAATTCCATAAAACATGCTGAAAAACTGAATTCAGATTTTGAAAATATGGAATGGAACAAATAGTATGCCTCGCTCCTTTGCTCCCTTTGTGAGTGATCATCAAACATCTGGAGACTCTGCACACATGTCTGCTTCTTTCCAACAGCTGGGCATAATGGAGGAGAATAAAGTTCCGTCTGAATTATGCTGCTTTCATGAATGTTAGGCAGACACCTGATATCCGAGCCTATGCAATATCCATTATAATTTACCACGCTCTGCACTAAATAAATACACGGATTTTTCCCTTCTCCTTTTTTTCTCTATTCCCACATGAATGTCTGATAAAGTGGTTAAGCCACCTCAAACAATCTTTTTTTTTTTTTCCTCAGCTTTAGTTGTGGGAAGAGGGTTTTTTTCCTTTTCAGTTCTTCCTCGCCTCAAAAGACCCTCAACACGACTTAGCTTACGCAACGTCATTATCTTTAGCCACAATGCCTACTATTTCATTAATCAGGATAACAAGAAACCAAAACTAAGCCACACAAACAGAAACTAGCCATATATGTTCAAGCACTACATTATGACTCCAGCACCTAGGTTAATTTTTCTAAGTAAGGAAATTCTAAAACATTGTTACTTTTAAAAAGAAACTTTATCTGAACACACGATGAAGTTCATAATCTTTCACACTAACAGTAGAAGAGAGTATCTGTTGCCTTCTGATAGATTCATCTGGTTTATATTGTTTGATATTTGCCTTGGCATTGGATCAAGTGCAAAAGCATATATCTCAATACAAAGACAAAGGCAAACCCATGCTCTGTACGAGCAGTGAAGGAATAAATCAGAGGGCTTTTCTCTCTTAAAAGGTGTATCCAAAAATTGCCTTCTAATAAAAATCAGGAAGTGCTGTAATATGTCATTCAAAAAGCCAGGGATCAGGTCATCAGGGTGAGCAAGATTGTCTTTTACTCCTTTACCCACATCACAACAACACCAAGCGTAAGACTTTAAATGTCCAGCTACTGCAGGCTGCCTTCTCCCCAGCCAACAAATGGCCACAAACAGTACACACAGACCGAATGCACAACATGGCACTTGAAATTCTTGTTAAGTGGGAAAGCATTGGTGCCAAAGGGACCTCTCCTCACAACTGGCTTGCCATCTTCCAGCTTCAGCCATTTCATGCCATCATTTAAAAATTTTTTAGCAATACATTTCAACCTAGAGGTTCCTGTAATAGCTCCTCTTTAACATCGCTTCAGATCACATTGCTGCCCCTGAAGGACAGAGGGGGGACCAGTGAATCCAGACTTCACAGGGCCCCATGTCCTGATGCCGATGTGCAGGAGGGTCCCAAAATTAAAGGAGCCCCCCAATCAAGGTGACTGTAAATGTTCTGGGTGCAGTAGGGCTGTCTCGCAGCTCCGGGCCCTGCTGCCTGCTCTGGCTGCTCAGCTCACTGCCTTTGCTCCCCTCCCCATCGCACGGGTTGCTCTGAGGCAAAGCGGAGCACACGCAGTAACATCAGACATCCCCAGCAGTGTCCCCAGAGCACTTCCAGCAGTCATTTAACTGACCCGTCATAGGGGATTTGTTGCATTGAAAGCTACAGAGACACACACTTTCTCTTTCAGCAACATTTTCCTGGTTCTTTCTCCCTTTTGAAAGGAAGTGTGAGGTGGGAGAGAGTGAGGAAAGAAGAGCAAGACCATGGATGAGTCACGGTGAAGGAAATCACACAGTAGTCATCGTTCTTTTGAACAGGGTGAATGCAGTTTAAAGAGAGGAAATGTGCCTGAGAGAATGAGTTCTGAATAAAAACAAGGAAGAAAAAATACCTCATATGATTTCTAAACCATCTGAAGGGGAGAGGTCTTAGCAAGGCTATAATATGGTGGAAGAGCAAACAAGTGGGAGTAGAATTGACTGTTGTTAGCGGACACTTATCTACAAATTTCATCATTAACCAAGAGCTTTACTTTAATGAGGGCTTAAAAGGATGGTTACTTATTTACTATATTCATTAAAGTCTTAAGTTTGTTTATTTTCTTAGAGATTATATAGTGGGGGTTAATTTAAAAGAAATGCGTGGAGGTTGCTCTCTAAAGACTGCTTAAGAGAGAGCAGACTCTGCAAGTTTTAACACAACAACATCCCTGAAAAACCAAACTGGAAATAAGGCCTGGATAAACAAACTTCTCATCGGCCTTGCCCAAAACCTATAAAAGTCAGAATTGCAGCTGGACAGAGCAGTGTCTTTTGAAGCTTAGCAGCAACATTCCTAAATCAAATCTGTAGTTCAAAGCTGTTCACACAGGGAGTGTTCAGTTTCAGAAGTGGATGACATCACCCACTGTTCAGATTTACAAAGAAACTACAAAAATTGAATCATTCAACCACTGGGATCCCATGATGAAGCAGACACTTGCAGCTAAAGCACTTCCTCATGATCATATGAAAACATCTTAAAAAAAGGAAAAAACCTGTCAGAGCACATAAATATTGAAGGAAACGTAGCATAAACAAAGAGTAAAATTGAAACATTCATTGCTAAAAGCACTAGTAGAGTTTAAAGCAAAGAAAGATTGAGAAAATCCGAGGCTCTTTGGGTTGTTACTGAAATCTCAGAGAAGGTGCATTTTGAAAAACGTTCTACCTCTAACAGTTTTATCCCTAAAACAATAAGCACCAGATTCAGTAACAAATATGAATATCCAAAATTATTCATCCTAAAACCAATTACTGAACACCATACGAGGAATACTTCATATCAGCAGCTCTTTGAAAAAGCTAATAAAATTCATTAAAAAACGTAAAGAGGGCATGAACAAGAACTTGTTTCAATAAAAAAAAATAGAAAAAAATAGCCCAAATTATACAATGCACACTCGGCAAATTGACAAGCTTCATGTTTTCACAAGGGCTAACACAGTTTCTGTTTTAAATTTCATTTAAAATCAACAGAAAAGGGTTACCACATGCTGTGGGTAAATATACTAGTTCTGGGAGCTATTATTTTTGCTGCTGTTGTTGTCAAAAGCTTTGTTAAATAAAAAATAAAAAAGTAAAGAAAGGAGAGAGAGAGAAAACAGTGATTTCTGTAGAGCCTTGAGTGCCAGTCAAACATTAACACTATTTTCTTCGCTTTGTTTGCTTTCCTGCTTGCCTTGATTGCTTTCTCCCTTCGTTACACCCACACTGCCTGACCTCTTCTTGCTCCTGTTCTCTATACTCCCTAAATTACCTACCCATATGCACCACATTAAAACATGTTATCATCTTCTCTTCCCATTACATCCATCAGAATTGTCAACTTTGCAAATTTACTGTTAGGGTCAAATAACTAATATTTCTCTGCATGTTGTTGGCTATAGATTCATGCAATTAAGGGAGATTATCAACTTCAGCACAAAAAGTTTATGATCTTCCCATTTTCTGAGAAATAAATGGAAACTCTAAAAGCCAGAAAGTCTGGAGACAATAAAGAGATCATTAACTTTACTATTTTTTAAATCTTGTAAGCGTTACAAGCCTGTTTCATGATCCTTGCATGAAGAGGACTGACAAGACTGACCTATATTTAGGTCTCTTCCTCTCCTCCAGCACAGGTGCATTCCTCATCCTGCCCCACCACCCTGCTCTTTGAACACAGGGGTCATCTCCATTTTTCTGTGCTCTTGATTTATGATTAGAGTGTCTAAGTGTTATAATGATTCAAATAATATGTAAGAACATTAGACAACTCATGGCCACTGCCTTCCCTTCAGAGGACGGGGGCAATTGCTGAGCGCACCTCCCTGCTGCGGAGAGCTGCCCAGTATCTGCACCCTCCGTGCCTCTGCAGGCAGTGTCAGGCTGAGGCACTGCCTCCTTTTCTAAAAGCACAGTCCCCATCACACACACACTGCAAACAGCCACAGCAGCGTAGACTGAGGAGAGGAAGAGACAAGAAAGGATCCCAAAACTTGGATCCAGGGTCAGTGACTGCAGAGTTCGGACCACCAAGGTTTAGTAAGAATCTTCTTTACAAATAAACCAAACGCAAGATACATTTTGTCAACTTCTCCTCCCTTCCTGTCACACCTTCTGCACTATTTGGACTCTCTAAAGAAGTTAAAATTGCACAGTAGATAATGCCTTCCACAGAAGGATCTCAACTCGAACTGCTGCCATCCCAGTTCCTGGCAGTGAAGAGGCTCTATTATAAAGCATTTGCAGATGCAGCTTGCATTGTCCAAGATAAAAAGCACATCTAATAAAAATGAGATTAAAAGTGCATTGATGAAGCCTTCCATGTAGCTGGCTCATCAGCCTGCAGGACCCTATGATCCAGCTGATATTTTTCACTTGTTGTGATTGTTGGCCACAATCTCATGGGCACCAGGCTTGGGAAGGTGGAGAGGGCTATTGGAAAGGGTTACGGTTTGGTCTCATTGGCAAACACAGGCAGCTGCAAGCTCACTAGATTCTGAAATAGGCTGCAAGGAAAGGAGTGTGTAGGCAGCCATTGAGTAGCTATAAAGGACATTACACACTAAATTTAGATACAGGCCCTTTTAAAAACCATTGAACGTGTTTGCTAAATGACAGTCTCCCTTCCTGTAAGTGACACCCAGGTCAGAGCAGCATCACACTGGCTCTTTCTAGAAAGTACAGGCTGACTTCCAAGCCTGCACAATGCTAAACACAAAATCTCTAAGCAGACTTGCTCATCAGCAGAGAAATGAGAACATGATCCATTATAAAATAGAAGACAGAAATCTATTTGAAAAAACACAAACTCATTTCAATTCTGAGCACATCACCAACAAAGCAATAAAAAACATTTATTTCCTTCTTTTTCTCCTTGTGTAATGCTTCAAAGTTTACAATGGTGTGAAACAGAAAATCATGCAGCAGGTATCTCAGGATAAGAGCAAAAGGAGCTCTACCTCCTGCAGACACTGCACTGTTTTGCAGCTTGTTCTCTATGACACATTATTCTCATTTTATGCTAGTTCTAGGGAAGACATTTAGTATCTATCCAAATCACACATATTTTTTACATATCACTGATGCTGAGTCTGTCCTAGTACAAACGCCATTTACACTTCAGGGGACTTTTGGCTCTGGGAAGGCTGACACAGCCTTCTCCAATCAAAGGGTGCTATCCCTCCTCCTACAGGAGGGCAGAATTTGTTCCTGGGTTTACAAAAGCTCCAAGGGTAGCTGGACAGGATTACTAGCAAGGATTATGCAAGGCACTGTTAAAGAACTACTTCAGACAAAAAAAGGAGGAAAAAAAGGGAAAAAAAACAAAAACAGATCAGCAGTGAAAAATCTTTCGTCACAATGTCAGGCTGATCTGTAGTAGAGTCTTATGTGTACATCTTATGAGTAGAAAATAACTAAGAGGAAGAGGGAATATTTCTATTTCAGATTTCTTTTTAGTTAAGGACTAAAATAATTCTTTTTTTTTTTTTCTTTTTTTTTTTGAGGTTAATATATAACAGTAGTACATAAAAGGTTCAGTTTCGGGGGAAGGGAGGCGGGTGGTTTACATGTCAAGCCAAATTCAGATCCCATTACTCACATTAGCAAGCAGCTACACAAAAGACCTCAGTTACTTCAGTGGGATTAATCACAGGGTAAGGTTCCACTCAAACTGAATGAGGAACAAAATTTGCCTCTAAATTACACACAGTTAATATTTTAGAAATCTTAGATAATCTGTATAAATATACACCATCTCCACAAGAGACAAGCTGTAGTCAAAGTTCATCGTATTTTTGCTTCAAAATGCGTATTTGGTTTCCTAAGAATCCAAAATTTACCAGTCATTGCAATACTATACGAAAAGTTTGAGAACATAATCTTCAAGGCCATTAGAGATAATCATCTAAAAATCTAAGTATTTCTTTGCATTACTAGGAATGAGATATTTGGATGAAATCATTGTAAAATGACGGAGAATCTTACTTGGCTTAAAAGTTTTGAAACTCCTTTAGCATGTTCAAAATCTGGTCTTCCAAGTACAGCAGGCTCCTTATTCAGCTCTCCTCTTCCTTTCTTGTACTTAGCCTTAAAAAAAAAAAGAACGGGGGGTGTTGGAATGTGAATCATTCACCTAATAAATTGTTTTGGTTTGCTTTATCAAGGGATACATAAGCATTAAAGCTAGTAGAAAAAGTCTCACGTAATGGTCTGCATTGACACTACTGTTCTAATCAGCTCTGAGTAACGCCCTTCTCAGGGTTCAGCTCCTTAACACTATAATATTTATTAATTGTAAAACACAATGTGCAGCAGTCACAAAATTCAACTTTAACCAAATGCACAGCTTAAACCAGAGAAACATCGTCCTCCCGATCAAGGCAGAAGGAGTTACAGTGGCTCAGCATTTCTTATGACAGGGTCTACAGTTAACACAAGATTATTTGCAGCAGCTGAAAGTAGTCTTGATATAAAACTAGACTGAGGGGCAACTTTTTTGAACTATAAGGTCAAATTCCGCTCTCAGTTTTACCACGGCGGTCTTGCTGGATGTCAGTGAGACTGCACTGGTGTCACAGAGTGGAATTAGTCCCGCAAGGTTAATGTTACTCGATCTCTCCAGCTGAACTCTCTCCCATGCAAATTGCTGCAATTTTTTCCCACAATGCATTAGAAAAGAGCACAGATGAATCAACAATAGGTGCTTTGCAATACCACAAACTAAATTACCCATTGCCTAAAATAGGCTTCTTGCATTACTCAGGCACTGTGAATCAGCAAGGACACGTCATAAGAACAGACTGCGAGAAATAAAAGTCCCAAAGCCACTCTAAATCTAAGAGCACCTGAACAGCAATCAGTAAATTTGCATGTTGAGCATAGCACTTAGTAGAAGGTCTTGATTTTCAAAAAATCTTGAATATTGAAAGGTGAATTTCAGATCTCTTAAATCTGTCTGTCCGAATGTGTCTAGTCAGTCTCACATTTCAGTATCAGTTACTTAAAATCTTGACTCAGGGCTTTTAGTACATATATTGTTTGACTTGTCTGCAATAAAATACTTAACTGCATCACACACTACTGCTTCTCAAACTGCTCCTTCACCTGTCCATTAGCCGAGGTCACAGTGGAAGGGCAAAGAATTTGAGAGGGGAGTTCAGGGATGAGAACCCCCATGAAAGAAGCAGCATCTGCACAGCTCTTGGAAGGACAGCAGGGAATTAAATTTTCCTGTCGCTGCTGGCTGAGACGGGAAAAGGAAGGGGCATCCCAGGATGCCAGCTTCTCTCATACCAAGGTAAAAAAGGGTTTGGGATGTCTTCTGAAGTGCGGTATCACATACAAGCACAACACTTATCTTGAGAATGGTTATAATGAAGAAAGCTGAAACAAAACCAACTTTAGCAATTTTCATGTTGTCTTTACATCAATTACCAATAATTGCAAAGCTCATATTGTCAACATCTAAAAAGGAGAAACCCATAACTTTCTAGCCTACCAGGCAAGACTGGTTTGTTTTGGTTATGTTTGGATTTCTTTTCATCAAACCTCCCTAGCAGATTTGGGGGTGCAGGTTTTCTGTTCAAGACATTTGAGAATTCCAGCAGCATTCTAAAAAAATATGATCAAATGGCAATAAAAAAATTACATGTCTAAAAAAATAGAAAGAGAGTAAAAGGAGAACATACATCACTTATTATCTTTGTTATCTCAGTTGCCTTCTTTATGTCTGGTCTGTTCAGCACTTCAGTGTACCTATGTGTATCTTGCACATCTTTCTTATAGGATACCTGTCAAACAAAACACAGTTTTGTTTAAAATAAACAATAAAGTTTGAAGTTTATAAATAAGCTTTGAATGACCTGTCAAATCAGACATCAAACTCAATAGAACTCCATCTAATTTATTCCAAGAGAGTTCTGCTTGACAGAGATTGTAAGGTAAGACCCACACACAAGGTAACAAGTTAAGGAAGAAATTCAGAAGCATAAAATACAATCTGAAAAAGAAAAATGGTTTTGCCTAGAAGCATAGTGGAAAATTTAAGCATTGCAAAGACACAAATATTAAGTTTTATCATAAAATTTCAGAGGACTTTTAAGAGTATAGCTTCTTTTTTCCTATGTTGTACCCTTTTTGAATATAAACTAACCCCTGCTCTGATACTGAGCACTGCAGCCTACCAGATTGCAGCTACACTGAAGAGAAACTACAATTCTATTATAGTGAATTTCTTTCTCGGTACTAGACAGACATGTAGCTTGTATGCAATTCAATGATATGACTCCACCTCAGCATCCCCACAACACCACTTATTTGCTCCTTTGCACAATCATGGGGACAAGAAGGCTGAGTGTTCCAGCATGTTGAGTACAAGACTGACTCTTGCTGTTAGTGCAAAAGCCACTACCATAATGAATGGGCTCAGAAGACTTTGGCCAGAAGGCTCCACCACAGATAGGAGAGTGCAAACATTCTCCATCTAGGAAAGCAATCACGGGAGCAGCATAGACCTCAGGGACATTATAGAGCTCCACAAGTTATCCTTCTTTTCTCTCTTCAAGGTTTGTGAACTCTTTCCTGCTCCAGCACATGTGCCAGTCTAAGCCAATTTCCAAGTCTTGTCTTACTGCATTATTCTTAATGACATTCTGTCCCTGGTATTCAAAAGTGTCTGACAAATTGAAGTTTCAGGCAAAAGTTGGAGAACATAAAGTTTAGAGGAAATAGAAAGCAAAAGAATAATTCCTCCTTTACTGGGAAATCTTTTAGATTTTCTTTTGTTGCTTCACAAAGTTAATAAACCTCTCAAGACAGTATTTCACCAGCAAGAAAGTTCTCAGCTTGAAGTTTCGCATTACAACCTCCGCTCCTATTTCCAATGTAAAGTTTCACTCTAGGTACAATGCAACAAATATACTTCATACAAATGGTATTGCAAAAAGAAAAGGAAAAAAAATTACTTTTTGGCAAATATTTTACATGCAACAGGAAAGTAATTTTGTGTCCATATGGCTTCAGCTAAGCAGACAAGCTAAACAGGCTTCACTGTTGGCTGTCTGCCCACAAATAGATCTTATAATTTTTAATCTGCCGTGAGTGACACACAAGTGTAATCACTGATAAAAGAAACAAATAAATAGGTTT
This sequence comes from Callaeas wilsoni, assembly GCA_013398955.1. Classification (NCBI taxonomy): domain Eukaryota; kingdom Metazoa; phylum Chordata; class Aves; order Passeriformes; family Callaeidae; genus Callaeas; species Callaeas wilsoni. The sequence goes on from VWPU01006280.1 coordinate 235,062, forward strand.
GATGGATACAGCCCAAATTATGACATACATACAAAAAAAAAGTTGATTCTTACAGCTGGTTTAAAACACTGGAACTTTTGTTTTGGTTATGTTTAGATTTTCTCTAATTTTTAAGAAACTAGAGGTAGAGAGAAGCATTTGCAATTCAGGACTTTACATGAATTTAGTTAATTATATGCTGTTCATCCTAATGACCACATGAGGTGAGGTGAAAACCACAAAGGCAGCAGAAACAGGTTTCTGAATAGCACCCTATGATCCATGTAAATTGCAAATTAAAGGCCAGCATATGTGCTCAAAATAGAAATTAGGAATGTAGTGAATTTAACATCAGAGAATCAAGAACAGTGGTGATAAAGTTGAGGAAATGTGGTCACTTATTGCTCCCAAATGACATGATCATATAGTACATGAAATAATGGATTGTGGTTAATTTCAGGGAAAGGAGGGGGGGAGAAATAAGACAGTGACAGTCCTTTATATTTCACCATTTCCAATTATATTAGATGCAAGGCCAATTGCTATACCTTTCCCTGAGTGAATTATTATTCTTCCTGCACCTAAACCAGTATACCTATTACTTATGTCTGAGGGAAAGTCATCTAGCATTTTACAAATGTCTGCAATATATATTTGCTCCATTCTGCAGCTTGTCATACTCCAGTGAGAATAAAAATGTTATGCAGCAGAACAGTAGTTTGTCAGAGGTAGGCCAAAGAAAGAAAAAATATGTTTCCCATTTCCTGAATAACCTCAATCCCTGGATGCTGACCCTCTCCCATTGGGACACTGTGCTGGCCTCTATTACACAGCTGCTATTCTGTTCCATCTAGTGATTTTTTTTTTTTTAAATAGTGCTATGTTAGAACAGTAAAACCAGAGCTATTCTGAGAGAGCAGGGGAACAGATGTAGACAGGGCAAAGCAACCGGCTTGGTGTGTGCACCCATGGGCATCAGAAGATGGAAAGTGAAGAAGCCCATGCGGGGGGAGAAGCAACAAAAGAAAGGAAACAGCAGAAGCACCCAGAGAAGGAGCTATCTTTTGTCCCGAGTTCATTCAGCCATGAGGCTCACACCCTGACTGGAATTTCTAGGCATTACACGATGCCCTTACTCAATCTTCACTTCAAAGGGTTGCTCAGGCTTTACCAAAAAAAAAAAAAAAAAATCACCAAAGGCTCAAGAGGACCTCTTCATGAGGACCACAGGTCTACAAATATTTGTTCCAGCTGGCTTTTGCATAGGAAAAGTAACTGAGATAACAATTTTAGAGTAGCAGTGAAAGACTTAGATGGAGAGTTACAGCAGACCAGTGCGAAATGCAAGCAAGAAAGAAGGGAAAAGGGGGAAAAAAAAGGTACCACCTTGAGTTTTGAAGCTGAAAACAGTAAATTACAGACACTAACTAAATTTAAAGTGGGTTTCTACCCAATTTGAAATTACAATACAAAGTAGTTACATTGTTGAACTTCTTTGTGAAGCAGTAATTGGAACAAAATCATTTCTCATCTTTAATCCCAAATGTGATTACATACTCTGAATTGCAACTAGTTTTTGCAATGCATGGAGAATATTCAGGGCCTGCTCATAATTAATAGACTGATTTTAATAGGGGCAAACCTCGAGCTCTTATAAAATGGATAAGGTCCACTGAGGATAAACATGCTGATCTTGTTACTCCAGCAGGTCTTGAAGATGCTTCACCTTACATGAATACCAGTGGAATGAACTTCAGTGCCATAGAGTAAACAGATTTCTAACAATGCTGCAAAACATCTCAGACTCTCAATCAACAAACAGAAACTTGTATATGGTGAGCCAAGCAAACCTGGGTTTAAGAGATTCAGACCTTTCCTGAAATCTTTTATCTTCTCATTTATTCCAATACCAAAAATATTCTAAACAATACATGATAATATTCCCAAATTTTGCACAAGCAGCTATGAACACATTTTGCCCTCTTAAGGATTCAGCAAGAAGTTAGGCACACCTAGCTGCACAAGAATTTGTCTCTTACTGTTTGTCCCTGAGTAGCATTTCCTAAGAGCTGTTAAATCCACTAACTAATGGCCTGTCAGCTGTGTCTCTGCCCTCTTTCCTCTCATCTACACTTTGGGGTCCATCAACACTAAGAAAATGACTAGCTGGTGACAATCATCATTGGCAACAGCTTTTCTAATTCCTACTCAAATGATGTTGAAAACTGTTTTCCGGCTTGTGTAAAAGAGACAAACACATTTCTGGCCCATTACAGATTGATGCAGTCATCCTTTCCAGTAATGGGCCTTAAAATTGATTGGTCCCAATTACACCAGGAGTAAACATCATTTTCAGCACCAGTTGGAAGTGGTCCAGGGGGACCCACTGTTGACAACCACTGTCAGCAGAAAGTTAGTCAGTAAAAGGTGATTTTTCTAATGCAGATACTGAACAGAGAGCCAGGAGAAGCTTCACTTTACCACGATCTGCATCAAAACAAACATTAACCTTTGGGCCTTTTACTGATGGTGTTTAAGCACATCCAGTTTAAGTTCTCCTGATTTGTTCTTATAAGAAAGAATGTACTTTTTCTTGTGTGCGTGGATTGTGACTGCACAATATCCTGAACATGAAAAACAACTTATTCCTAAGACAATACAGACATCTTAAATATTCAAATTTAGATGGTAAGTGAAACATATAGATTATCATTACTGACCTCATGTGGAGTGGAAAGTGTACACATAGACATCAAAAGTTTGCCCAACTGCCAACTAACATTTTTTAAAAAGCACTGTTTTGTAGATACGTGTAAGAGAAAAGATACCAGGGCTTTAAACTCAGATGTGCAAACTGCCTTTCAAATGTCCATAGATGAGTCTATTGCAGTTTTCTTATTTGTAAAATCATAACACCGCTTTCTTATTTCATACCATGTAATGATGTGAGAAGAATCAGTAATTTTAATGAAGCAGAATGTTTAAACTGCTGTACAAATATTTAACATTGTTTTCCTATTCAAAATGCTTAGTGATGGACCATGTCATGGAACAGACAAAATTGTGATGTATAGCTTTGAGTACCTTCATCAAATGCTATGTGCAGATTCCACATCGCAAGTGGTTTCTTTGCTTTAGAAATTGAGTTGTCATGTCATTTCACTGTTCAACTACATCCTTCCATTCACATGATACTCAGGCACACATAAGGCAAAATGCTGTTTTGTGACATGACAGTGTTTCAAGGCCACCACCTAGTTTTGGTCCCAAGTTTGGAAACTTCCAGATGAGTTAAATGACATCAGCTAAGCACAGACAAAGTAGGCTGATGGTACCTACTTCACTCTTCTGAAAATGACTTTGTGTTCCAAAGTCACATCATTAACATTCACTTCACAAAACACAAATACAATTTATAGAGAAGAGTACTCTGGTTTGGATAAACACGCTTCCCTTCAAGCATTATATAGTATTTTAATTCTTTTTAAAGTATATTTCCTGTCCTTAAAAAAGTCACTTTTGTTCATTTGAGAGCAATTTTCTTCAGTCTAAGTATAAAAAAGAGAAAAATTATTTGCTTATACATGATCACATTGTTCAGGAGATTTTACAGTATCTCCCTGTTACACAGTTTCTGCCCGAACATACAGAGCATGTTAATGATATTCAAAGTGGTGTGAAGGCTACAGCACATGACGGTTTAAAAATGTCAGCACAAACGTATGGTAAGTAGAATACAGTTTTAATTTTTAAGGGAAATTGCACATTTCACAGAGTTGAGTATAAATGTCAGGCTTATTTTAAGGCTGAGTAAATAGTCTTAAACACATCCTAATCCTATTAGATGCAAACCCTCCATGTAAAGGTTGAATTGAGTTGGCAGAGCATTGTAGGTAAACATGCATTCTGCTCCCATAGGTAAACTGTACTGAATGGTGGATAAAAGAGCTTTGTCCTTTTAGGTCCCCAGTAGTTTCGCTTCTTTTCCTCTGCACTTTCAAAGCTGTGATTACACAGATAGCCTGAAATAGTTTGGAAAGACAAATGCTCCACATTTGGGATGCTCGCTGTTCCATGTTCTGACTCCAAGATGAAAACTCACACCGTTCTTAATTAAACCTGTACTTACAAAACAAGAAATCCACAGCTATTCACCATGATGCCCAAATATTACCCACAGGAGCTGTGTTACTCTGCTGAGCAATAACTGAATTTACATAATTTGCTCCTTTATGTGTGATAGATATTTGCCCATTGCACTGCAGCTATTCATGAGCAACTAGAAAGAATCTGTTCTTAAACAGATTAAACTGACTGGTTAGAGTTTTATGTTGGATTTGGATGGCTTATTTGATTTTTTGAAGTTTGCTCAGGTTGAAAATAGTTTTCCGCATTTTTTTTCATTATTTCTAACATGTTGTTAAAAGCTCTCATTTATCAAAACATCCTTCCCTCCTATGTTTTCCTTCATTTCCTTTTTTTTTGCTTGTTTTAAGGGTGAAAGATGAAACCACTGAATTTCATTTATCCTCACACTCATAACCTGCTCTCCTTAATTCTATTAGCAGGTGATATACAGCTGTAGAAGAGGAATAGGTGTTGCAGTAGCATACTAATCCTCAAACTATGATGAATTTGCTACAGAAACTTATCTTACATTCCTCCTAGTCCCACCACCTTCTCTGAGAGGGATTCACATCTCTCTTTCCAGCATAATTTCCTTTCCTCGCAGTCCACCATCATTCCTACTGCTAGGTAAATAAAAAATCTCTTGCTTCTGGGGAGAGACATTCATGTTCCCAGCTCCTAGGCTCTGTCAGTGTGACAGCCTGATGCTTCCAACAGCAGAAATGGACAGTGTTTGACAGGAAGAGGGAATTCTGTAATCAAGGCAGGTTGCAAATTACTGCTGGGAATTCCATTGCAGGTATTTCCCAGCAGAAGAAAAAGTTATTCTTCAAACATAATGCTTCCCTGAAGTTTTCCAGCAGCCTTTTAATCAGCAGCCAGCTGTCAAGATTCCGCACACACAGACATACATCTAGCATTGACATTTAGTTTTCAGCCTACATAACCTAAGAGTGTCTGTTGCACTGTTAGTAGGGGAAGATAGGGTAAATTTAAGATAATTTTAAATGAACACCCAAGCTTTGTTTTCTGCATTGTTAGCAGCTAACAAACATCCCATTTATCTAAGAAAAAAGAGTTGTAAAATGACATGCCTACCTCAATTGATTTGGTTACCTAAAAAAGAATGGAAATGGATCATAACTTTTAAGGTTACACATCAGCTGTTCTTAAAAGCTTTGTGTACCCCTTAAAATGGCATCACTATTTTAACCAGTCTTCTCCTAAAATCTGCTTTTCTCACAAGTAAGCTTTTACAAAACCTAAAACTAACCTAAATTTGTCTTTGAAGCTGTGTCTATATCATTCAAGACTCTAATCTGGGCAGCATTTCTGCCCCAAGCAATGATGCATTGAGCTAGTATATGCTAGCTTGACCATGAAATCAAACCTGACTTGATTCTAATAAAAAATGTAAATACTATTATTAGGCTTTCATATTGTGAAAACCTACAGAACTTCAAGAAGATAACAAGCAGCTGAAAAAAAAAGAAACCAACTTTCAAAACATTGCTAAGTACTTCCAATTACTCGTAATTTTTCTAAATAAAACTACAAGAATAAATACTTTGGTCAAACGGTATAAAGCAGTGCAGGCATCAAACTGAACTCTACGGCTCAAATTCTGTAAAATAAATCATGTATTAATCTATTAAATTCTTTGGAAAATTCATTTGACATGTATTCATGAGATTGGAAAAAACTTATTCATGTGCAAGAGTAGGACAGAAACAGCTTGCTTGTCTCCTCTAGACAGCACTCCCGAAGAAATATCCAAGTATTGGCAGATTAAGACACTGAAACAACACTAGTGTTCATTTAAATAAAGAACTTTATACTCTTTAAAAGTACAAGTAGCTACAAGTGAATTCAGAAAACCTGTGCCTGCAATTTTATTTCAAAGTGATAGCACTTAATAACAGTTACTACTGATAAACAGTAACTACCACTTTCCACTGCTGTTTAGAATAAAATTCACATACTGTTACTCATAGCATAGTTTATACACACACCATGTCCTAAATTACTTCAGAGCAAATAATTTATAAAAAATACCAACGAAGGAAATATGGATATATTCCATACCCAGTTCATTTCAGTCAGCTGTGACAGATGTATCTACCCAAAACAAGCACACATTTCAGGTGGGGGAGTACTTACATCACTCTGGTGTTTACTGACTTCCATGGCATGTTTAACATCCGGAGGTTCCCTCATACGTGCATAGTCTGAAAATCCTTTCTCAGCATCATGTTTTTGTTTATAGAGAACCTGAAAAGAGCAATATTATATACTTTTGTGACCTGAGAAGAGCAGGTATAATAATATGAGCTAGGTTAAACCTAATGGCATATTCGGGAAGAAACTTAATAAATAATTAAGCTCCTTAATGGAACCAGAACACTGAAATGAGAGCAGCTTCCACCCAAAACAGAGACATATGAGGCATAGTCGGCAGAGAGATTTCTCTGCATCTGTTATTGCAACAGATGCATGAGTAGACAGGGGAAAGAAATAGTAATATACAGAAACAGAAAATTAAGCTTAAAAAGGTGAGAAGACAGTCCAGGGAAAAGCATAAGCAAAAGCCACTCTTTTTTTTAAACACACTTGAATCTATCAGCTATATAATTACTCTCCATTTTCAGAAACAAAAAAAAAACATTTTATGCATTTGTCATAAACAAACGGTTTTACATTATATACCCATAAACCAAAATTCTATTTCTTCCACTGTTGGGAAACTACCAGCACAATACGCATTTTGACTAGCCCTCAGGTTCACAAAGAAAAATAATATTTACATTCAATTGTCATCATGGTAAATGAAAATGGAATTGAATTGTGAATTTATAAACACCTTTATTTTTATAATAGAAATGGAACTCAGTGTTGGGCATTCATCCAGCTTTCACTGTACTGTGTTATATACATGCATTCACATACTACAACTGCCTGAAAAGCTGATCTTACACTTATTCTTGTCAGAAGCTTTTAGGCTTATATTAAGGAAAATTCACCAGGTTTTGATGCCTAAAAAGTAGCAAACATCAAGAAAATTCATTTTCTAATAGCTCTCATGAGCAAGCATTAAAATAATCCGTAAGAAAACAGCGAGTATTAAATAAGATAGAAAGCTGATTAGGAGGAGAAGGATTGACACGAAAACCCATGATAGCAATAAAAGAATACTGTGAAAGTTTTGAGACAGAAACTCTCAACTACAGAGATTCAGACTCTTTTAGGGCAGGATACTAGAACTGTGAGAAAATGCTGTATCTGTTTTTGTTTAAAGTAAGATTTCATCTGAGTTACAGAGTAGTGTGCCCAAAGCAATATGTTAGTATCTGCCCTGACTATCTCAGATTACAAAATTATATACAGGCTGCGAGATTAAGACAAGAAGGGGGGAAGGGTATTTTTGCACTGCTACTATGTGAAGGAAAGTACCAAATCAGGAACCTTAATATGGGCCACCTCCTTACCCAGAGTAACACAATCAGCCCTCTTCAGAAACAAACACAACTGACAGTGAAACAAAAAGAGTCCGTAACTTGCCTGCACTGGTTACATCTTGCAAATGGAAAAGCACATAATCTTTAACACAACTGAAGCACCACTAACAAATGATTCCCCACAAAAGTGTAATTACTATACAAACATATGCCACAAAAACTCTTTTCCTAATTCTTGCTTTCACTGTCACTTTTAAGATGTTCCCCATTTAATGCCATTATGAACAGAAGATCCATACAGTTACTTCCAAAATCTACTCATTTACAGATATTTTATTACTTTGCCATTTGGCTGGTTCAACATCTCTATTTTTCCCTTGGTGAATGGGCTAAGTAACCAAGATATGAAAACACAGTAACACATCAACTCTTAGCATGAGAAATTTAACAGAAATTACAAGTATCCGCTGTCTTGGGAAAAGATGACCATTTCTTTAGCTTAATGTAGCAATATTTCATTTGCTTTGGCATCTGTTCTTCCTATCTTTTCCCATTATTTTCGTTAACTCGCTGAAGTAGTCTTGATGCAACCCCAGGCTCTGAGGGGTTCAACAGCTGTCTAGTTTAGTTTGGGACAGTTTAGTGCAGAACTATTCCCAGATTTGTAAATTGCTTCCAAGTAAGCATGAAAAAATATTTATTATTATTTCATCAATATTCTTAGAACCATTATTTTACAGGTTAGTATGCCTACATTTATTTCTCAATTCGTGCTGACTTTCAAGTTTTAGCTAAACTGAATTTCCTTTCTCAAATCTACATACGAAACTACTCTACACAGAGATCAAGCATTATAGGTCACTGACATAACCTCTACCCTGTAGTGGTGCCATTTATTAACTTGAGAAATACAAGGCAATTATTTAAGTAGGTATGACTTCAGATTGAACCAATTTGTAAGTACTCATTTTTTATTTTTCTTCTCTCTTTTACACCAGTGTGTCCACAGGAAGCTGCATTAAGAAACGTTTTGTGCTCTTTTAACCTAGCTCTGACTGACCTGCTGTTTCAGCATGCATTAAACACTATTACATTTTTATTTTTATATTTCCCTTTACAGTCAGTAAGATGTGCTCTGAACCTAAAATCCACAAAGTAGGATTTTGTAGGAGGAAATGTTCAAGAACACTGAAAATGTCACTTTAATCTCCATATAGAGAATTAAATTATACAATGTATTAGTCTAAAACAGAGCTACAGAAGTCCAGAAGACTAATACCTGCCACCATAAAACAGAGGAAATCTTGAATGGGACATTTCCTACCATAAAAAAAACCTGAAGAATTACATAAAACAATTTGATAATGTGTTATATGATTGGAAATGATGCAGTAAACAACAAAATTTTTATTGTAGTAAAAAAAAGCCTCTGAAACTTTCTCTGGAAGTTGAAAACATTGCTTAATATTCACTTGGCTCATCGCCTTTCTAAAGAAACAGAAAATACTGTTCAACATTGACTCTTTCAGATACTGCCCTGTGCAAAGTACAAAATTAAACTGCCTTGAGTTTGCTTTAGATTGTCCCTTTTAGATAAGAGGAAAAACAGTGCAATCACTCCTTATAGCAGAAATAAAGTGATGAAAAAAGTGATGAAGTGCTTACTGTTTTTCAACATTGTTTCCCACCAAGCAATTTTAAATACCTTTATCATTGTTTGTGACACCTTATTAAAAAAAAAAACTGTTTTACATAAGGAAGCATTCAGTATACTGATCTTCAGATAAGAAAAAGACTTGGCACAGAGCTAGCAATGACCAGAAATTTTCCTTCAGCAATATTTTCCACAGGAATATTGCAATTTCTCCAAAAAGTTTCCATTTCCTTTCGGAAAAGTCAAAAGGAAGGCTCCCTGCATAGACTTCTCTCATCAAATTTATTTTCTCATTTCATAAAACAGGGAAATTGGTGAGAGCTTTGTAGGCTGGTAAGGAGAGTGAAGTTATTCAGTGATGACAGGGACTTCTCCTCTTTCTAGCTTACCCAGGGGACAACTATGACAAAAGTGAGAAGGAGGCAAATCTGGTTGCTCACGCTCAAGAAAGCCATTTAGAAGGCCATAGTCAAATCTTCTGTGAAGAGGAAAAAAATTAAACTAATAAAAGCCACCTAAGTATTTGGGGCTGTTGAAGCTTCTTCTTCATTTTCCTTAAACATTTTTTCCCGTAAACACTGTTGGGAATTTTTTTGTCAGTTTTGGATAGATGTCATTCTCTATGGGTATTTATTTCCTTCTTTATGCCAGTTCTATATAAAACACAAAAGAGCAAACATGGGTTTCATGCAAAAGCCAGCAGGCAGTCTTGTTTCAGGCCTTCCTGTGTATCTTGAAGAGAGAATTGAGTACAATTCAATACAGCCAATATGGGGAAAAGGTTCCACAGGAAGAGAACCACATGTGTCAGTCTTGCTGTACTCTCCATTACAGCAAGATCTTTATGTCAGTAGTGACAGTGCATAGCAGGACCCTGAAGAAGGAGATCCTGGCTCTGCTGAAATCACTGACTATTGCCACATGAGTTAAAGAATGCAAATGTGGCCAGTGGTGCTGTGGCAGCCTGTTGGCTCTGGAGAGGACAGTGGAGGGCAGCTGCAGGTGGGGTGTAACTGCTCGAGAAAACCAGGAAATTTCCCCTAGCTGTCTCCAACTTCCTAAATCTTGTGTGTGATTTGAAATGGCGTATCAAATTACTAAACTGGGCTAGATACAGGCTGAAGACAGGGCTGCTGGGCAGCAGCAGCACCATTTCAGGAGGCAATTTCAAATCATGGGAGAGCCCATTTGTGGAGGACACATGTGTGCAAGGAGATCCTCTGGCAGAGGCACGCCAGCCCGTGCCAGCAGGCAGCAGTGAGGAAAGTCAGGGGCTCTCTTTCTTCCACACCATGATCCTCTAGTCCCTATGCACCTGCTTGGCAGATGAGGCTGCAGATCCTGCCAAGAACATGGCACTAAAGAGCAGGAAGAGTCCTGCTTGATCTGCCCACAAAAGCATTCCAGCCCAGCACTGCATCCAAGAAGCATGAAAAGGGAGTCAAAGGTGTAAATCTGTTCTAATGTGGGTAGGGAGAAGGACACATACTCGCAGATTCCACCTCTCAGGAAATCAGCACCTATTTTAAAATCAGCTTACTATAACTCAGAAGCAGACTACAGCTCTGTGTTTGCAGCAGCCTTTTTGGAGCACGGCTGGTGCAATGGCCAGCTGCTGCTGTTCTCTCTCTTTCCTATGGCATATCTGTAGTCTCCTCCTGAAGTGATGACCTGTAAGTTCAAAATCCCAGCTAGACAGACGCAGCAGAAACCCCCTGTCATATCCTGACCCAGCTGAAATCTGAAATCCTTGTATTAGCTACTTAGGTACCGCAGTGATAAGCACAATATGGATTAGATTTGAATACTGTGGAGAAGATTTTCACTAGAAAATCCCCTGAGATCTCTCTCAAAGTAGCATTAAATTCAGGTCCACTGCAGCAGTAACCACAAGTTCGAAAAATGTGTCAGTGTATCTTTAAGTTTTATGGTATATTATGATTTATAATGCATCTACTCCTAAGGGAGTGGTACAAATTTTATGGGAAAAAATTCTGCTTAAATATAACTCACTCTATATGCATTTTTTTTTCTCTAGAACTGTTCGATGATTGAAGAAAACCTTCAGAAACTACCAAATAAAAATGTCAGTCTTTTTCTTCAAAGGGTGTTTTTGATGAACCAATGGTTTCATTTTTAGTCTCAGTTATTTATCTTTTCTGCCACATCACCAATGTTAATTAACCTAATTTGTGTAAACTAATGTAGAATGTAATAATTTGGAATGAATTTGAGAGTAAATCTGTGGCAAAGTTAATAAAACTAATGTTTTATAAATCAAGCTAATGGCTTAAAAATGTTACACAAGTTTAATTCCCAATTTATTTTTACTGTAATTCCTCTAATCACTCACTTTACAATGAAATGTCACATTAATGTCATTTCAGCTACTGTGGTGCTTTACCTTGTGTACATTTGTTCCTTTTCAAACTCTGAAAACTAAAATATATATTATTATATTTGCTTAATATAGCCTTGATTAACACAATGTTTTATATCAAAACATTTCTCCACAAGCTGTCCTGAGATTTTAGTCCTTTCTTTTTTTATGAATATTTTCCTTTGTCTGAAAAAGTATCACTGCATTACAAGAATGCATATTGAGATACAATCAATACTATGGATTTAGAAGCGTGTTCCCTTCACGCACTGGCTGTACTAAACTATATGTAGTTGAAATCTTTAAGAGAGGAGAAAGCAAAAACAAGAAAACCGTGGAAATGCTTGGTGGACAGAAAGCCAGGACCATCTATCCAATGTAATTCTCATGAGTAACAATGAAAATCTGTAACTTCATTCATATTACACGTACTTAATATTCGCAATTCCACTGAGATCAGTGGAAATGAAGGGTCGCCTGCCTACTCTTAGGGTATTATATTTTTGAGCCCCTGAAGGCAACTGAACCAGAATTTACTATTTTACTGGTTGTTTACAAGCTTTACACTATGTTCAATATACTGGATTTCATATTTTTATTCTATAAAATTTGTTGTAAGTAGCACTATGTAGACTATCAAAAATACATTTACTCTACCACTAAGTGCCTCTGGAAGTCATTAAAGCAGATTTTTTTCTTTTGCCTTCAGCACTGAACATTTTATATAGTTAATACAACACCCAAGTAGAAATAATTATATAAGATTCATCCATTCTATAAGGACCATGCAATGTCACTGAATTCAATAATTCCTTATTGCATTCATGGATTTCATTGGATTGATGAATGCACTACCAGCTTTTATATGTATATTTAATAAACACAGCAAGTAAAATTGTCAGCATTTTAAAAATGAGTAGTTTTTGAAGTTAAGGAGTTATGGTGATAAACTCTGATAAGCTCACCCAAATAAATGAAGCAGGCAATCAAGTGTCCGCTCAAACATTTTGTTCAAAGTGTACATACTCTGACACACAATTAATCTAAAAATCATTTTTGCAATTCTAAAGTTGTACCTTGCTCTGAAGGTGCATTAATTCTTTTGCAAATACACTGTCAATTGTGGCTGGCATCTGCTGATAAAGAGAGTTGGAAAGGTCTTTCTTAGCAGCTCCTTTATATTTCACCTAGAGGACAGAAAAAGGTGACACATAATGCAAAAATAAAGATACAGTAAACATACTACTTATTTTTTCTAGTAAGTAAAATGGCATAGACTAGAATTGGAAAAATTTAATGCTGTCATTAACTTTCAAGCAAAAACATCTTTAAAAAACACTTTATGTGGATGTGTCTAATTCACAAAGCAATGCAAAATATCTCCTAATTAAATTCAATAATTTCAGTGGAAGTACAAAATAAAGTAAGCAGGGCAGTTTTTTCTATCCTTTTTCAGATCATTTTCAAATCCAAAAATTACTTTTCTTCTTTCTCTTTTCCCAAGTCCTGCACAATGTGAGCAAATGAGTGGTCAACCATAAATATTTTACCAGCTAATAAGTAGCAGCAATTGAATGTAGCTAGAAAGGACAGGAACATTGAAGTCAGCATGTCTTCCATCGCTTCTATTTCATCTTTTCATATTACAGTCTCATTTCTAAATTAGATTTTATTTATCCTGTGTTCCCTCCAGTATTCAGTATTGGAAGTTCCTCACAAAAGTGGTTTTACAGAGATACAAGAATAATAGCTCAAAGTGTGTGAGGCTTTTGCTTCAGATGTAAGGTTTTCAAATTCATAAAACAGTAATGGCAACACTGCTGTGCAAGCAATCATAAATACCAAAAATATTTTCAATTACACTGTCTAATGTCATTTATCTACTGTAAAATATACAGTTCTTCATTAGAGGCTAATTCCCCAAATGTATTATATGTATATACATCAATAATTTGCTGTAACATTTGTTGCTGCTCCCCAAAACAGAGGGCTCTTTTTCACTGTAGTGGACATGCTGTTAAGAATATCAGTGTCCAAGATTTGCAAATACAGGTTATGGGACACTAGAGGTCAGTAATTTACAAGATAAACCATATATCACGTCATTGGCTTCACATAATGCTGCAATAAAAAGGCAGAGTGCTCAAAAGTGTGGTAATATCAAACCTACACAGTTTAACATTTTAGAATATTTTTTATATCTCTAAATCTTTGATTAATAACTAGCAGCAGATTCTCTGGAATCAGACAGATGGATTAGATAAATACTCTTTATATATTGTATTTTTGTAGAATACAATAGTCTGTCTCTTATAAAGTGCAATTACATCAGATTTACTTCCCTTGGGACATGCCACTTTCTCAGAAAACAGGAAGATAAATACAAGAGAAGTATTCACTAGATGCATTTATATTGAAAGCCATGCAGCAAATTGTTGTGTATCAGAAAGAGAACTTAGAATCTATATAAATTACATAACCTCAGACAGAGTTTGTTGGGTTTTTTTAAATTGTAATCATAAAGGTAGCACAAAAAATGAGGCACCAAAAATGTAATTTTTTGAAGGGCCATAGTGACAGAAAAATCACTCAGAACCAGTGATTCCTGAACAAAGCCACTCTGTCTCAGGTGAAATTTTTGCTGCTGTTCTTACCTGTGGAAAAGAATCAGAGATTCAATCCTACAGCACCTTGTACCTGGGACATGAAGAGCTGGCAGTAAATGCTGCTCTGACACTTTGGAAGCTGTTGATCTTTCTTTGCCACCACACTTGTGTGTGTGCACATGTCACAGGTATGCAGATATACATATAGATAGATATAGCTGATACAGAGAGAGATAGATAGATAGATAGATAGATAGATAGATAGATAGATAGATAGATATGCATGCAAGTGCTCAGGCAAGCCACAGATGGCATTGACTTGATGTCTGCCCCAGGCCCCTTGCTGAAGAAGGACAGGGATGATAACACACAAACATTCTCCTTGTCTCCTGTCTGATAGCAGGCTATGAAATCTCCACAGCAGGGAAGTTCTGCACAGGTGTAATTTGAAAATCTCATCACTGAAGAAGAAGTAACACTCCTTTGCTATTCCTTAGTTTATCCACACATAAAATGGGGTAGCTAGGACTGGCTCAGAACCATTAATAAAGTACCTTCAAATCCCAAAATAAAAGTGTCATGTAATTCCAAATTATTATTATTATTATTATTATTCACACTACAGTATGCACTAATTACAGCCTTTTAAGTCACTTCATCTTTAAACAAAATTGTTATTTGAAATAAGCCATCCTTCCCCTGCTAAAAATCACAGTATTCAACTGAAAGAGTTTTTAGGAAGGATAAGAAGCCAAGAAAATTCTTCAGTCTTTTAGATCTTACCTCAGAAATAAAAGCACCGAGGCTTTTCACATGTTTTAGCTGCGGGGTGTCAGGTACAAATATGCACTTGCCTTTAGATTTTTTAAACTCTTCTTTATAGTGTATC
Source organism: Callaeas wilsoni (assembly GCA_013398955.1). Lineage (NCBI taxonomy): Eukaryota > Metazoa > Chordata > Aves > Passeriformes > Callaeidae > Callaeas > Callaeas wilsoni. The sequence goes on from VWPU01006280.1 coordinate 250,153, forward strand.
TACAAAGAAGAGAAAAAGAAGTTTAATTATTCTTAAAAACACACACACACATTAAAGTAAACATTGATTATTTTTATTTTTATTTTTTTAATTATTTCTATTTTACTTTATTCATGGATATTGTGCTGGGCAGCTTGCAAATACCTCCGGCTGGATCAAATTAAACCATAAAGAGAAGCTACCAGTTCTCACGCACATTACCAGGGCTATGTAAAAGTCACAGAACTCTTTAATAATATAGATGAAAAAGATAGGATTTTTTTCTCTACATCTAGAGCACATTTTCACTACTGCTGCAGATGTTTTAGTATCTCTAAAGAAAGAAGAATCAAGTAATTGATCTCCTTGATCCTTGATCTCAAAGATAAAAATTGTTTAACTTCTAACATAGACCTAGCAAGCACAGAATCTGTATAACATCATCAAATGCCCCTTTATGAATCCAAGAGTTACATGAATAAATTCAGGAAGCCACTGCCAAACCATTGCCTACAAAGCACCCAACAGTCATGACATTCAGATAATAACAGAATTTCTCTAATACCAAACAAATTTTAAATTGAGGCATTTTTTAAAATGTGTATGCACAAAGGAAACCATTTTGGGAAAAAAAAAAAAAACCACCAGAACACTATAACATATTTAGAAAAAAAAAATTCAAATGAATTTTTTTTAAATAACCAACCTTTTTCTTACACTAACCTTTTTCTTACAATGGGGCAAACAGTATGGGCAGGTATAATAATCACATGAGTGTTGCTGAAGTGAGTTATTGGTTTTTTAGTGAGAATGCAAGAAGGATAAAATCTATGGACATGGTTAACTTGTAGGAACATTCATTATATAAGAACTGCATGAAGAAAGATGGTGAATTATGATGAGATGGACTAAATAAGTTTTAGAGACAGACACTTTACAAAGATAGCCTTAGATGTTTTCAGTGACATTTCTATCTTTGTACAGAGAATTGTTTAGATCAATGCAAATTGAATTACTTAGTACTAAGCTTTCATGGTTATTATCTGCTACCATTTCTCTAACCTCATTTTCACATTCTGCATAACAGCAGCTTGAATTTATGCACTCTAGACTTGCTGACAAGCACTGACAGAAGCAATATGATCTGCATCTGAGCATTACAGAAATATGCAGCCTTAATATCCTCTTTCTCTGAATCCTTAATGGATATCACAAGTTCTAGTCTATGCTCCTCTACAGGGACTTGGAAAACTTACAAGAAGGATGGCAGCTTACACAGAATCAGCTCCTCTGCTTTCTAAGGCAAACTTTGTGTCCACTGAAAAATGGATTAGATAATGCCGAATTCATCTAAAACTCATGACTACTTAATCCTCACACAGGAAACAATTTTGGTTGATACTGAGCTCGTTCAGATTTGGACTACTGAAAGAATCTACATGTCACTTCCAAATCACATCATCTGCTTTTGTGGACTCCAGTCTATTCTTTAAAAAAACCTTTTGGTGAACAATGGGTGTAACATTACTGTGTCATGACTTTACTCAGGGAACGCACAAAGCCAGTAGTTCACGTAACCTGTGTGTGACACCATACTCCCAGGTCATCACAGAGCAACACACAAAAAAGGCAATTTTATGATAAACATGAGCAGGCACTTACTGTTCAACCTGCACAGAGTGTACAGAAGTTTACAGAGCTGACTGTCTACTGGGTGGGTTTGATGGCATTCCCAGTAGAAACTCCTGTAAAGCTGTGACTCTGGCATAGGAGACAGGGAGTCTTGCTGCTCACAACTTAGATAAATCACCCACAGACATCTGAAACCCGACTGTAATTATATCCACTTTAATTACAGAGCAATAATTACATTCAAAACTCAAACACGAAAGCTTTCTAAGGTATCTCTTAATTGGGGGGAACGACAAAACATGACTAGAAGAATGTTCTGCTGTAGAAGTCATGCTTTCAAAAGAATTGAGAGAGGTAAATGAGTAATGCCACCTCCTTAATCCTTTATTATTCACATTTGTTACAGTAAACCATAGAAGCCACAAAATGCACACTGACTCAAATGGGCAATTTAGAGAGAACATATAACAAAATGTTTGGTCAAACTCTGATCCAACAAACTCCATTCTGCTACAGTAGAGTTCCACATTGCTTGGAATCAGAAGGATGGAAGATGAAATGGGACAAGTGTAATGAAGTCATGACATCTGCAGTTAAAAAACATATTTAGTGTAAATGATGCAAGGTAGAGGCTCAAGAGGTTGACTATGATCGAACATAACCAATGGTTGGAATGAATAGGCAGAGAAGCTAATATTCCTCTTCAAAATCTGTAATTAAAAATTCAGATGTCTGAAATACTGAATAGGAAATTTTGCTTGCAAATGGCCTACCCCTCACTACGAAATATGCTGTCTAGGTTGAGCAGATCTGGTAAGCCTTTTGAAAAAACCAAATAGGAAAAATTTGCAAATGATGGCCTGGAGCCACTGCTCTTTCAATATGCTTCTGAAGTTCAATAGCTCCCTAAAGGCCCAATTCTTCATAGTTCTCTCCAGATCCTTTTCTTCTCCCTGACTCATCATAAAACTAACTCTGACTGCAGCACAACTATCCAATAAAGTAGATTAAAATTCCTAGACAACCACCAAAACAGTAAGCTTCAAGCTGCATTTTTTTCTTAATGGATATTATATGGAAAGATCAACTTCATAAAACAAGGGCATCCAACCTTTAAGCTGAAGCTTCCTGGTTCACCAAGAAAATTCATCTCACCCGTGGCCTGTTCCATCAGCCTTTTTCAGGGGGAAACACAGAAGGGAGACTGTGGGCTAAAGGAAAGACTCCAAAGGTAACAGTATAATCCAAGAAGCCACAATTTCTTTTATTCAGGGACACATGCTCATGTAACTTTAATATGGATATACTCAGAAAACTATTCTAAATAATTTTAACATCAATGGTGTAACCATGTCAATAGTCATCATGCCAAGATCCATTGTAGAACTGTCATATCTAAAATACCCATTTTTGTTTAGAAAAACAACAAAAATGTCTGAACCTTCTTAACTAGCTTTTATTCTGGAAAAAAAGGGAACCTCTTTCAATTAAGGATTCACTTTCCAACCCTGTGTTTCTGAACTTACAATCTCTCATAAGACTAAGGACTGTGTCAGACCACAGATCCATCTAATACAGAATCCTTTCTCTGTGGCCATAGGAACTTAGAGAAAAGCAAGAGAAAATGGCAGGCATGCAGTATTATTACTAAAATACATAGCATTTTAGTAATCTCCAGCAATTTCAAACTCAAGGTCATCTTGAGTTAGAGGCTGTGACTAATAATGGTGAGTCCAGGAGAACAGCTGCACCCAGAATTATGTAGTCAAAACCCTTTTGGTTTTGCACAGTATTTCCACTCTTGGCTCTAGGTCTTTCTGGACTTTGCTCTGTAACAGAGACATCCTAAAGTAAAGCTGGACTCTATGCAAAGACAGAAAAATAGCAAGCAGTTCTATTTTTTGCTTTAGAGGATAAGAAGTGCTGGTACCACTCATTACCAAAATTCAGCAGAATCTTCAGAAGGCAGCGTCTGCCATTCTACCAAAAAGGATTATGATAGTTTGGTCAATTACCTTCTATAATTGTTCCCATCTCTGCTTATAACAGTACTGACAACATCACACCACATAATCAAAACAAAGAAGAGATGAAAATGCACTACAAGCAAATGGACAAGCTCAATTTCAATGTGGAAGAGAAAAGGCCTGGAGAGGAAGGCAATTCATATAAATCAAACACACATGACAGTTTTGAAAACATCTGTGGAATAAAATTTCATAATAGAGGGAGATTAAATGGAATGACTGTCGAGAGAAACAATCCAGGGGGTATCACAGCCACAGAACAAACATCTGCCAACCTCAAATGAAACTGGGGATTTTCTCAAGAACCGGAGCACATAAACACTTCACAACTTTCCCCATGTACAGCTCAAGGCTGGCAAGTACAGATGCACCAAGGGCTGCCAGTTTAACGCTTTTTCAAAACCACATTGCCAAATTAAAGTCAGCCTGCAAAGAATGCAGGGCAAGCGTAATACAATCCCAGTATCTCAGGCATGTGCACTCCTGGCTCTGCATTCTGATGGAGGAGTTGTGCTGACAGCTTCACCATCAGAAAAGCACAATCACCCAGTCTTGTGGTCAGCAAGGACACAGGCTGCTCCCCCAAGGTCATCTGAGGGCCAAACTAAAAGCGCCGTAAAACCCCTATACAAATAAAATGCACAAAGGTACACCAATCATAAATCCGCACAAAGGTACACCAATCATAAATCCATGCAAAGGTTCATGCTAAAAAGCATGAGGAATATATAAAAAGTTCTGAACATCAACAAGTCAAAAATTGAAGGTAAGAATGCAAACTCCTTGCAGTTTATTAGCCTCCACAATGAAACGTGCAGGGTGAGGAATTTATACCCAGGCACAAAGGAGTTCACTGGTCAGAAGAAATTCCATTATAGCAAAAATTCTGGGCAACAAAATTCATATTCTATGAATATTCCATTCAAGCCAATGAAGAAAAACCTACTGATTTCATCAGAGGCTGAATAAGGTCCCAAAGCTAGATGTTATTTTTAAATACAGAGCCTCTTTTTTGAAATTAGATTGGTCTGGACCATTATATATTGTTCTTGCTTTAAAAGCATTAATAACACATTGCCATTATGCCTGACATATCTCAAGGAAAATCTAACACACTTGCAGGCTAAACGCATCACAAGTTTTCAGCAAAAGCTCACATCCCTGAACCATTATAAGCTGTAGAAGCCTGGCTTGACTTAGTTATTCACCTTAGCTCTCAAGCCCCTGCAGAAAATCCAAGGAAATACAGTCACTCCATTTATCCATTAATTAAGAGCCACAGCCAACATTACTCCTAATGGATACAAAGCAGAATAATAATTCCTTTTCAATTAGAGAAAGATTTCTTCAGCATTTTTCAAGAAGTTTTCGTTTTTAAGAACAGTGACCATGTTTCGAAAGAAGCTGCATGGACGCAATAAATGTATATTGGGTCATGTAAGTGCTTCAGGTCCATTTTCATTTTTGCCTTTACATGAGTTGACAGGCACTTAACACACCATATGCCCCTTCTTCCCAAAGAAAGCATATATATAATATATCTATCAGTAAAAACATTATTAATCTCTACTACTTCCTAAAGTAGGTTGAGTTTATAAGGGAGCCATCTTGGCAGCTTCTCTTAAGGATCTATCCAATTTTCAGCATTCTTTCTGTGAAAATTGAAGTAGACAGTATATGGACAAGTGAAGGAGGAAACTTTGACCTTGTCAAGTCACACTTTCAAGCCAGCACTTAACGCTTTACACATCCCAGATACTGTTCTTCTGAGTTAACTATTCTTTTCTGATACACAAATCCTAAAACCTTATACCTAAAATGTAGATTCTGCATGTTCTATTCCCATTAAATCAACAACCCAAACCTAAATATTGGATTACAGCACAACATGAGCCAGACACCATTTTTCAGTTTCTTTAGAACATTTGTTGAAGCAAGTCACTCTCTCCTCAGAAAGGTCTCCTTTCCTGACAGCCAGCTTTCTCACAGGAGAAATATCACTCTACACCCATGCACATGAAGGGACAAAGTTACTTTTCAGACAGACTGTCCCAGAGGGAAACAAAAATAAATTTCCATCAAGGTAAATCTGATGCTGTTACATTGAAGCAATCAGATCTACTCCAATTTAAAATGTCTTGGACCTGATCTATGATGTTTAAATAATGTTTATATAACTGATCCACAGTTTTAAAAATCTGTAAAATTTAACTAAACTAAATCAAGAATTAGCTAGTTAAATAATTTTTAAGATATTCTAGCATTTCAGTGGATTTGTCCTATAAGCATAGTGACTAACAATATGCTGAGCAGTTTTGGGCATCTATCAGCACAGAACAAAAGGCAACACTCAAAATTCATCTTTTATTTTTAACCTCCTTCCCTACAGCTATGTATACTGGAACCTAGTTTTGTTCAAATCAATTAAACTGCATAGGATTAGGCTACAACCAGAAAAAATACCACTTTTTCCTGATGAAAGCAGCCAAGGTGTTCTCATGGCAGGCACCGTCTGCCTGAGACCCACATTTTGAAACCCTCTCCTTTCTAGGGCCTATGCCTCGAACCATCCAAGTGCTCTGAAAAGCTCATTCTTCTGTGGCAGATAATTTACGGTACCAGAGTAATCTGTGCTTTTCTATTATTTTGTGTGCTTGTATTATTTTAGCCTTAGATGGGCACATGCTACACTGTACATATTTGAGAAAATACGTATCATAAATATAAATGCACTTGAAAAAAGAAATGCAAATATGAGGATGCAAATAGTCACCACCACTTACATCACTTATTAATTCACTGCATTTTCGGGCCAGTTCCATATTTCTGTCCTCAATAACAGGCTTGAGGAAGATCTGAAAGAGAAAGGTAATCATTCCAGGTTTATTGCTCTAAAGAGTAAAAACAGAAGGAAATAAGTATCTTGCAAAACTATTGAGGTTTAACTCACCTTTTCTTCTTCTTCTTCCCAATCCTCATTTTCATCCTCCCTGAGATCCTGAATGACAGACACTCGCATTTTAATACTTTGCAGGAAACAATGAAAACTCTTAAAAGGTTCAGTGCTGCAGGAAACAGCTCAGACCCTCCAGTATGCCTGGAATCAATGCTCCATTTGTGTCCCCCACTGCACTTAACCCTACCACGGCTCCTTCCTTATTTAGGCAGCACTTGACAGTCTTTATCTGAACAATTCAGAGTGAGTGAACTGAAAGGCATTGCAGATGGCCTTGCTGGCTATCACTCACAGCAGAGCTAATGCTTTTTTACTGATAAAATATAATTAAATGACCTATCCCCAGCAACTATTTTTAAAATTACTATGAACACAATTAAAATACTGTGATGTAGTTAATTTGTAACATAAGTAATTTAGTAAAATTAACAGGATGAAAAGGGGAACATTGACTCTAACTTTACGGGAAAACTGCCCAATTCTAAGATTAAAGGCATCAGTGACTTCAAAATCAGCTATCAGAAAACTCTATTTTACTGGCCAAATAATAATGCTTCTTGCTTAAAAAAGCACACTATTCTCATTTTCCAGCAGATGTAACTGCTAGTATATTTTTTCAGAATTACTTCTTTTCCACAAAGCTTATAGAATTCCTTAAATGCTTTCCATATCATGTCAGCTGCAGGTTAAACCTGTGCATACATAGATACAAACAAGTCTGTATTACAAGCATACATGGCTATGTATTTACACAAACATGTATGTTCCTTCACTCACAAACTGTCATGGTCTGTAGCCTAAAAACCAACCTTTTTCAGTACGAAGTCACTGACTCCAGCTGCAATCAAAGTGAAAGATATCCTTATGTTGATTGCGTGCAGTGTCAGTGTTTACTTCTGTAAAACAAGCAAGAAGACATTACAAGACCAATTGAAGAAACTAGCATTTTAATATCATTCTTCTTTCTAAACTGTAGCTTGTATATTTCTCATTTTGTAGAGGTCATGATTTTGAACTTCATCTAGCAAAGTCATTCACCACTACGCGGCTTTGCAATCAGGCAAAGATATAAGGAATGCATGCTGTTAAACTCTTCAAAGAACTTTAAGTACATGTGCCCAAACACAATGTCCTTAGAGCTTATTTAAAAACACAGATTTCCTTAGAAAAAGAAACATTTCAAAGATGAGAAAAAATACAGCATTTGATTTAGTTAAGGTCTAAAAATTTGAAAAATTAAGTATTAAGAACAAAGGCAGGAACTGCTTTCAGCCTAAACCAAGAGATAGAACTCTTTATACATAAATAGTACAGAAAGCTTCCAGACTTTCCATTCCACTCTCAAATATAAGTTTCCTAAAGTTCAGGTTTGTATTGGCATTGCTGAAGTTCTGATTTAAACCTAGAAGTCTAATTTGCATAGGTGAGAATTACCTGTGATATATGCTGACTGCTTTTGGAGTTCAGGGTGCTTCATCCTGGTGGAAACAAATGGTTTAGCCTTATGAGTATTCACAGTAACAGGTCTTTTTTGAAGATTATGGCTACAGAAAATATATTCCTAAACAACAGACTTATGCATGATTTTAAGGACCACACAGTAAGGAGACAGAATATCTACAAAAATGTCAGACAGAAATGCAGCACTAAGGCTTCACTATGGGATTTTTGTGATAATACTGCCAATACTACATTCTTTCAGTGCAGTTAATTTCCTTTTCCTTCCTACAATTAATAATTTTTTTAAGTGGAGACATTGAAAAATATTTAAGAGGGTATAGAAGTGTTATTAGCAGCTGCAAAGCTTGCTGAACCTGGGGAAATCTTTTGCTATTTTTTGCACTGGAAAGTAAATATGGTTAAAATTGCAACAACAAAACTGTTCGTGTTTTGAGGCAAAAGGGAGGTGTTTGGCTTTTTAACATGCTTTTAACATTATATCTGGTGGGTTTTCAGCAGCTGGACAGACCAAAACTTATATATTAATTCTGGTTCTCCTGCAATGGCTTCTGCATAATCACAATCTGCCAGATCAATTTTGGTCAGCCGTGAAGTGATCAGGCAGTTGGACTACACAGTCACTAAAAGCCCCTTCCAACTGAACTATTCTACTACATCCCATTCTACTTTATTTTACTATCTGTAACCACTTTGGTACAATTCTTTTTTTCTCATTTTTGCATGATCTGAGTCAGGCATAACTAAGCATTCAAATACCCTGTGCCCCATGGAACTTCCATAATACAAGGATTAAAAGACAGCTGCTATAACTCATCATATTAAAGAAAAATACACTACTATGCACAAAGGGAGTAAGGGAAAAAAATCACAGAATCAACTAACCATACACAAGTTATTCAAAATTCCACTTTTCAGATAACAGATGCAGTAAGATATTACATGACGGAGAAACCTCACTTTTTTTCACCCTCCTCAAAACACTGAATATTATCAGAAAACATTCACTGTGCAATAAAGCAAGCCTGCCAATTTAATATATCCAGGCATATTCAGGGAAGAATTTGTTAGGACCATTTAAGAGTTGCATGGTTTAGAAATGCACTATGATTTGATTAGCAGCCCGTAAGCCAAGAAGAATCATAGAAAGGCTGGGGTGGGAACGGACTTTAAAGATAATCCAGTTCCAACCTCCCCTGCCATGGGCAAAGGTGCCACCCACTAGATCAGACTGCTCAAGGCCCCATCCAACCTGGCCTTGTTCAAATGGCCTTGAACACTAGCAGGCATGGGAAAGAAGCTTTAGCTACTTCTATAGGGGGCAATAAATAATCTAGAATCAGCAAGAACGTTTGGCATTGCAAATGTTTGTGTACATTTTCAATATTTTTTAAATTACTATAAAAATACTAAATCTAATCAGAATAAAGACCTAGTTAAAATGCCGAGCTTTACATCCCCAACAATTATGGACTATGTTGTACTAAAGATTACTTTTCACCTACAAAACCTCCAATTATACCAAAACCTTCAAACTGACACTTCTGAATCATTGTCTGCTATATATAATGGAATAATCCATAGTCTTTTGTTCTGGCATGAAACAGCACAGATTAAGCAAAATCCAATTGCACAGATTTTTAAGGAAACACTGTGATGGAGTGCTAAGCTGTGTATTCACAATATTTATATGCACACAGGCTATGGCAAAATTAGAATTTCTTATTGCTTTACAGATACTTTAAAATGTGTACAAAGGGGGAAAATAGGTTCTTCTTCTTGGGAAGCACCCAACATAAACTAATTCAAATTTTGTACGAAAATGCTGCATAGCTCCACATTTCTACTTCCACACACTTGCACGGACATTTCATATCTTAGTTCAAATTTAGCCTAGATTAATTACAGAAGCACTGGACCTGCAATACACAACGTTTGCTTATGCTATGAAAGGAGACATTTTGGTCTCCCAATGCTTAGAGCCATCATTCCATGTGTCAGTGTACTATTTTTTGTCACAGAACATTACTCAAGTACTTGATGTAAACACATCTTTGCTGAGGAGGCAGAAGAGGAAGAAACATGGGGCGTAAATGAGCCCAAATCCCCATGAGAACAAGTTGGCCCAGTGTGTGAATAGTTCAGGTGCACAGCTGGGCAGATTTCCCACTTTGATCACACACAGCTGAGTCCACATCTGGCCAAAGCCCCACCATCTCCTTGTCCCTTTACCAGTCTTTCAAAAAATACATTTGTGAATTGTTAGCCCAGAAAGTTAAAAGGCTTCATCTTGTTTAGGCCCTGATATACATAACAACTTAGTGGTGATTCTCAGATCTGTCCCTGAGCAAACTATACCTCTGGAGTTCTTTGGCATAATCCCTAAAAGCCTTCTGATATATGCAATATCTATATGTACTGCTGGGCTGAAAGGACTAGTCTACCACTGCACAGAACAGCAGAACCTGTGTTTGTCCTGGTAAAGATACCCAGAAACCTCACAACCTCAAACTTATTTAATGCAGAGTTCCTCATGGGGTACTTGAACACAGGCTGCAAATTAAGGACCAAGGTATTTCAGTTGGAAATCTGCACAGCACTATACATATATATATGTATATACATTATGAATATACTCCTTTCAATTCTGGACTGAAAACCTAACAAGAACAGAGGTATAAGTAGTGCTTTAGCTATCCTGTTTCCAATTAGTAAAAAATCAACCCACAGACATCCCTGAAATTAAAATGTTATTTTCTGTTCTTACTGGATAGACACAGACATCACTGAAATAACTACAATTAATTCAACACAACACAGACGGTGGTGTTTTTCAAAAAGCACACAAGGCATTTTTAAGTGCTGAGACTCAATCACTTTTCATTTCTAGAAATACTCAGACTGGAAGTTCCTAGCAGCCTGGCATAAGGAAGTTCATCGTTAGGCTATCAGTACCACAATCACAAACAGAAAAATGCAAGGAATCCCAACCTGCCAGTTTTAACCTCCCTGAACATGAAATACCGATTCACATTAACTACAGAAATTCAAGCAGCAACTCTACTTAGAGAAAAAATCTACCCGCAAGTTTGTATCTGTCAGATCATTAACACTGCACTCAGCAGCAGCACTTCAAAATCTGCAAATACGTCATAAGCTAGGATTTTCATTCAACAAAAGTTATTTTATTTAATGTTTTAGTAAAGCAGAGAGTGGCAATGATATTTTTAAGGACAAAAACAAATGAGATGTTAGAATACTGACTTCTGAATCCCAGAAATCCTAATGGATTTTCAATGCCTAATAAATACAGAAACACAGACATTTTTTGTAAACTCACACTTTCAGACATCATCTAGCCTAACTGGATTTTGATGTCAGAGCATTTCAGATGTCTGTATGGTACATAACTAGTTTCACGTAATAATACCCAATCTAATCTAGATACCAAAAGCCATGTAACCTAAGTTAATAAACTCCTTCCCACACAACTCATTATCCTGAGAAATGAAGTCATTCAGAAGGAGGAGTATTTATAAGGGCACAAGATTGTGCCATGCAGATGTAAGCCTTACCTGTGATGAGAAACAATACATTAAAATAAACCAAAAGAAGCCATTAAAATAACCCCAAAATCTGCACTTCATTTTTCTAGAAATACTTGTAATTGCCTACTATGTTTACACAATACTTTTTAAGCCTCAAAACAGTATTTTCTAGGTGGGATACACAGTTCTATCTATATTTTCCTGGTTTTTCATTTGTCAAGAAATTAAATCCTCAACAATGAAGGAATCTGGTATCTCCACCCCCTCAATATTTTCAGTTTAACCAGAAGCCTGAGAATCTATCCCTCCTACAGCTCCTTTTGCAAGCTGATGGATCAGGAGCTGAGATGCCACATTTGACTGCACTGCAACTGTTTAATGTCCTCCACCTGACTGCTGTGGCATTTTCCTTTCTTGTCGTAAAGCCCCTTTCCCCTTACTCAAGTATTCACCTAGGTGTGGCAGTCCACCAGAGCTAACAGCTCTGGGTCATAGCAGATGAGCTATTCAGCACTCCCAACTCTTACTAGTACATTACAACAATGAATAGTCAGGATATTTTTTCATATTACCTACAAAATGGGGAGCCCCAATGCTCCCATGAGCTGAATGGCCAAGAGCCCTGCAGCTGGTGCCCTGTAACCAGTGGGGAGCAATACACATCCAAGCTTTCCTTCTGCTCTGCAACTTGTGGCTCAGATTTCGTAAGGCTGTTCTACAGAAGATGGCAAGAAAAAGAAATTATCAGCTGACTGGGTTACTGCATAAGGTAAAAAGCAAAAGCACATTCAGCAGAAGAGGGAATTACAGCTTTTCTCTCAATGCAGAAAAGTTTGGATAAAAGATAAAAGTTCTCCACTCACAAAATTTTCATTTTATCCAAAACTTAATCCTCTGAAAGAAAGAGACAGGAATATATAAACTTCGTAAATTTTATTCGTGCCAGTTTGGACACAAATTTAGGAGGAAACAACCCAAAAAGGGCATCTGTCTCTCCTGCCTGCCAGGCAAGCAGGTCCCAGCAGCTCCTCCCCTCCACGGGTTTGGGAAAATAATTTCTCAAATGACAGTGAAAAAAACCTGTTTATTTAACAAACAGAGTTCCCTGCAGGCATGGAGCAGAAAAGGATATTGAAACCCCCTCTCACCCTTGGAGGAGGCTGGTGGATTTTATATAATTCCTTCGGTCTGTAAAACTTAGCTGCTCCCACAGGCCTAAGCTGGGCAGGGTCTGGCACCCCCCCCTTCGGAGAGTCCTGCTGAGTGTCCCGGAGATGATAAACTGGTCTTGGATGAAGAAGCAAAGCAAAAACAGTCCAAAAAGGAACAGAAGCCACTGAGGCAGATTGCAGTCCCTTTCAGCTGAAAGCCCAAGAGCTAGAGAGGAAAAGTCTCTCCCCTCCTAACCAACAGGAACTGCCAGCCCAGAGAAGAAAATGTAAACGTCTAACTGCAAGGTCAAGCAAGCTGCTCTGAAGAGTTCCCCCGGCTTCTGTCTCACTTTGCAGTTTAAAAGTACAAACTGCATTCTACAGATCAAGCAGGCGGTGGGGAATACAGTATTGTCACAGAATCACCCCAAGACATTATTTTTCTATAAATCACAGCAAAATCATTAATGATTGTAGGTGAAAGGTATGAAGCTAGTAATAAACAAGTTTCATTTTGCCTCAATAAATCCTAAAAAGCTAAGTATATCACCTCCTATGACTATACATTCATACACAGCTTACTGTAATCTGAAATAATAGAAAATATGCATTTATCTTATATATAGATTCTTAGTTCTTAGCCATATAGATTGGGCATGTTTGCTTGCCAGGAATTTTTCTTGTGGCATTACTTTGAACTCGACTGGCTGAACTGACAGAATCTCCTAGAACAGGAAGAGAAAATTGCACATTTCCTATAAATTTAATTTTCAGCCTATAACCTTCACTTACTTAACGAATGCATTTTTCTTGAAAATAAAGCCACAGTGGTTTATTTTACTTGTATTTGAGTTTTTTCTTCTTCATATTTCTGTACTTGTATTTTATTAGCCCTGATACTGTAGTTCTCTGGACAGAACAATACTTAGTGTTACTTACTTACACCATAAGTAACATACATCTTTAACAAAACCCTTAAAACTTTAGTATTCTGGAACACTTCATGTTACTGTGATTCTCAGGTAAGTTAAATTTGCATCAAATTGCTACAGACAGCTAACTGTAGAACAAAACCTACGTTCTTCATTGACAGTTATTTAAAATAATAGCTTTAAAATTTCAGAATAGTCTTCACAAAACTCCCCAAAAGGTGACACCAAAGAGGCCAGGATGAGAAAAGAAATTTAATGAATACTTTTGAGGTAATGGAAGTCACTTGTTTAATGATGTAAAATGTATTTATGTAACTCCATTTTTTTAAAAAGAGAAGTAATTTCAAGTCATAAATAATTGATACAGAAGGTGTATTTTGAAGTAACTCTAGACAATAAAAGACAAAAATAAATCTTTACTTATGCAAAATATACAACACTTTCATTGTGCATAAAATTACTGGTTCTTAAATCTCATTTGGAGAGAAAAAAAAATTTACCTTTTTTTTCTATTTTGTGAATTGCACCCATCATAAGATTTTAACAAGAAAACAAATTACACATCGTTTGTGTCCAGAAGTGCTTCAATCTGGATTGCCACAGTCAAGCTTCTCTTTCAGCCTACTGTTCCATGCATGAGAGGTTAAGACAATACACAAGAGCTGTACTATGAATTCAGCAATGCATTCGAAAACAAAGCACATAATATATAAAATCCACATTCAGAAAAGATCCACAGTTTTCAAGACAGAGAGTTTATAAAGACTGATGGATAGCTCATTCTTCCCAAAGAAGCTGCTGTCAAAATAGTCTACTTGAATAGAGTGAATATTAATTTTTAAGTGCTTAAAAATAGGCTACAATGGATTAGGAATTAAAACTGTTAATAACCTTGTATTGAAAAGAACCTGTTAACAGAGAGCCCTGTACTATGGGGTCTCTGGACAGTCTAATCTTGTAATTGTGATTGTGGCTGTAATTGAGGAGAGCAACTTACAAGTTCTTAAGCATTGACAACAGTGTTGAAGAAAATACACTAAAAATACAATAGCTGGCAACAGTAAGTCACAGGAATGCTAGATCCTTGTGTACAGTCTGTTTAACAATGATATACACAAGTTTCCATGACAACAGTGACAAGATGATAAAAACATCTTCCATCATTCCCTGAAAAATACTTTTCTGCTTATATCACTGATGAAGTAGCAAGTACCTAATTTAGAAATGTCGACTTGCATTTAGTAACATATTCTTATATTCAAAGAAATGCAGATCATCTTTTTAAAGGATTTAATATCTGAACCAGATTAAAATTATGTATTATCTGATTTTTTAGTCTTTTAAAACAAGTTACATCAAACTTATCTTTTACTTTAGTCATGGTCCATAATTTAGCTGCAAAATTTCAGCTTAAAAATTTTTTACCCCCAGGGAAATCTCTTTTGCATGAATCAAATAAAAGCTGATCTAGCACTTTCCACATAAACAGTGAAGACTTTAGCAGAAGAATGCCTTACTTTTAAATTGGCTGAATTTTGCTCCATCATTCACCAAAAAAAAGAAAAATTACATAGAGCAATTATGTTTTATCAGTTACTGAATTTGCTTTCACATCAGGGCATTATCTTACCTCTAGTCTGAATTGTTTTCTTCAAAACAGCAGTTGACATAAAACTGGAATTTATTGCTTCAGCTACTTTTTAGTCACTCCTGTGACCTGGTTACTCTTGAAACACGCAATTTGAATGACAACAGTGGAATTTAAACTTGGGAGATATCTCAACACTGATACTTCTAGGTGAACATACTTCTCAATCTATTAAGAATGTTCATAATACTTATTAAAATGTCAGTTCTCATATTTTACTGTAGGAAAAGTAGTTCCTATAAATAAATAATAACATTTTTGCCCTACGATGCTCTTTATATAACACAGGATATCCAAATTACCACTTTAAAAAGCACACTGAATTATAATTCTTCAAATCAAAGAAAGCTAATGCCTGCATTATGTGAAACCCCACAGTAAGCACCTCCTGAGAGGAGAAAGGCAAAAGAAATAATATAGCAATGTTTTGTACACTACAAATTATCCAGAAATACCATCTTTGGATTTGATCGCTTGTTGCTGTTAATAACATTAAAGAGCAATAAATACTTTTAACTCATACAGCTTCTTGTGGATAAGATTTAAAGAATTTTATAAATAGAGGGATAAAGCTTTTGATTGAATACACAGACACACAGCAAGCCAAGTTCTCTCTCTATCCTCAGGCATTTGAGGACTAGGCTGGAGTCAGGCTTAAGTAAGAACAGCCATGGATAAGTAAGCCTGACCAAAAAACCTGCTCCTGATCATGCTGCTGATTCATGGCCAATTGAGAATCACGGTATGAACAGAGGTTTGAGAGGTGCAGCAGACTTGATTTGGGGAACAAACTGTCTTAAGTCTCCTTTGAACATCTGGAATTTTGTGAAGAGGATAGCTAGCTACTAGACTGGGCTGCTCCTTGCTGTATACCTGAAGATATACGACGATTCCATCATTCTGTTATACAAGGTGGAGAACAGGGAGCCACGAAGCAAAGCAGCATCTCCACAATAACAAAGGAAGCCTGCAATCAATCAAGATTTTTTGACTCCTAGCCCTACATTTTTAATGCTGATACCATAGAGCTTCTCAACAGGATTTTTCCTGGCTCTTTTTCATTTCTGTTAAATCATTTCCAGCATAAAGTAACTCTTAACTTGTAATACTCTATTCACAGCATTGAAGATTGGGGGATTTTTCTAGAATATCTAGCTATCTCTTAAATAAATTTTAGTGTTAATACAGTCTAAAAAATAAGAAAGGAAAAAGTGGGAGGAGATCAGAACACAGAGCATTCTTTAATTGAGGACCTTAAACTAAATTACGATTAGTAAGTGATCGGGTTAATGTGCAGAATAGAGTTAGAATAACAGTGTAGTTACTTGTTATGCAAATTAATTTCAACGTCTGTTCAGTTATCAGTAGTAACTATTCAGCATGAAAAAAGCAAGATAACCTCGCTGATATTTTGCACATAGAAAGAGAGAGAAAATACCATGTTCTTTCCTGGTCATCTGATGCCTAAATTAAAGTTATATGAAGATGCTTTTATATTGAATTCAAATGAATAGATTATATTAAAAAGTTATTTTCAAGTCTAGTTGGGTATGTTTCTATTTAAATTGCATTTTTGTAAATATTTATTCATTTTTTTACATACAAAAACCATCGCCAGAGAATTAAATTATGTCAGGGCCTAAGGCCTAGCTTTGAAGAGCTTTTAGTCTTTTTATCTCTTTGAGGATCTCATGGGAAGTCTAAGCCTGCTTTCAGCATGAAAACCTCCAAAGCCTGAGGCTGCCTCTGGAAGAATTATATTTGCCTTAAGGTCTGTGGTAAATGTATTTTGGCAGCTTTACACTACAGCTAAAGAAATTTCTCAATCTCATCAGAAAAGTGTACGCAATAATGATAATCTGTAATACAAAACTGCAAACCCCAGGGGCGGGAAGTGCCTAATCTTACATACATGGACGCTATTCTACAGCCCCAGAAGTAACTACACATTTCACTTACTTTCGACAATTTTAAACCATCTCTTTGCAAGACGAAGATGCAGCTATAATATGCTCTGTGTAGACATTCAAAATATGTCAGACTCAGCTTCTGTAAGCTTATACTTAAATC
The DNA here is from genome assembly GCA_013398955.1 of Callaeas wilsoni. Classification (NCBI taxonomy): domain Eukaryota; kingdom Metazoa; phylum Chordata; class Aves; order Passeriformes; family Callaeidae; genus Callaeas; species Callaeas wilsoni. The sequence continues at coordinate 267,554 of VWPU01006280.1, forward strand.
CAAGGATATTAACATCCAGTAGTGCACAGTACTTGACTAATGCTACCCACACGGATTTTTTAAGATGTCAAATTTCTACAGCTAAAAATCAAGCTGAGGTAAAAAATGGGTATCAGGGCACAAGTCATGCTAATCTCATGTTGGTTGTAAAGCTAAGAGTGAGTTTAATCTCATTTTTTCACCATCATTAAACATACAAACAGCTTTTGGAGCAGCAGACAGAACTGAGACACCCAGTTCTTAGTGTGTGATAACCACAGGACTCAGCCAGAGAGCCCTGCTCCCTCAGGAGACCTTTCTCTGGCCCATGAACCTTCTGTTCTTGTCTACACTTGGGTACAGCTTCAGCAAAACGCCCATGAGTTCAAGATCAGAACTTTTACAATGATGGACTGGTGGGCCAGACCCAGCAGCTTTTCTCAACAGTATTGGGTAACATCATAATGATATTGAGGCAGATGGAGATATCATATACCAAACCAGCAGCATTTAAAGTCTAATGATGAGACTAAAATCTGAAAAGTGTATATTGAATGCTTATGAACTTTGATAATTTGTTTTAAAATACAAGTTTCTATTTTTGAAATTAAAGTTTTATATTGTTGTTAGTCACTTCCAAAAAGGACAACGAATTGTCAGACATGAAATCATTAAAGATCTTAAAACAGAGAACAAATAATTACCATTTTGTCTAGACCAAGTCTAGAAAAGTGACACTCCAATTTCTGGAACTTGGCTTTTAAGAAGCTTAGAGTCACTTCAAGGACAGAACTCCTTAATCTTAGAAATTTTTTAAAAATCCTTAAACAAGAAAACATATATAAGTAAACCAGAGAAAATATCTAAGTATTTTAAGTCTGTACTCATGTATAATGACCCTGAATGATACATTCTCTGTCTCATCTTGAGACAAACAAAATATGAAGATTTAACTCCATAAACGTCAATAAAATTTTTTCTTTAAAGCCTGCTTCTATCTGCATCTTAACTGCAAAATCGTTACCTTTATCTCAGCTTAACTTAATAGATGTACAGATACAAGTTATGCAAGCAGATATATTTTGTTCATATGCAGAAATCTAGATGAACTTGCATATTGTCCAACTTAATCACTTTTGTTACATAAAAGTCTATCAGCCTTTGCTATTTTGCTTTCATTTGAAAAGCGGTGAACTTTGTTGTTACATCTGGTGTAAAATGACTTCCAAACCATGTAGGAGTATGGACATTTCTCATAGATTTTCTGTCCATTAAATTATAATGGAGAGTCAAATTAATGATATACTTTTATTCACTAGTCATTCCTTGTATTCTGGCCACAAAAGAAAAGAATGTTTACAAGTAAACATGCTCTATGTTCTATAAAAAAACAACAACAACAATTTTCTTCCAGTGTAGATAGTCATTACCTTTCCATCAATAAGGACAACACAACTAATCCCTAAGGGTCCAGTTCTACCAAATCAGAATTATGTTTAACAGCAAATACATGAGAAATTCTCTGCCATACACAATTCTCATGGGAAAATGGCAGAAGCCATAAATAGTAGAAAATATTACAGGGTCTCAGCACTCACTATGGAACTATTCCCAAGCAATGCAAAACAGCATAATTGGCATCTGCATTATTATTATTATTATGTTTGAAGAAACAATAGCCTAGTTGCTTTCTCTTTTTCAAGATCTGTATTTTAGTCAAAAGCATGAATATTTACTCGTACAATGCAAAGATATTGCTAAAATTACAGTTTAGCATGTATTTTTTACTCAGTTTAACACTATCTGACTTCTTTTACAGACTATGCTGAATCGAAGTTTACTGCTTTCAGTAATTCATTACAAAATAATCTTATTTATGAAAAACAAATCTCTTTATTAACAGGTCAATTTCATGCAAGCCCTGAGACAGCTCACTCACAGATACAATAGCTTGTATGTATGGATTACCAATGCAGTCATTATAGGTATTCCAGAGTTAAAAATGGGTTTGTTTGGAGGTGTGAAGAGCTTGGAAAAAAGGCTGAAGTTAGCAGAACTTTAAAATAAATTGGGTATAAATAGAAGATCAGGTCATTAAGCTGATGCCTTAGAATTTTAGCTTTTATATTTTCATGTATTTGTAATCCTGCAATTCTTCAGTGTATAACTCTAAGCTCCATATAGACTGTTAGCAACTGCTTTCCCATTTTGTCAGACACAACAATTCCTCTCTAGGTCTGAGAATCAAGGACACCTCACTGTTTCAGGCCCTGAGAAATGTAAACAAAAGTGAGTTGGGGGGGAGCAAACTAAGAGAATGGGACTCCACTGCCGGAAGCTGTAAGTGGACAATTAACCTCTGATACGCAAATGGACAAAACTTATATCTGTCCCAAAAACGTGCGACTGTCGTCCATCCTGGGTGCAGTCTCTGCGAGACTCCTGCACTGCCCAAGGTGTGCCCTGTGAAGGCCTTTCAATAAATACCTGTCCTTTATCCTTTCACTCTGTCTAGCCTCTGTTCCAGGTCAGCCTCTCTAAGGCATCAAAGCAAATTTCGGTCTAGACTAAAATCCAGGTTTCCTTCTTTTACAAGATGTGCTATTTACAGTACAGTTTAGTTTATTGCACTCTGAATTGCAGACTGTACTCTGCCAAAAAAACTAATTTACTCATTGGTATGGAAAAAATCTATTCATATATTCTCCATCCATGGGAACAAATAATTTGGAATGGAACAATTTTTCTCTGTAACCTGCTATACACTGAAATATGCACTATTTGTCTTGATTCAAATCTAAACAGAAGATGACAAAAATTTTCACACCTTTGCTCATTATGAAAGAAAAAATATCGTGTTTGAGTCAAATTATGCCAAATATTGTCTGCAAGTATTTAAGATTCATAAAGATGCTGAAATCTCTTCAATGTCACTCATTGGAAAAATCAAAGACAGTGTATATCCTGGTTTTAATTGCACATCCCTGTGTTTTTCCACATGGTTTCTTAGTTTCCCATCACCTCATTTCAGGACACCTAGATGTCCTGATCTTTCATTTAATAAATAGAAGACAAAATATTTTGCATATTTATATAAATAAGAAGGTTTTGTTCAAAACATATCAGCCACGGAGAATTTGTTCTGTATTTTGCTGGGCAGTCCAGTGCAATACGTGTTCAGAATGATGGACTATGTTTGGAATCAAGAGAATAATGGAGTGAGAATTGACATTACTGAAGTTCTTTTGTTCTGAGTGAATATTAATGACTTCTGCTTAGTCTTTCATCAAAAATTCATTCAGAATCCTATGCTATTGGAAAAAATGCTCTACTTGGAGAGATAAACTCTTGTTATTGTTGAATCTGAAGCTTGCAACAGCTACAACTATGCACATTTTTAAAGTACATCTTTACCTTCTGGATAAGTCTTTCATATGGTAAGCTTAAATCTCATGCCTTCCATGCCTCAGCTTGTGATTTTGAAAAAGTCTCTTTGCATCTTTACTCCTAAATTCAGTTGGAAAAATACAAAATAAACACATTTAAGGCAAACAGAATGCATTAAAAGAAAGAATGCACAGATACAAAAACCTAGAAAACAAAATATTTCATAACCAGGGCCAGTCCTCAGCTCAGTCATACATATTTTTGTCAATAATTTTAGACACAGTATTGCAAGAAATTTAACTTAAATTTAATTTTTGACCATACTGTCATATTCCCTTCCACTGATTTTTTTTTAATTCCCTAATTCAACTGCAATGACAGATTTTTCCTCTCAGGTGAAACAGCTTGTTAAATGATGTGTTTACATGAGGCAATGTATTTTGTGTATAGATGTTAATTTCTTTCAGTATTCTATCTGCCTTAGCTCCGTATTTTTTCCAGATACGAAAACATTTTTGTGGGGAAGTGGAAAAAAGGATGTTTATTTTTCCTACAGATAGCTGTAGCCACATGATTTCCTCCATACCACTGTGGCTTCTCATTCTTTTTTCCAACATCTATTCACCAGCGGTGCTTGGCTGCACAAAGTCTCCACTATCATTTCAAATTTATGGAAGAAACAAACAGAGTAAAAAGCTGGCAGCACAGAACATTCATTCTTCTTCCAAAATCTAAAGCTGAACACATTTGTGAAAATAAGGCACTGTTGGATACTTTCAATAACATGTTCTTGTATTTATATGACGCAGTTAAAATTTTTTTTTACTTAAATCCTACAGCCAGACTTCATTTACTGCAGACTGCTGCCACGGTGTGTGCGCTTTGCACAGGACGTGGTATGAAAGCAGTTCAAGATGTCAGAGTGACTGTTATGCTTGCTCTGCCTCTGCCCTCCCATCCTGCCTCCAATCTCCAGATACCCTAAACTATGCTAAGCTCCTCCTGGCCAGAACAAATGAACCTCAAGATTCACACTTCTGCTTCCCCAAGTCTGCTTAGTCTGACCGCAGCTGATGGCTATGCCGTACCAGCCCATGCTCAGACGTTACTGCAGCTCCACACAACCATTCAGAGATAGTTTTGACAGGACCATCCACACAGAAAACACAGGGTATCCCATGGCCTGTGTAAATCAGAGCTGGTCTGACACATCACAACAGGGACATCAGCAGCATGCTGCCTGCACTAATGTCGGGCTTCTACGACAAGGAGATGAAGAGGGTGAAGGGGAACAACGGTCAGCTCTCACAAAACTACCAAGATGAAGGCAACCACAGTGAAAACTGCAAAATACTTTTCCAGTGTTCCCAGAGACTAACCTTGTGTCTGTTCCTGCATCATCCTCCGTCCTCTCCTGCTGCTATCCTACTTCCATAGGTGCCACGTGCGCAAGTCTCCTTAAAACTCTGCTGCAAGCACGCTCCCTCTGGGCATGTGAGAGTTTGAAGACTTCAAGCCTTACAATTTCTTTATATACTGAATATTTTCCAGTGCAAAGCCAACTAGGGTAGTTTAATTCTACTGTTTTCTTGTCAATGGCCTTTTTCAGATTGGCCCCACCAAACAGATGCTGGCATACAGTAACTACTCCTACAATGAATGTGTATGGCCATGACCAGAGCAGACTACTTTACAAAAAACATACTCTGTGAAGCTCAACTAAATTCATACTTTTCTATGTCATAAAACAGAGCCACCAATACCAAGAAAGATATGAAGCAGTGAACATTCATTTTCAAATTAAATCTACGGATGATTTTAAGTACACAAAAACCAGATGCATTTAATCTGGAGATCTCAGTTTTACAATGTCGCTCCTCAGACAAGAGCTCTACTTTTAGAAACAAATAAAAACCCCTTCACAAATGCAGTGTAAAAAGAAAACACACTTCTCCAGAAAATTTACACATTGTGTAGAATTTGAAAAGGTCTAGGTCAACTTTCAAATCGGTTCATACAAAATGACACAAAATCAATAATAAGAATTAAGAAAAAGCAGTCTTCCAGTAAGAAGTCAGAGGAACAGTTATGGGCCCAAGCGGGAAGTTTATGGCAAATACTTTTGACGGGCCAAGATGAGCCAAGATTTGTTGGAAACTGCAATGAACTTCATGTTTCAGATTTATAACTGAAGGTCAGTCCTGGATACACAATCATGGGGTGGAAATAAAAGAGCTGGACATTGACAATACAGCAAATACAGTAGTTAGATTATTAAAAATATTAAAATATTATACATAAAAACATCTGAATGTAATTTAGAACTATATTACCACACATATGGTCTTTACTGAGGATGCCAAGACAAACTGAAATTTGGCATTGCCTACCTAAGCTTACGGTGTATGTCAGTGTATTCCCAGTAACATTTTCTCTACTGTTTTGTATGTAGTTTTCTAGTTTATTTTCCCAAAAGCTAAGAAAACAGGAATTCCTGTACTGACAATCACATGGCCTCCACTCAGGTTGCAGCATTTAAACCCATCACATGGATCTCTGCCACCAGAGCTGACAAACTAAGAACAGACTTTCATGTCCTCTGCCACACATCTCAGTCTGCCAGTCTTACCACGCTCAAAATAGCCCCCTGTCAAAGTTAACAGTTATGTTTTATCTTTCCTCAAATGCTAATGGTTCTTTACAAACTGATAGTCCCAATCTCCTTGTCCAGGTTGTCCTTTCCTCCATTTTCACCAAAAAATAGCTAGCCCTAATTTCAATGCTCTTCTTTTTCAGCTTTCTTCAATCCTCTACAGTTTCCCGCAGTTTGTTTTCTGTCTCCTTTAGACAGGAATCACCTGCAGGCAGTAGACTGTTGAAGCATTGATGGTACAGAAGGGAGAAATTCCCTATTCCTGTTTCTGATATTTTAGCTTGGTCCAATATGCAGAAGTCCAACATTCAGCAGAAAATGTGGAGGAAATTCTGAGTACCTGTTAGATAGCAAATTGTAGCCATGCTACATTCCTAGAGCAAATTAGACATAGATCAACAGACAAACACTCATTCATCATATAAATCATCCTCCTCTCTGACTTCATTTCTTTTCTTTTTTAATGCGGCTGAAAAAAAATTTAAGTTATTCCAAAAAAACAGGTAATCTATTAAAACATACACAAAGTAATATATATGTTTTCCTTAGCTTTGAAAGAGCTGTTCCAGGATGACAACTGGCATGGACATTTTAAGTTCCACATAGCAAAGTCAGACAAAAGTAAACATTTAGAATAGAAAGTATTTTGTAAACAATGCAGTAGACAGCTTCATCAGGTTTAAAAGCAAAACCTGTGCCTCAGAGTTCATCTTTGAACTCCCTGGCAAGTACTGCTGAAAAGTTACTGTACTTGGTGGAGAAACTCTCTATACAAAAAAAGGAGAGAGAGTTACTGGAAATGGAAAGAGGTAACTGTAGCAAAACTAGACTGAAGATGAGAAATTGCAATCTACCAATTACTTTAGACATGGAAATGGTACACAGCCACCACTACAGAAGAGATATACTGCTTTCATCTGTATTCACAGACTCACAGAATATTCTGAGCTGGAAGGGACCCAAAAGGATCACCAAAATCCAACTCCTAGCCCTGCACAGGACCAGCCCCAAGAGTCATGCCACGTGCCTGAGAGCATTGTCCAAACACTTTTTGATCTCTGTCAGGCTTGGTGCTGTGACCACTTCTCAGTGCCCAACCACACTCTGGGGGAAGAATATTTTTCTAATATCCAACCTAAATCTCCCCTGACACAGCTTCAGGCCATTCCCTCGAGTCCTGTCACTAGTCACAAGAGCGAAGAGATCAGTGCCTGACCCTCTTTTTCCCCTCATAAGGAAGTTGTAGAATGCCATGAGGTCTCACTGTTAGCGTGGAAACACATAATCACAGGATGATTATATGCAGGTGCTTTTATTGAAGAGCTCTGGGAATCAGGGGTACAGACAAACCCAAATCTGACTCCGACATGGATTTGAGACGGACACATTTTATACTCTTTCTTTACATAATCATATGTTGATTATTAACTTGATATTGTTTTATTGTTTGCATTGTTTTTGCTCAAGCATGAATTTAAGCCCCCTCTCCCCCCAGCATTTCTTATCTATTGTACAGGAGGGTACACAGGTGTAGGTTCACAGGGTTCTAGTAAAGACAATGCTTGATATTTACTAATTAATTATCGCATTTAACATCATCTACTGTGCAGGTGGGTACGCAGGTGCAGGTTCGCAGGGTTCTAGTAAAGACAATGCCTACTTTCGTTTCCAAGGCCCATTTTAGCTACCACGATTTTAGGAACATTTTAACCTCATGCTATCATCACCTCGGTCTTCTCCAAGCTGAACAAACCAAGTGACCTCAGTCACGCCTCATAAGGCTTCCCTTCAAGGCCCTTCACCATCCTCATGGCCCTCCTTTGAACACTCTCTAATAACTTAATGTCTTTCTCATATTGTGGTGCCCAAAACTGTACACAATCTTCAAGGTTACAGTATTGTTGATTTTAGAAGTGAACTTGCCTATCATTGTTCTGAACAAACACACTAAATAAATTTTATTACTTTACATGCATTCAAACAAACAAACATAGTTAGTATCTGTCTTCAGCTCTCACTGCGTTACAGACATGATGACTCGAGTCCATTCCTATCCAAACCAGTATGTCCAACAGTAATACATGTTGTTTAGGATGACTGTTGTTTCCAATGGAAATGAAATCTTGGCAAGTACTGTGACTTCATTCAAGATCTTTTAGTAAATCACATGAAATCTCGGAGAGGATAAAAGTAAACCCTTTTCTCACTGGGTATATTGAAATATAAGAAGAAAGGATGACACAGATTTAGGGGTATTACATTTATCACACTGTACTCATAAACAGAAAGAACCCCAAAACGCACCTTCTATTGTTAACAACATGCTTGTTCTCAATTTAAACCAAGAAAATAAAGATTGTATTTCTGGTCACTTTTGGTGCTTCCTGGGTACATCCTATTACAAAGCAGAAATGCAGCATAAGGATGGAAATAGACCAGAGTAAGATTAATCTAATTCTAACCCAAGAGCTCTTTTATTTCTTGCTCCAGCTCTCTTTCTCCATTTCTTCTCTGAAACTTTCACTAACTACATGCTTTTTTCTTCCTGACCATTTTAAAAAAAAATCAAGTGTAAAAGTTATGAATCAAGAATGTCACCAGACCACCACAGTATCTGTGGATATGGTTAATCTTCCTACTTTGGCACTCCTGTTTCTCTAATTATGTTTATATTCTTAATTGATATCATATATCTGGTTGAATTGTAAACTGTGCTTCCAGATTTTACTGGAGCATTGATGAGTGGTCCTGATCTGCTATTATGTCTCTGCTGTGCTGGGTTCTAAGAGCTGCCAAAACTTCCTTCCCTCAAACAGCTTATATTCTAAATACAAGTTGATGTCAATGTTTATCAAATCGTGAACTCCACCATTTTCTGTTCTCAGCTCTGTAATTGCTTTGCACAATTTGGGTTCTGCTAAGAATAAACATGAAAGTGTAATAATTCATTTACATTTTTATAGTTTTCCTTGTCATAGGATGCCAACTCCTCTTCGAATGACAGCTTCTGTTTCATACAGGGCTTTTTCCTCATCTAGGAAGATCATAAGTTGTCCAAGATCACAGAATAGTCCATGGGACAAGCAAACATATCTGAGTCATTGAACATGGGACTACACATCCTCTTTCCCAATTGTTTTTTTTCAGACCATAACTATATGAAATTCAGTTACAGTTGTATTCAGAATATCCCAGAGCACAAAGTCCACCTGTATGCCTTCCATTACCTACCATTTCGATATCCTTTTTTTGTCCTTACTCTGCTATGAACTTGAAATAAATTTTTCCCCACTTGCTCTCCTTTTACATTTCTAAAATTTGTAAAGTCTATGGAAAGGAGGAAAAAAAACAAATAGAAAATGCCCAATGGAACAAACTGACTGTGAGCTAACTGCCTTTTCAGCTTTTCGGTGGTGCCCTTGAAAAAAAAACACAAGGCAAAAAGAAGATACTCTTGATACATTAACATCAGAATAAATCTCATGTCTCTGCTGACATTTTTTGAAACGTTTTTCCATACAACCAGGGGCATATGAAATCAATTTCAATTCCTTCCTTCATAATTTTACACTAAATTTTTCCCCCATTAAGTACATACAAAAATCAGTCTCCCAACTCAAACAGAGAAATGTCACAAAAGTTAAAATTTAAAATTAAGGTCTGTAAACTGCAGGTCTCAAAAGTGCTGTTTAATTTCAGAAACAATTGTATCAGCAGTTCTGGAACACCCACAAGCAGGAGGTACAGTTTATTAATATTCCACAGAACTGGCTATACATAAGTAGCACACATTGCCCAAAAAGCAGTGAAGTCCTTCCCCTTCATAATGGAACCTGCTTTTAGCTTTCTCCAAGAAAAACAAATCTGGACCCTATACGATATTCACTACTGCACACTGATACCAGAACTCTGTATTGATCACTGTAATTTCTTTAAGTTATAATGCAGGCTTACATTCCCCTCTAGGCATCTCTCTAAGGGAAGAGAGCCACTGGTAATGACATTTTCCATAGAAACGCCAACTGATGCCAAAATGACACTAAGTGACTACAGGCTGCCAAACTCAACTGAAAGGTCAATACTGTAAAAGATGCTCCATTTCATTCATAATTCAAAATACTAGAAAAACATGGTCAACACAAACACTATTGAAAAGGCAAATAAAAATTATATTTTGGGGATTTATGTTTGAATTGGTATGGATGCACCTCAAAGTAATTGCTTTTCCTTCACTGTGCTGTTAAACGAAGTTTTGAAAAACTCTACAAGAGCAATAGAAACTGCTTTAAATGTAGGCTCAGGTAATAGACACGATAGACATTGTAAACACGCACTAATAAAACTAAAGAAATACTTATGAGAGGCTGTTCTACGAAGTACTGAAACTTCAGCTGGAAATGTAAATGATATTACTACATTTTCTCAGTCTTCTGTCAGTGTACCTAACTGGAGGGAAAAATACTACGACTTCTTAAAACTGAACAAACATAGCACCAGAAGCCGCAGGGCCCCAGACAAGGCTGTATGAAACTGGAGTTATGAACGGAAGTTTGTATCAGTAACTTAGGAGTTAACCGATTTTTTCACCAGTCCCAGAAAAGATTTCCCACTGCCTTTTGTTCTTCAGACATACAATCCCTGCCAGCTTCAACATTGGTTGTCTGAAGGTCTCTACACCATCCCCACACCTCTGGATCTATCCCAGCATTTCCTATATCCCATCCACAGTGTAAGCCACTACATCCAGGGCTGTGCCAGATCCACCTTTCTCAGGCTGATTATGGGGCGGGAGGGGTGAGGAAACAACCCCACAATAATATTTCCAATTATCCCAAAATAAATATATTTCAGAATATTCAGAGCTGCAGTTAAAATTAAAAAGAAAGCAGTCCTAAAATCATGAATTTTCAGCCAAGAGACTGCTGAGATATTTACTTTAAGCCTATGAAAACTCATAAAGTTTCATATAGTAATTCCTGCATCACAGTATATAGCACAAATACATAAATACAATTTTCTGTAATTACATCTGAAATTAAAAAGCCTTAATCTATCTTTATTTTGTTATCATTTAATAAATTTTGACCTGGCAGTGACACAGGCCACAGCATTGCTAGACAGAATACTAGGGCTGAGGAATTTATATTCATTCTGTCTATTTCAATTACTACAGAGTTTTTCCTTGGGGGAAGAACAAGAGAAACTTACTTCTTGTGGCATGGTCCTCATATTTTCCAGCAATCTCAATCTATTTCCATTCATTTTCCAGTATTTACTTTGCAAAAAAAATTTCATAAAGAGGAAACTGAACTTACAGCTCTAATTCTGCTTGGAATTCTGTGTAACAAGTTTTCACATCCTTAGGGATTTCCATCACTGTCAGTAGAGCACAGTATACATATATATTTTATAAAGAAGTGTAGGCATCAGCAGAGATCAGATTACCTTTAATTACCACTTAACTGTAATCATATCAACACATATGGAGAAAGAGTACAGCCCAAGCATCTTTAGAATAACTGAAGACGTAACTAATTAGCTGTCTTTAGAAAGTGACAAAATATAATTTTCTCATAGGAATTATAAGACTTTTGTTTTCATACTTTCAGGTTTTTTAAAGCAATTTCTACAGCTACAGTCCTGCAATGAGCTCAATGCAGGTCAAGATCTTCCTTTACTCAAAGTACTAAAAACTTCATAGTACAGGCAAAATCATGCACCCTAATGAATTTCCTCACAGGAGCAGTGCTTAATACTGTGTTCAAAATTGTATGCAATAGGAGACAATAAATACAAATTACCTGTCTAATTTGAAGGAAAAAATACATGCCTCTAAGTGGTATTCACTAGAAACTGTCCTTATAATTTCGAACAACCCAGAGATTGCCCCATGCATAGCAACCCACCTGATTTAAACTTCACAGAAGACTCATATTCTACCTATCTAAATAACTAACAGGTTATACATGATTCACAAAATAATGACTAGCATTTTGCAACAGCTATGCCCAAAACAGCCTGAGTGCCAACCAGCAGGGACTTTAGAGTCACCCTCTGACTGTGCAGAAAATAAAAGACTGATGCCCATTTCTGATCCCAGCTCACAACAAACTAATTACCCCAGGCACTACCATGTGGAATTTGACCAATTTTTAATTATCTTTATGAGAGAATGTTTTACATTATGGACAAAACGCAATGGATGTCTCAATGTTCACCAGTGATTCTATAAAAACATTGTCTTTATTGCTTTCAAAGGGAAAATTTATATCCCTATGAGCAATTAAATTAGTAACAGAGGGTCAACACTGGCATCTATTGTCACTGCAACAGTCACAAGCACAATAAGCATCTCAGCAGACTCTTAAACCACTTCCTCTCTCTTCTTGGAGCACATTTTAATTGCACAAATTCAATACTTATGCATCAATTTATTTTGAATGTTAATCTTTTGAAAATCAGAGCTAGTACTACAAAAACTGCATCTGATGAAAACGTAATTTGCATGAAAAATGCCAAAAGGCATATATGAAATGGTATTTCACACACCAAAACAAAATTACAAAGCCTCTTCAAATGAATTGCATCCATTATCTATATAAAACCAGACTATAATAGGACAATTTTTCTCTGTAGCAAAAGGCACTTAAATTGCAGCATCATTTTCATTTAAGAAGTTTAATACAGTTTCAGTATTATCTCATATATTGGCTTTGAACAGACCAATTAAACACTAAAATTCTTATTTTTATTTTTTTATTATAACTGGCACCAAAACCAAGTGCGAAAAGGGAGTATGTTAATACAACCTTCGGCAAATTTTTTTTACATTTTCACTTTTACCAATTAAAATATGGAAAAACATTTGGTCTCTATGTCTGTTGTCTTATATCACCTTTATTTTCACCACTGCTGACGGGGAAAAAAAAGAAGGATAGTTTTGCCTACATGTTACCTTTTTCTTATAATTGCAGTTTTAAAAATTGAGGTAGAAAAATGGAAGTGGTTTCTGCAATCAGAATGGAGAAGTCATGCCCATTTCAACACAAGTGAATAAAGGCATGTGATTGATGTGACATAACATTTCAACATCCTTCTCAGCTTTTCTAGCAACTTTTTGTCATTAAGCAATCCATTAATATTTTCCTTTTTTTGCTGAACATAATAAATATGGAATTGTTTTGAAAATGCGTTTACACCTTTAAAGCCCTTTGAGATCCTTAATGACTTCGTTATAGAGGAGAATTTTCTCCTGAGTGCCCTACCTCTGCCCTTCCATATCCCAGTCTCCATTGTCCAAGGATGTCCATGCTCAGATACCTGTACAGCTCTATACGCCCTGTAGCTATGAGAAGCAGTTTCACTGATGTGCTGATCATCTCCCCTACAAAGCTGGGGCTTGGATGCCATAAAGCCCTTTGATATTGTAGAAATGTCCAAAACTGAAAGTCTGTTACTTCAAAGTGCTCTTGGTGTACTGGAAAACTCCAGTTTCATGCTGGGGGCAGATTTTTTACCTACATGAAAAGGTAGAAGAAAGGCCCCTAGGAAATCCTTATGGGTTCACAGCCCTTACAAGCAGGATCCACTTTTAGCCTATATATAGACCAATGAGAAAAGGACCAGACCATATTTCAGGAGAATTTGATGAATACCCTACGTGAGGAGACTCATTTCTTTCTTTCAGCATTAATTCTGTGCACAGTGATGCATCAAATCTTTGTTACACCTTGAACCAAAATTATCAAGGTACTAACTTAAAATAATTTCTTATGACAGAGGAATCAAGGATGAACATCCAGGGTGGAGGAGCACTAAACTCTCCAATATGCCTCTTGCGCAGCATCTTACAGAAACCTACTAGATCATCTTCTTCAACCTTACTTTTCATGAAATTGTCTCCAGATACACAGAAATTGTATTAGTTTAAACTGAAGTAAAACCTAATTTAATTAGATCAGCTAAATATTTTGCAGGAGGATCTTAAATAACTTTCAGCACTATAAGAAGTACTTTTCCTACCCATTTCCATTAACTTCCTAGACATTAAACGTATGAGTCAAGACTCACAATTCTCTTAAATCAATTCCGAACTTCATTGTCACTTAGAAGAGAATCCTGTCCTCTCTCAGTCTTCCCACACAACTCACAAGTGTTAGCTTCCCGCACAGAGGGGTGGGAACCTCCCTGGCACTGTCACAGCAGCAGCACCTCTTTAAACAGCAACATAATGTTAGATCAGCCCAAGAAGAATGTCACACCACAGCCTGAAACGCATCCTTATGGTCAGCCATCAATCCTGTACACATCATCAGCCCAAGAACAGCAAGTGTTCCACTTCTCTAAACTTCGCTCTTTGCCACCCCTAACTCCTGGAAAGTGTAGGTAAGCCTGTCTTCAATCTACCTTCTCTGTAAGATGTTGACCAGCTTTTTTACCACTAATTCACAGATTGCTGTAAAATATGAGCTTTTGCCCAGACAAATATAACCATTACTTAGCCTTATAAGTTCATAAAAATATAAATGTTTTCTGACAATCCTCATGGTTAATTAACTTTGCTCTTGAAAACATTCACTTTAATTCAAACTTAAGTTCATCATCCAGACAGTATATCTTAGTTTTGCTTTCTTCAAAACATACGATTTCTTTCTCCAAACAAACATCCTCTTTCTTCACAAAATCTTTCAAAACCATGAACTTATTTCAATATTTTATTCAAAAAAAAAAAAAAAGAAAGGATTAGCCTAAGGACTAAAATCTTGCCTTAGATCAATCCTTTAGCCTTTCTCCAAACCTCCTCTACTTTGCTTCTCAAATGTGTCCATCAGAACTGAAACTGCTGCTTCTACAGAGGAATACTAATACTAATAGACAAACAATGACATCTATAGGTTCATACCTGTCAGGTCTTGTAACTCTTCTGGTCCCTGCATAAGCAGCTGATAATGCACCCTGCGTATCATTTTCCTGTTTTCTCTACTGAAGCAGTTACATCCAAACTCACATTCAAGCATCATATTGTTAGGTTTCCTATTTCTTTGTTTGTTGAGGGAAATTGATAGCTCTTCTAACTTCAATGCTGAAATACTAAAAAGTGCAGTAAAAAGTAGAGGTAACAGTGAATGGGAAAATAAAGTCTTATTTCACAGTAATCTACCTGCTTTGCTTATGTAAGAAAGATAAAATAATAAAACAACTATAAGAATATAACATAGAAATATCAAGATTATTTAAATCTGTTTATGTACAATTTCTTTGCTTTTTTGCTTATTTATCTTAGAGAAGATTAGCTAGAAGGCAGTATTCATTTATCTATGGAGTCATGTCAGTAATAATGGAACAATCTCAGGACAAAAGAAGATTACCCAGGACCTAAAGAAACAACAATGAATCTCAGTTATTTATATATTCTCAAAGTAGTTCTGCAATGTTTACCACTCCTTACAGTAGAATATATATTATAAGCAGCATATTATAATCAAATGCATCCACTGGAATTTCATGAATGCTGCTTAATAAAAAATAAGAATTTTCCAATTTGTAATGCAAAACAATCAAATTCCAGCTCAACTGCTGAGTGGTCAGAATACTTATAATGCCTGTGAACATGTTACAAGTCAATCACAAAGTCAAAAGGGAAACTCATCTAAGGGCAAAAATATAGATTTACCAATGACAGTAAGGCTGGACACAGTGATTATTCTGAACAGCAGTTTAACTTTTTTATCAGATTCTGCAGTTGCCCCATTTCTACTGGGTTATTTGAAAGTGTCTGAAGAAACAGTACTTGGACATCACAGACACTGTTCTCCTGTGCAAGTCCTCCATATGTCGCTTAACTTCCACACTGATATCAGAATTTCGAAACAGAAAGTCAATTCTTTACGTGCTGTAAGACCCAACAACAGTGGATGTAGGAAGACCTTATAAATAGCACATATTTCTCCAGTTCTCTCTGGCCTTGCAATCAGTAGAGATTACAAACCAATGAAGCAAAGCATAGGCAATGACAAGAGTAAGTTGGACAGTTTAAAGACAAGGTGCTCTAGGGATGTTGGGGATCCTCTAAGAAAACAATTACAATCCTTCCTATTTACATAAGGACCATGTCCTGGTTTCAGCTGGGATAGAGTTAGTTTTCTTCTTAGTAGCTGGTACAGTGCTGTGTTTTGGATTCAGTATGAGAATAATGTTGCTCACACACTGATGTTTTGGTTCTTCCTAAGTAGTGCCACCCTAAGCCAAGGATTTTTCAGTCTCTCACGCTCTGGCAGCAAGAAAGAGCACAAAAATCTGGGAGGGAGCGTGGCTGGGACAGCTGACCCAAACTGGCCAAAGGGGTATTCTACACCATAGAACATCATGTCCAGTGCATAAACTGAGAGAAATTGCCTGAGAGGGAGTGATTGCTGGTCAGCTGGGTATCAGTCAGCAGGTGGTAAGCAATTATATTGGGCATCACTCATTTTTCTTGGGGTTTATTTCTCTCTTTTTGTTAATTTCCTTTTTATTATTATTGCTGTTGTTGCTGCTACTATTATTGTTATCATCTTTGTTTGGTTTACTGTTATTATTTGCTCTGTTTTAATGACTAAACTGTTCTTATCTCAACCTGTGAGTTTTACTATTTTCCTGATTCTGATCTTCCCACCTATCCCACTGGTGAGGGCTGCAGGGAGTGAGTGGCTACATGGTAGGGAGTCACCAAGTGGAGTTAAACAGACTGATAACACGGAAAGAGGAGTAAGTTTGACTTCCTATATGCAAGCCACCATGAGCACACAGAGAAGACATATATAAAAGCTTTGACAGATATCAAGAAAACCCAACAAAATCAGAAATGAGAAATGTAGAAATGAGAAAGAATACCACAATGATGTAATTCTAGCCTTCCGCAGTTGTAAGCCTCTATTTCTCATACAGATGTTCACTTTGTTTGCAGCTTCCTTGCATCTCTCTGCATAGCACAAGATGGCCTTTTGTACTCCAAAGCCCTTCACTGAATTAAAGTATATTAAAAAGTTTCAGTCTCAGGATGGTAAGAAGTTTGGCACAGAACGAGATACAGCCACACTGCAAAAAAAGTGAAAAGGTCTCAAGTCCTTTCAAATACCTGTGGGAGAGAACATCTCCAGGTCCCACACCCAATTAGCCTGATGCTGAAAGGAGCAAGACACAACAGGATTGCATTTAACAAGTGTTCTCTATAGCAGCTAACAGCATTGATCCAGGCCATGTCTCCTCTAAATAAAAATATTAATTGTATTCAACTACCTTTAGGAAGACACAGTCTATTTAAATTCACAGCCGGGAGACCTCGTCATATATCTGTCAGGACTGCTGTCAAGTCCCAGCTTTATTGATATCTTTTACTTGTGCAAATATCTCTATGCAGTACTAAAACCATTCCTTTCTCAGAGATGAATGAATAACTGTAACTCCAACAGCTTAACACTATTTTATAATCCCCAGGATAATTTCTGTTGTTGTCTCTGGAACTCTACTCAGCTGTTTCAAATTCACCTTGCCACGGGGACACCATACTCTGGTATCAGCCCTGATTCTGTACAACCTCTGCTGAGAGATCATGCTCTTTCTACCCAATGGTGTCCTTACTGAAGCTCCAAGGATTTCATCCTATCTGCCCCAGTGCTACGGTGACAGAAACAAGTAACTAGAATGACTCCTACATTTTTCTGGCTTTCAAATCCAACTCTCATCCTGTGATAAGTATCATTTGACTTTCAGGTTCATAAACGGATTATTTTTTATATGACTATTAAAAATAAATCTTTTTGGACTTTGACCATTTAACCCAGAATCTGAAAACACTCCATAATGGTATTTGCTGAAAGATCACCAAGTTTCCTTTTACCTCTGGGATTATTTAACTTTGTATCTATAATTAAATTCCCAGCGAACATCTTGTCCACTAGAGCACCTATAAAATTAGTTCAAGTCTTTAACCAAGGACTAGCCACTGAGAAAACTACTGAAAGCATCCCCATTTGAGATTCCCCTTTCATAACAGCTACACCTTGAAATCTGCCAGTTAGCCATCTGCCATATGCCTCACTGACAACAAATCCTCTTTAAACAGTATCGTGGTCCAACTTCAGACATCTTGAGGAAGTGGGATGGACACATCTTTCTGCTTCATTCCAAAAATACTGTAACTTTTTATATGTTGTTGTAAGTTTAGAAAGCCTAAATCCCAAATGTGGAGTAAGAGCTTACTTATTTCAAATACAAATTCAACATGTAAAAACACTTTGAAAAACTGGAAAGGATTGGATTAGAAACCACATTCCATTGACTTGAAATAAGAATGTTGGCAGAAGTTATCTTGGTTATAGTTAAAAACTACATTTTATAGTGATCCTTTACCTTAAAGGCTTTATTATTGTTAACTCTGTTAATCATTTATAACGGACTCTTTCACCTTTTTGCATCCTTTGTATTTAGCTAGTAATTTATATTCAGCATCAATTTCTTTCCATCAATTATATACATGTTTTAAATTTTATATTTTTATAAAAATATTTTATATAAATGTTTTATTACGGCTTCTTTATAAAGACAGAATTTCAGAGTACTGGCTAAGACCAAAGGTCCATCTGGCCTACTGTTCTTTATCCAAGAATGGCCACAAGCACTAGCTGGAAGCAGTATGGACAGGGTAAACATATATGATACTTCCCCTACATACACATTCCTTGACTCCAGTTGTTTTCAGTCTGGTATATTTCCTGAACCTAGTGTGGGTTTTTCTCATTCTGCAGCAGAATTTTTTCTCAGCACTGCCTCGTCCTTGAACTAATCTAGATTTTTCACAGCCATGTAAGACTTCTAGTACAAAAATATGTCATTTAATACTTTCTACAAGGAAGCACCTCTTTCTGCTTGGTTTGTTTGCCTTTCTGATGAGCTTCATTTGTTACTTCCTAGTTCTTGCATTAGAAGACACAGATAGCAGTCACTCCCTGACTACACTTTCTATGACAATTGTGTAGAGCTTTCTACAACACCTTTCTGAATTCTTAAACCCCTGTTGTCTAGGCTGAAGATTCCTACGCCAGAAATCATTCATTCCTTCAACTGATTTTAATCATCCTTGGTGATTCTCCAAAACTTTTTTTTTTTTTTTTTAACGTAACAGAACCAAAAACATTATTCAAAGTCTGGGTGAAAAGGGGACCGCCACAGATGTATAATCAGGGTTTCTTTTCTTTCATTTTCCATTGTTTTCCTACTCATTCCTAATGTTCGAATTGCTTTTTTGACTGTTACAAAGCATTGAGATTGTGTCTTCAGAGAAGTAGCTTATGAGAGGTAATGGTCAGCGCAGAGGCCATTATTTTACAGAGATAAGCTATATATACACATTTATCTGAACTTACAATCACATTTTCCATTTCATTTTCTCACTTTTTTTTTTTTGGTTACTCACATTCTACTCCTGCCCTACCCTGAATAACTTACCACAAAATTGTGTCATTCTTTATCTCCTTTATCACATCCTTTATGACTATCACTTCTTAACCAAAACGGATTCTGTTCAGTGTCATGTTGCATTTCATTACAATTTGGTTACAGTTGTGCTACATTTAAGTTAATTGCTTTAAGGTTTGCAAATTGGGCCTTTTAAAGGTCCAAATAAACACAGTACTGCCTGGAGCCACGGTCTGCTCACACATATATACTTCAATCAGATAATAGCCATAATAATGGCTATTTTTAAACTGCCAGTTAATTCTTCTCCTCTCTCAGAGTAAAAATTGATATCAAGTCTCCCATATTGACCAATGGACTGGTTTAATAAGTTGTGATCTGTTAAATTTATAAATTGTCCTCAGAGAGGTTGAAGTTGGCAACTAAAATCTGCTTCCAAACAGTTATATAGCTTACAATTATCCAAAAAGTTTCTTAATTAACATTTATTTAATTCTTCAGACTAATTCTTAGTATTCAATTTTTTAGTATTGGCCATAAAAAATTTAGCAGCAAAAAGCTATTCTGGCAAACCCTTGACCAATAACACTTTTGAAAAACATGAGATACTTTACACCTCTTTCATCAAGGACAAGCCTGCCTTGAATGATCTCATTTCCTTTAAGAGGGAAACAGAGTAAAAGTGCCAGAAGGAAGTTGTCAGATAGTTACTGTAGAATACAGATGACTTATACTTTGTTCATGCATTTTTCTGCACAGCCTTACATCCAGTTTAATGACCTGAACAGCTTAATAATGGTTATTTCTGTGTGCAGATATTGATGTGAGGGTCTAAAATAGACAAAATGGACAATAGGACTGCTTTTTAAAAACATACCACAGATTTGTTTCACTGCTCAGAGAGATCTCACACTATCAACATTTCTATTCTTAAAACACATTTGCAAAGTTTACATGCAGACATCTCCTCTCAGTTCTGCAAAGTGAAATTTGACCATGCTTTTGTGCTCTTCATATACATAAGCCCTGTTTGTAGATTTCAGTATTAAAAAGCCTTGATAGAATTATATTATGATTTAGGGGTTTTAAATTGTTTTTTCAAGACAGCACAGCTTGTCACTACATTGACTTTCAGTCACTTTTATCAATAGAATTCATTTATTTTTATTAAGGCTACTTTTTAACACTCTGTCAAGTAGGTTCCCACAAAGCAGTGGAGTTGGGAATTCTCACCGACACTATTATCATAATTTCCATAAGAGAATTACAGCAAAATATACTGAATTAAGATATACTGGATTAAGATTGAGCCAGAAAGTCCAGGAAAGGATAAAAACTAAATAATAATAAAAATAATAACAAAAGCTAAATAATAATAAAAATTTTAAAATAATTTTTTAAAAGAGTGTTTAAAATGGCTTGATTTCCTCTGTGCTAATTTAAGCATATTTCTAACCACCGTGGCAAAGCTGTAGATGTATGAGGGGGAAGTGTGGAAAGCATCTGTGTAGGAAAGCACAGACAAAGCAGAGATGTTAGCAAAACCTGTACAAGAACAAGACTCAGGATACCAAAAAGAAATTTAGTTGGAAAGACGAAGGAGTCTTTATAGACCACCATTTCCATAAGCAATGACTCTTTCCACTTCTAGATATAAAACCAAATGTAACCAAGGAAATGCACAACAAAAAAGAAAAAGGAAATGAGGCAAAAAGACGGATTATTGCTAGCCATGTGGCAGCAGATTTCTTTTAAGAGAATTATCATTAAACAAAAGGGAAAAGGGTACAATTTTTTAAAATAAGCTACTCACTTAAGAAGGGAGCACACTAACAATCAGAACAGAAAAAATGCTGAGTGTCTATGGGGACAAGGTCTATCAAGGTTAACTGTTGATAAGAAAGATTAAATAGCTTTTAGTACTTTAGTATTTTAGTAAATAGCATTGTTATCAAACAATACAAAAAAGCGTACTTGAAAATTCCTCTTAATACTCAGCAAAGCATTACTTTATTCACCTCCAGAGTTCAGGGTCCACTGTTTTCATTCAGAAAGCTATTAGCTACAGGGGACTGCAAATTGCCAAGGTCATTTGGAGCAATGATTCCAACATAAACAAACTTTGCTTAGCAATTAAAAACATGTCTGCTTCTAGACAAGTGAGGTTTGCATGACTGCATTTGAATAAATAAGCCATGCTTTCTATCACCTGGTTTGCTACTGCTCTAACAGCATATAAAAATGCAACAATCTTTATGTATCAGTGCAAAAACGCTCCTGAAAAATCTAAAAACATTAAAAATATTCTGTTGGTTTTTAAGAAAATTGTCACAGTTCATACGTAGAGCACCAAGCACATGCACACAGGCTTAGACTACTACTGGCCTGCTGAAGCAGAATGCTAACACGGCCCTAAAATAAGGTTTGTAAAATGAACACAGAAGAGGAAGCAATGTGGATCCAGTGTAGCAGTGAAGAACGCAAGACAAAATGAAACGAAAAAGAGTAGCAGGACATCCCCTCACTTTCAGGCTTACACACAAGTTAAAGGATTTCCCTTTATCTAACAATCCACTGGCAAGGCATTTGGAGCTGGCCACACAGATCTACCAAGGGGCTTGGCCTCCTGTACCCTGAAAACTAAATGTCTTCAGAACAAGTACACAGATTCATTGTTCCAGTACACCAATATGAGAATGCACTTGTGCCTCTACATTTCCTGGCACTTTTGTAATCAAAATAAGCTAATATGGGGTTAATCCCATCCCGAGAAACACACTCCACCCTCATGAGATGTTCAGAGAGTCTCAGGAGAAGGCCACCAGCCACTGAGCTGGCAACAGACAGTCCTAGGTGTAAAAGGAAGGCAGGACAGTAAGAGGCACATCAGAACACCTCACTGGCAAAACTGGCCAAAGATGACTAACTCAGATTTCTCCTGGAAGTTACACCTCTTGCCTCCAGAGAAGAAATCTCTCTACAACTCATTAATGATCTGGATAGAGCTGAGATGGCAAAAAGGAACTTTGCTGTGAGGGCAAACTAGTTGTGACTGTCTAGATTTCTTTTCTTGTGCTGGGCATCCGCAGAATGAGAGCTTCAGTTTTCCTGATGGAGTTGGAGACGGACAAAGGGAAGGAGGGAGAAGACTCCAGTCTGTAAAATAGCCAAATACCTGATCTCATCAGAAAAAGATACACGAGACCTTGAGCTATGGTCCTTCATACATTAAACCTGGACACTCTTTGGTTTTCATGTACGAATGCAGCATTTAAAGTTACAGCTGATATTTCAAATCCAAATGTCTGCCATCTATCCATTGTCTTTCCAAACGCACACCAATTTAACTGTGTATCCAGTAGGACTGAAGGTGATCAGGACATCAGTTTCCTCTAAAATTATGAACTTTCATGCAATTTCCAAAATTCTGTATGAAGTTAGCATAACACATCATGTACACAGATGCATGACCCACGTTCAAGTTTTTCTAAGAGGGACTCAGATCTGAATTCTGCTTTGGCTCTATGAAACTGTGTATTAATTATCCTGATTTTTCTCTCTTTTCCTCTCTCCTCATTCTACCTCTTTCCACTTATGAAAAATAGGTATGCAAATCGAGAGTTTTCCAAAGGCACAGATACATAGGCGAACAGAGATAGCAACCTACATGTGAAAAAAGTGCCCCACACAATAGTCTATCACATACTGAGCACAGAAACAAGGTTGTCCACACTTCTCTTACGAACAACTTCTAAAGGCTCCACACTGTAGCAAAAGCATTTGAAAAATTTCAGCATCTTTCAAATAAAAAGTATCCAGGAAACTCTTACTACAACAGGTCAAACCCAAGAACTACATCCACATCTATAGTTAAGAAGATGACTTAACAAGATCTTTAAATTTTACATTGTTTCACATATTCACATCAAGAAAGGAAATACAATTACCTGAACTTTACAAAAAGTTGTATGAAACCAGCAGGGAAGGAATATCTCAAGCCTATCACCATATATGCTATGTCACCATATGATCTCTTTTTCTCTTTTTTAATAATCTTTTATCAAGCAACGGACTGCAAATCCTTGTGATAAAAATTTTCCATTGGTATTTTATATATTCACCAAAATTTCCAACATGTCTGTTATTATACAGATTTCTACATGCCTAAACTGAAAGAATATGAAAATAACTAAGCACTCTGAAATCATAAATATCATTATAAGGACTATTAATAATCTACCAAATTGGGAATGGCAGTCACAGAGAAGCAGTACAAAATAATAAGGTTTATGTATTAAGTTAGAAAATATGTTGACTGATCTAAGAATTGCAAATTCAGACAGGTAGATCAGCTCATCGCACAAATAATTTAACCAGTTGTTAAACTGCTAACAGCAGAATGATGCTGAAAGATACCAAGAGGAAATACCTTAAGGGCCTAACCATGATTAATTTTATTAAGTAATTTTATTAATGAGGTATGGCTGCAAAAAAAGATTCTTGAGGTCTGGAGTAATAAGATGGAATTTAATATTACTTAATGCAAAAATATGCTCTTCAGAGAATTTCTGCTGCAAGTTACAGGTTTGATAGTTGGAAAGAGATGTACTTGCATATCCAAATTAATCATACAGTAATTGCAGGCCACCAAAACAGCCATGAAGAAAACCAAATATAATCCTGAAATTAATCAGGAAAGGTACTTTTTAAATCTCACTTACAATAGGGTGAAAAGCACACTCAGCCTCTGTACTCAAAAAAAAAAAAAGTGCGTTCCCATCAGAACAGGCAGAGTCAAGACTTTGAGGAACAGTGAGACTTTTGCAAAGGCACATGAAAACTACCTACTCGTTCAGCTTCACATAACAGAAGTCTGAGAATTACATCTCTCTCAACACATAACACAGGCAGAAGTGCCATGCAAACAAAAAGACAATGCTCGCCCTGCCATAAAGGACTTTTTTGTGGAAATTGGATGAGGCTTTTTACCTGCAGCAGGTAAAATTAAGAAACTGTCTTCAAAAAGAGTAGGCTAAAGCTGTAATTAGATCAATACAGAATTTGACATGGGTTTTGAGAATTTTGTATGATATGCCTTTCCCAAAGAGAAGACTAGAGCTGATGACTCAAGACACCCCCTCTTGTACTGTTTCCTGTATTCCCAAATTATCACTTACAAAATTTACACACACAAGTAACAACAACCAGCAGCCATACCACTCAGCTGTTCTACCATTTTCTTTATAACTTCAAAGAGTTTTCCAAAGGCCTTCTGCACAGTTATTCCCATTTTATAGAAAAGGAAACAGAACTGAAGTAGCTTGGCATAAGCAACAAAGAATGCCATCAGAAAGATAAGGAATACAGAGCAGACGTCCCAAATCCAGTTGTAATGAGATGTACTGCCCTGTCTTTATACAAATCAGTGATGGTTGATCCATACATTCAGTCATGTCTAAGAGAATTTGTCTGATGAACAAGAAACACCTCAGCTAACACCTGGGTAGATGCTTAGGGCAAAAAATCTGAAGGCTTTCAAGATAAGGCTCAAAACATGCATGACAAGATTTCTGTGAGCAAATACTGATGACAGCTATGGACGTGCCTCAGTGGCCCTTACAATGCAATGTTCTTAAATGCAGTGAGTCAAAGTGCTCATTCAATAGGAAATACTGCCTGAAACCCCTCTCCTCTGTCCAGCCAGTTCTTGAAAACCAGAAAGTAACAGCCTAAGAAAACGGCTCTGTTTCTGTGCAGTACCTATCTGAGAACAGAAACCAAACACTGAGCAGCATACACAGGTGAAGGAACGCCAGATCCACGGGATACATTCTAACAGCCAGCTTTATTAGTTTAACAGACAAGGACTGCGTGCCTCAGCACTCAATCCTCTCGTTTTATTTAGAGTTATGTCAGAAAAGGTCATGTTGCAAAATATAAACAAACTGCTCACATGGAGCAGATTTCCTAGGGTTCTTCATGCTGTTGTGAACCATAGGAATATCTTTTCCTACAGACACAGGCCTACCAGATAACTCCTAATTCTCATTTATACCCGTGGGATACACTCAATTCCCAAGTCTCATTTATACATCTGGCATATATTTATACACTGCCCCGAAAGCAACAGAAACCAGCTAAATTTCTGGCTGCCTCCCCTTTCTCCCATATCTCACACACACACAGGACTGTGTGCTTATCTTCTGCAGATCAAGACACAAAAAATCATGGCAAAATTCAGTTCCAACATCAGACAGATGCAATATGCCATCCCCAAAACTTCAGAGCCAGCATACCAGATGTCATAGCTCTCACAGATATCTCAGTTATCTACTGCCAACATTTTGAGGCTTTATCAATTGCAGCCTTGCTCACTGGTTATGCACCAAGCTTCCCTGTCAGGGGTCTCTGACCAGGCTAATTTTGCAGATGGCAATAACCACCTAATCAATCCATGTCTTTCTAAGTCCTAATGGAGCACCTGCACATCCAGGCATGAATCTTCCTCCTGACATCCTCCACAAACATAAATTACAAGTTTAGTGCATGCACCAGACAACTCTCAGTGACCCCTTGACAGGGCAAACAGAGGTCATGCAACAATCTGATTTTCAGCACCCACTATTTCCAGCCTTCCTCTTTCTGAATTTTAAAGCCTGGAGTTGCAGTTAGCATCATTCTTGGGTCTCATGGGAACACAACTTCAAAGTGATGTCTCGTTTCTAAGCCTGATAACATAAGCAATGTTTCCATTAGGAAGTACTGAGTGTAATAGGAGCAGATCTGTAGGATGAAATGGTTCTAAGGACGTAAAATCCACATTTTAAAAGAGGAGGAAGTAGCTATGGCCTAGCTCTACTCTGGTCCAGTGGATTGGATACACTTTGGTAGTTGGAGCACATCATTCAGTTTATGAATCCACTTTGTATGCTTCAAGAGGGTCCTGCATTGCCAAGGCAAGTGTGGTAAGATGATGAGGAGATTCACTTGAAAACCAGTAGAATGCTAGTGAGGTCAAAGCCATCTTACTCATGACTAATACCTTGTCTGTCAACTGCCATGCCATGCCAAAACACTTACATGTATGCAAGGAATATCCATTATATCTTAGTTACCTTTGCATCTCAGCCACACCTTCAAAAATTCACCATTTGTGCCGGTTTGGACACAAACCCGGGAGGAAACAGCCTGAGAGGGGCGGCACTCTCTCTCTCTCCTGCCTGCCGGGCAAGCAGGCCTCGGCAGCACCTCCCCCACGGGTTCGGGCTGAATAATTTCTCGAGTGAAAGTGAAAAAAACCTATTTATTTAACAAAACAGAGTCCCCTGCTGTCACGGGAAAAAGGATATTGAAGCCCCCTCCCCTGTCCCCTAAAAGAGGACTATGGATTGTAGAGTTCTTTCTGTAGGTAAAACCTGCAGTCCTGAGCTGGGCCGGGCCGGCCAGGCAGGGTCCGACGATCCCCCTTGGAGGGTCCCGCGGAGCAGGTCCGGAGATGACAGCCGGTCTCAGATGAAAAGCAAGCCAAAAACAGTCCAAAAAGGAAAAGAAGCCGCTGAGGCAGATCACAGTCCCTTCTCCGCTGAAAGCCGAAGAGACTAGAGAGCAAAAATCCTCTAACCAACCAAATGTTGTCAGAATCGGGAGAGAAAAGAATGCAAAACATTTTAGTTTGCAAGGTCAAGCTGGCCGCTTTGAAGAGTTCTCTCGGCTTCTCTCTCCCCCCTTTGCAATTTAAAGGTACACTAGAAATCAAGCAGGCGATGGGGAATACAGTATGGTCATAGAATCACCCCAAGACACCATTCAAGGCTCAGAAATGTTCACTGGTTTGTAAAAGAAAGGCTGTGAAGACAATCAGATGTCATTAATGAAGCCCACTGATATCAGAGGGGATCTAGGGTCAGGTGCATAATTAATAATCCTTTTTTACTCTGTACATTCAAGCCAGTTATGGCTAACCAGCGATACAATGGGCTGGTCACAACTTGGTAGGACAGAGCCACAGCTGTGACTAGAAACAGCACAAGGTACTAAAGCTCACTGATGAACTCATTGGTTTCATTGATGACACCATCAAAGTTCTGTCACTGCTCAGTAATGCATGCCAAGGCAAGTACCTGTGGAACAGCCTCCCCTTGATAAGATCATTTCTGTTTCCTGCTATTAGCATACCAGAGCCTTCTCAACCCTGTCACTGGATTTGGATAACAACAGTTAATATTTCCTGATTAATTTAATTTTCACAAGCTTGTCTAGTCGTTCTTTTAATGTATTTTATACTTCTAGTCTTCCCTGGCTCCTGTATTAATGAGTTTCACGTTCTTATTATATGTCACATATTTGCTTTCAAGTATGATACCTGACAGCTGCATTTCCTGCTCCTAGTTGTTGCCTTATAGGAAACTGCACATAATCTGCAGTTATATCCTACCTGTAACTTTGTAAGACTTATTCCACTTAATGGGGTATTTTTCATAACAAAAGTGCAACCCTCATTTGTGTCTTCTGAGTATTTTTTCCACTAATTTTCAATATAGGCTGATCATCTAATCTCCAACCTCACAATAAAGTCTATAACTTTCTATGACTTTTGCCATCACCTTCACTGATAATTCTGATTAATTTTCCATCACCACCAAGCTTTTCTGAGCCTTTCATTCACTTCATTTCTGTTGAAAAGGACCCTGACTGCTAACTCAATTCAAGACAGCATGTCAGCTATTATCTGAGCCAGAAACACGCACTGTGCAGAAAGGAATGCTAAACAAAAGGCAGTGCCAAACAAGTGACCTCATTCCACGCCTGCTACCCTTGCCCTGGTCATGTCTACAGCTTGCTGGCACAGGCAAATAAAACCTTTGGCCCTTCCTCTTGTTCTCACAACACTGCAGCCAAGGGCAGCCCAGCCCACACCAGAGCAAGTATCTCTGCTGAGTAGGCAAGAAACCAGGAGAGATGAGATTGAGGCGCCTCCACAGATCCTTTGAATTCTTTATTTTCCATCAGTAGTACCTGAGGGAACAGCACTATTGAGCTGCTCCAGCTCTGCAACAAAATGATCGCAATCTCACTTAAGATAAAAGGTGACAAAATACCTTTGTCCCACTTAATAATAAGAGGAGGGAGTAGAGCTCAGTACTGGCATGCTGAGGCACAGCCTGGAGACACTTGCCCCAGCACAGACTCTGGTCTTGCCGCAGGTTCCTCATAAGACAATCCTCCAGTCTTCCCTCAAAGACCACCTCTGCTGTGCCACAACCCACGCCAGCCACACTACACTCCTCAGCTACTTACCCACTCACTATCGTGGAAATTTGGAACAGCTTTCCTGTTATGCCAAACCCTATAAAAAACAGTTAATCCTGGCAACAGAAATCACACACTCTGGAGTATATTTCTTCTCTTAAGCCTAGAAAAGGGCTAGACTGGCCAAACTGAGTATGTGTTCACTTTACGCCAGTGTTCCCCAGTAAAGAAAGAAGGAAGGCAAGACAAAGCAGGGGCACAAGAGGAGTGAAGTTCAGAAAAGACTTGAAGTTCAAAAGACTCACCTCTGAAATTGTACTTTCCTCAGACTAGATTTTCCCAAAGTCCACTACAGACTGACATTCAGATCCCCTCTATTTTCTGCATGTAGCTTACTTAGTGAGATATTCAGCATCTCCCCCTTTATACCCTGTCCTTTGGGGTGACTGAACTGGGTCACTATTTACCAACTGAGAAAAGGCAGGAGAGAAAGAAACTTAAGGCAGATCTGGAGGAGGGGGTGGGGGGAAAGAAACATCCTTTAATTTTCCATTAAATAATGTGGTTTCTAACAGCAAGACTGTGTTGGTGTGAGACAAAGCCTTTCAAAAAAAGTACACAAATAGTTTTGTAACTAAATCATTATTTGAATAATTCCAAGAGCAGAAAAGGTTAGAAAGCAATCTTGTGTCACTCTAATTTACTGTTTGGAGAAGTAAACCCTTATCCTCTCAGATCTTTCTAGACACAAGCAGAAATGGCACATGTAAACTTTTGCTACTTCTTTTCTCGTGTTAGGTTGGTTAACAAGTTCAGTCATTAATTACACTCATTACAGTCCTGGCTTTGTCACAACTGATGTATCTGCTGACAGTCTAAGGACATCAGAGACATATGTGTTAACACGCAAAAAAAAAAAACTGAGTGCCACAGAGGACCAGATACCCCTGTTGGCAAGGTCAATGAAGCCTGTGAGCATCACAGGGTGACACATTCAAATCTACAGGGATCAAGATTTAAGATGGTTTTAGAAGAAGCACAGTATCTTGCTCTTCAGCAGGAGGTTTAATGCCTAAGATGGTGCCCTAGCAACTGATGCACAGCACAAAAGCATCAGATAAGATGGATCTAAAGGGTAGAATGATAAGCAAGTAATGGACAATGAAGCAAAACACGGAAATTAGAAATTATATTTTCCTTGCAAGCATTTAACAACCCAAAGATCTCTGGAAGTGCTAACTCCTACTTCTCAACTTTTTGGCTAATTAATTTTTTCCCATTTTAAAAGCCTCATTTTAATTAGCTCCCAAGTTGAGCTGCCATGAAGAGGTTTTATTTTCATTCTCTTTTTTCTATATGTAAAAAAGACTGACTTCAAAAGTACATACTCATTAAAAATAATTAGTGATTTAGATACCACTAAAATATATTCAAGGATACCGGAAAAAAAGTGGTTGGGGTTTTGTCATAATTTAGTTGCTTAGTATCACAACAGAAAAAAAGAGCCGTATATTTAAATATAAGAAAGCTTCCAAGTAGATCAAGTCTTGAAGTCACTAGTGTTTAAAGAGAGACTCATATCCTTTAGTCAGACAACAGTTACCACAAAACACTTCATAGTTGTCTTCATTACAGCTTGGAATTTTTCATTCCATAAAATACAGCGCAAAGAGGCATATGCAATACAGTCAATACCATAGCAAAATGTGACAATGGCATACCTGTCAATTTATTCCTCACATTTACATCGCTGTTTTAGCTTTCAATCAGCATTTTCAGAGTTACAAGTAAGTACAGAAGTAAATGTTGAGGTCAGTATGTATCTCTAACACATTCATCTATTGACAAGCTGACAATTAGTATGGATTAAAAATGAACTCCATGAAATGTTACGTTACACATTTGAAGATTATGTAGTAGTTTCTTAAACTACTGATGCCTTTCATATAAGCCTTGCCTTGCAATATGAATGTTATCACAAATAGAGAATCAAACCAGTGAGACAGAAATTTCTATCTTTTTCTTTTGTATCCCCTAACTAGATGATTCTACTTTATTATTATTTTACCCAGGAAAAGCCCAAGAAGTATTTTTCTAGGCTGGATTGAGAAATAGAGCAGTCTTATAGAACTGAAGTGTATATCATGTAAAGCAACCCATCAATGCAAATACAAGTTTAACGAAATACAGGTTCAACTTAAAATTTACCAATGCCATTAACATAAATGAATGCAATGCCTTTGATTCTGGAGTGCAATGACACTGTTCTAGTTTACACAAATGCATTATTTAATTATTTTTTTGTAACACTGAGGTTTCTCACTGTTTTCAAAACAGAAACATGATAGGAAATCCCTAGCAAAATATTTAGGTTATCACTTGATTCAATTCTACTTTAAGTCTACAGTTTTGCAACTAATTTACATTTAGCATTCATTTCTCATGCATGGGTTGACCCACTTACACATGCAGTAAATCCATGCCTTTGGGGATTTTTCTGGATGGCTTGCTGTATTTCAACCACACAACTCATTTTATTTTGTCAATACAGTGAGCAAGGTTACAGTTATCCTGTCAAATTTATTTATTTAAATTAGAATCAGAAAGACTATACTACTCCCTGTGGAACTTCACTGAAAACTTCTTGAAACTTTGAGGCTACATGCTTCTGCAACCAACTGATTTCGTATGAAAGCACTGACACGAAAAAAAATAATAGTTACAATAACTTCTTTTGTAAACTTATTAAATAGACTTCTGAAACCTTAGAAAAATGTAATAAACCACAATAAAAAGCATCATATTATAATTGCTTTAAAAAAGAGAGAAAAAAGATTTTTTCTAAGCAACCCTATAGAACAAAGCCAGATGGAATAAGATCATTTAAGAAGCAGCTATGTAGGCGTCACATCTGCTTGCTTTGACTATCAGAGATCCACTTAACCTAAAATATTTCCCCTTGCATCTCTTGAGGATTCACATTTGAGAAGCTTCATTTGAGGTTGCTTACCATCCTCGCAGTAGGGCTGCTGAAAGGGAACCTTCCCCAGGCAGAAACTGTCATAAGGTTACATGTCATTCAAGTCCAACCAGACTTGTGTGTAACAGAAAGGAACATCCATTTTACACAATTTGCTAATGTGGGGTTTCTTTCATACATTAGTAGCTTACCAGAACCTCAATATAGATTTGCAGATAGTGTTTCAGTGGACTTACCCAAAGGCCTATCTGAATTTACACAGCTAATGCTATTGTGGGCAGTATGACATATAATAATATTTCTAATGCTAACAATTTTTCCAAATGCAGTTAAGCCTCGGGCAGGGGTTTGTTTTCCAGCTTCTCAAAGAAAAAATGCTTCAGCTCATTCTATACAAGAGTTATGCACCTTTCCACTTGTGTTACAAAAGAAGCAGCTTTATAACAACATCACTGATAGACTCTAATGCTTCTCCTGCTCTGGACCGGGAAGCTGACCTTTAGCAGGTGAGGAATGTCACCTCATTAGGGATATCTGTTGTACTACCATGGAATATCGTCTATAACTCAGTTACACATTGCTGAAAATGGAACATCCACCTGCTCAGCAGAAATTTAACTGTTGTTTAAGTCATCTAAATTATTCAGTTCCACCTGTACTGACAGTTTCATGCAGAATTACTGTAATGACTATCTGACATTCCAAAAAGTATCCTCCAAGTTGGCATTCTGGGGTCTAAAAATACTGTTTCTTCCCACATGTTGGGAGTTATTGTTATGTAAATCACAAGTATTAAGAAAGAGAGACCAGAAAAGAGAATCTGAAAAAGTTATGGGAACAGAAAGAGAAGTCAGTGCCACCCCAGATGAATCACGAACACGCTGCTCTGGATTCTCAGTAATCTTTTCCTCCCCAACAAACAACTGTAAAATTCGCTAGCAAAGGCTGTGCCTCCCTCTACTTCTAATAGGAGGCTACACAGAAGATAATGGTTTACTCTAGGTGCTACTTACTGTATTAGCATGAATAATGTCTGTGCTTTAGCTCTTCGTTTAAGTAAGGACCACATATCCATATCCTCCATACTGGAGGATTCCAGTAGCTCCATATTTCTTGGACAACTCTGAAAACAATGTAATCGAATATAGTTAAAGAAGTGAGAAAGAAGCTTTGATGAAAACTCCACAAAGAAGCTAAAAGTTGCTTTTACAACATCTTATGGTGTGTGGAGTATCAAAACATACAGTAAATAAACAGTAAATGAAAGAAAATATTAGAAAGCTGAATACTTGGTAACTATTGTCCTACACAGGGATCACAGCAAAAAGAAGTGACAAAGCAGCAATGCCACTAAATACCTTCAGAACTTTTCCTGAAAGTGTAGGTAAAGAATTCACATGTACAGGAACTAATTTAACACTGTCTCTTTCTAATTTTGCATAATATTTTGATAACAATCAGTAAAGAAAGATTTTTCATTTTTAAGTAGAATACACCTTGAGGTTTCAAACAAATTCTCCAAGCTTTCTATTTTCTCATTTAGCACAACTTCTATCTAAAATATTACTTACATTTCCTTAGAGTCATCATTTCTTAAGAATGTGTTCAGTCATTTTAAAAATTTCTGAAAGCATACAAAATTTAAAACCTATGTAAAAATCTGCAAAAAATACTCACGGTCATTGAAAACTAATGTCATTCTTTTGCTAAGTCATTTCTAAAGCACTTATTAGGACTTTAAAGGCAGAATGATTTCTGCCTACTGAAAATCCGAAGTCAAACTTCAACACAGAACTATCAGAAAGTCAAAGGAGCTGAGGCTTCTTAAAATTTCCATTTCTATGTCCCTATACAAAATAAGCTTAGAAGATCAATCCACAGATAGAACAAGGTTAGATGTGACTCTATGCATGTATGTTCACTGCACAGGAGCACGGCAGGAGCTCCACCTTTTTGAAGAGATACGCTCAGGTTAGCAATAGGAATGACACATTCAACCTTCTTGTTTCCAGACAGAAAAAATGCTGTTCAACACAACTGATAGATGCTTAATCACATGAGTTATATGCAGATATTTGAAGTGCAGCTGTGTGGAATTAAGCCTACGGCATACCAAATAATGAATACCTCTTGGAGTTGCAGTTCGTGTTAAACTGTCAGAGGTACCAAGGGCAGCAGAAGGCGATCTGTACCAGCATGCATCTGGCAGACCATACCTGCCACAGACATGCAGCACTAGGGCACTGCTCAACAAGTGCTGTTTGATCTGTGTTAGTTGACACAACTGTCATACATAAATAAATGCTTACTTTCCCAATGAAACAACAGGAACATAAAAATCATGCTTAGGAATATAAGGGTTTAGGAATAAAGTATTAACTACTTCAGAAGCAGTAAAATCCCAACGTTGTCTAGAACAGCATAAGCTCTTTTTGTATGCGATTTAAAACACTTACCCAGTCTCTTCGTTGATGTGCCAGGATTGGTTTTGTGAAATGTAGACATTGATGCGGCTGTTAATTTTTCTTGTTCCCTATTCTTCTCCTTCACTTCAATTCGATGGAGGGAAAAAAGCCCTTAGAGACAACTATCTGCAGGCTTTGTGCGGTGAATCCTACAAATGGAGCTCTGGGCCATGTTGCTAACATCTTCTCCTGCCAATTTTCTCTACAATCTGTTTTGGCAGTTTAAGAGATCATTTTATGTTTGAGCAAGTAAACAGACTGAACAACTCTGCCAATAGCTTCCAAATAGGGAGCCATGGCTTAGTGTCTGTTAGGGACAGTTTCTAATTTCAGACGTGCAGATGTGCACAGCTACAGTAGCAATGTGGTTTGTGTCCTCCTTTAGTTGCTACTGAAGATATATCTTTATCACATCTGAGGTAGTGCCTAATTTCTTATCATTTGTGTCTTTGTTCAGATAACAGGTGTTCAGTTGATTCAAATTATGGGAGAAATCCTGTCCTCCTCTGCATTCCCTGAAGCTGTATAAATTTAACTGGAGATAGAATGTGACCCTTGATAACTAAAAGCCCCACACCATGCATCAGATTTCATTAAAGACATTTAAAGACAATTAATACACAGCTTTTCTCATTAGAACCCACATACAACACTTTGAAGAATGCTACAAGATCTTCACGCACTCTCTGCATCCAATAAAGGATGGATGAACTCCTAACTCCTCACTAACTTCAGTGAGGAGTTCAACTCCTGATACTTGGGAAGCCACTCCCTTAACCCATAGAGAGCGATTCAGTGACCTTCTCTTCACTAACTCTACTGTCCTTCCAAAGTTCCTCACCAAAAGAGGATACCTTGGAAATGTGTTTTTTAAAGCAGATTTAATCTGTTTTCTTATTTTCCTTCTTTGCATTCAGGTACAGTTTTCATTTCAGATACAATCCAAATCTACTGGAAAATGAGTCACATGCAAATAAATGAACTGCATGACTTCATTTTGTTGTCTCTCCAAGAGAAGAAGGGCACAAATGTGTGGTGCTTCTTGCTCTTACATGATTTAAGTTCGTAACAGCATTAATGCGGAAGTGAGGAATGCTTTTACATGGGCTCTTAATGCAATGAGCGCAAGCACTGTGAAAGCTTCCATGCATCCTTCCAGCCGTACAACCAAGCCAGCAACCTCTACTATCCAAGCACTGGCCTTTATCTTAATGAAAGCTTCTCACTCCATCAATTTGTATGGACACCTGTTTTCTTTTATACTTTGAGGACATTTACCAGAAACGTATTTACGAAAGAGCAACGTATTTCACATAGGATAAAACACACTTCAAGTCATATATCTAGACATAAAAGTGCAGTGGCAGTAAGCTGCAGCTCATTGCTGCAGACTGCTGAAAGTGTTCCATTTCCCCAAAGAAAAATATTACTAGATTGAGTTTCTACTCCCCCATTTAGCCCTGTGTCATGATAGATCAACAGTTTTTGCCATCATCTTCATTTATTCTGTTCCTTTTGCCATCTTAACTTTTTCTTGCAAAACCACTTTGCAATTAGCTTAATTACAAGATCGCCTTTAAAAATACATGGGGTTGGGTTTTTTTTCATTTTGAGAATATTTGCGCTCATACTGAAAATCCTCTAAAAGTTCAAAATGGGCAAAAAACAGTGCAAGGTCCTTTGACAAAATGTACACATTTCTCTGTGTGAACAATATATCTTTTTTGTGTATTGACTACATATTCAATGCCAAAATATGTTGTACATCTGCAAAATTAGGCTCTTAATGCTAAAAAATCATGAGATACTGGGGTAAATTTCATTCTTGTCTAAGAAGTTGCATTCTGGTCTGATACCTCCATAAGAGCCATAAAATAAAGTCCACAAGTTTGGTCTAAATCTTCGGAGGAAGGATTTCTGGTGGCAAAGTAACAACCTAAATTCAATCCCCTTTATCTACCCACTCTCCTTCTACTCCACTCTGAATTTTTTCCTCACAAGGTTTATATTCATAGCACAAGAGATTCTTTAAAAAGTCAGAGTACTGTGCTAATATCCATATGCTGTCAAACTTCATATCAGGACAAACAAGACAATCTTTTAAAAATATTTATGCTACTTAACATTTATTATCATAAAATTTGTTATCTATTTTCATTAAGGATATCTACACAATTAACTGTTCTCACTTACCCCTTCAATGAAGTAGTTACAATTTTGGTTCAAATAGGCTCTTTGAGAAGTTTCTAGTACTTCAAGGTGAAATCAAAACTAAACTGAAAATTAAATAAAAATATTAGTATTCTTCCATTTTTCTGTATATGAAAATTTAAATTATTTTAAAATTATTAAAGTGCTTACCTTTCAGTATCTTGAAACCTTAATTAGATCCTTAGTCCATGATGTATACTGCTTATCTGACAAATGCAAAAACTACTCTGTGTGGAAGGCATTTCTATAATACAGTAGCTTCCTAATTAACTTTAAGTTCTGGCCTACACAGAATTATCTTTCTAGGATATATTGCTATAAATTAATTATTTCAGTGTAAACAGAAATGAAACGCAACTTCTTTTATCATGCACATTTTAAAATTCCTTTTTGCCCTTCAAGACTAATTATTTCTAATAGAGTCCCTGACTCGGAATCTCTGTCAGCTACATACATAAAGAAGACAACTCTATATTGTTAAGACTGGATAGAACAAATCCATATTTTTAAGAATTGGGTGGTTAGAAACAAAGAGAAAGGAGTCATACATGCAATGACCAAGGGAAAAAAACTGAAATAAAACCACTTTTCCCATTTTAAAAAGCTACCTCAGGATCTGAAAAGGCAGGTAAGTATCTTTGATTCAGGAATCAGACAGTATCATAAATCATGGAACAAGATCTTCCACTAGGACAGAAACTCCCTTGATCCACTCAAAAGCAGAGATGGGAAGAAAGCTCTTTCCCATGTCACAAAACTACTTGTTTGTTTTTATTATCTCCTTTTCCCACAACAGAAAACCCAATATGCTTTGAACAAGAGAGAGGTAAGAGCATGCAAGTGAGCTGTGTCATACTATTCTGTAGTCTGATGTTCAGGGTACCGGGCTTGGGAGGTCTAAATAAATTTCTTGGCAGGCCAATATCCCAAACTGAGCACCACAGGCCTGCTGCAGGGCACTCCTCTCAATCTCTTCTTGGAGAGCAGACCCGTGCGAGGGATTAAGTATTCACCAGAGCATCGCTCGTTTCATCTCCTTGATGCGTTCCAGAGCTACCCCACACAAAGGAATCACTCTTGCTTGAGGAAGCTATGTAGGTCATGAGAGGACCTAATTTAAGTTCCCAATCTGAATAAAAAATGCAGCTGATTAAAACCAGAGTCGCTGAAGTTTCCCAGATCCCAAATGGAAGTCTTAATGGCCATGCTTTTTGCCACTCTGAAGAACACATTTTTCTCTCTTACAAGTCAGTAACTTCAGTTAGCCCCAGTATGAACATAAGAGATGAGCTTTTGTTCTCATCTTATATATACACAGGAGCAGTTGCACGGCTCTTAAATTAACTGTCATCTCCACTGGCCAAGGCTCCAGGAAATGAGCCCAAATTTTTCATCTCAAAGACCAGCTTTGGACATCAAAATCTTAACTAGTGACTGCTTTGGCAAGAACAGTAAACCATCATTGCTGCGAAAAACTAGCATTTTTCAGTGACTTTTTTCTTCAATAATATTGCAACCTGAAAAAAAGTCTTTTTCTTTCAAGTAAATAAATCTCATTATTTTCTTCTGATCGTACTTACACTGGGTGTCTCTGATGTCATGCTGTTATCTTATTACTATAGAGAATGACTCAAAAACATTTTCACAAAATAATCCATAGGGACAAGTTCTTGCAGCAGAAGAATGATCAGAAGGGAAGCCAAGACAAGTGAATAGTATTGATTCTGCATCTTTTTTAGTTCACACTAGTTCTTACCTATTTTACACACATCAGAACTTGCACTACATATCACTCAATATTCCATCATGCAGTGAGTTAAACATGCTACAAGAGAATACAGTACAAATAAATAACTTTCTTAGTGATAACATAAGTCAGGAAAACTCTATTTTCAAAAATCCCATTCCTGTAAACTAATTAAATATGTTAGGTTTTGCTATTCACCATTTCTTTGTCATCTTGCAGAGCACTGTCTTGCACATATTTTCTTTTAAAACTCAGTATCAAAATTTTATCTGCTTCTAGAAAATTCCATCTTGCTTGTTATGCTAATTTTGACAGTCCCTGCTAAAAAAGAGACAAAACTTTTTAACTTACATAATCTATATACTTTATATGTAAATAAAAAGTTCCAAAAGTATTCTTACTTGCTGACACATCTATTAAAAGAGCAAAAAGTGTCAAATCATTTTAATAAAGAAAATACTTTGAGCATACTAGCTGAAAGCTGGAGAGGTGAACACACATTGCCAATGTGCTGTACAAGTCCATGGTATACAGTTACACACATTTCAAAATCTGACATACACAAATCAATCACCAAAATCAGATTGTTCACTCGCACAGACTTCATCTAAAACACCAACAAACACGCCTTTTCTTAGACACACTATTTCTCCATCTACAATCACTTTAGGTTGCAGTCACATACATTACTGATTTGTTCCTGAGTCCTTTTCAGTCTTTGTAACTCGGGCGTATCGGTCACAATACTGAACCCTCTTCCTTTGCTTTCTTCAAAGTCTCTTTTGTATTTTACCTACAGAATAGAAAATACAGAAGAACAGGGTTGTTTTCATTTTCCACAATGTGCTCCTAGCAATTCAGCATTTCTTTTAGTGTAAATAAAGCACTTGTGAAAGGCTTTCAGCCTTTAAAGGAGAAGCCAGCCTTTACCCACTAACAAGAGATAGGCAGCAACCAGGCAAAATTTCCCAGTGCCCAAGCAACTGCCTCCTCCAGGAGTGCCATGGGCTCACCTCCACGAATACTGCAGCTGTGGAAATATCATTCTCTGTGGTCATTTCATTCTCAGAGCAGTTACCACAGAACTATAGCACTTATTCTTACACAAATACCTATAACTAAATGTGGAGGTCTTCTAATACACAACTTCACATTTCATCCTCTCTTCATGATTATTCTACCAGTCTTTTCCAGCTGAAACATAAATTACACATTAAAAAAATACTGCATGAAAAGAGTATTTAGAATATCATGAAGTCAAACCTTTGTAAGTTATGGAATAGCTGCCTGTAAAAGCTTAATTTGTCCCTCTTGCACACATGCATTCGGATATTGTCTTTAATCAGGTATTCATATATTATCCTTTGACAAGGCCCCCTGCTTTATTGTGTACACAGCAGAGATGGTTCCATATGGTTTTATCCTTTTTTTGGACCAGACTACTCAAATCCTACTACCAAGGTAGGAATATTCGTTTCCTCGAGAGATTTTATATAGCTCTCATCACAGCCGTTAATCAATCTTCATAATGCACCCTGGAAAGTGGGAATGGCAACATATACACTACTAGGACAACCTGAAAACTGAGGTAAAATAAGCTTAATTTCCAAAAACATACAGGGTTCTCAGAGTGCTCACTCTCCGATTTCTAACAGTTGAATATGTTCAAATGATAGGCTTGGGTTACCTGTACAAATACCCAGTACATCCGCAAATCAGTCTTGGTGTACCCAGTTTCAACATAAAGAAACAAGATGAAATCTTCAAGATCTTAAGTCACTGTTGAGCAACTGACAAAACTCTGCAAATCAATAGCAGAGTCAGGATCCATGTCTCCATGGATGGATTTAGCTACCTTACCCATAACAACTTCCTTTTACTTCCTATACTCCCTGCTTTACTCACTGCACACATCCAGATTTTGCAACACCTGGGAGAGCAGTCAGACAGACACAAAGCAGAATTCTCCTTCACACAGCTGAAAACCAGAAAACACCCAGCACATGCACCAAATTCAGTTGGCTTAGGCTTATTTCGCAAACAAGCACTTAATGTTACGATGGTGATGCACAGGAAGAAATATTTCTAAACCGCAAAAGTTAAATTTCACAAGGCGATAGAATACAGTTTGTCCTCCCCATCCTAAACCTTGATCGGTAGGTTAATAACTTGCTTTTTTTTCTTAATATAGCTCACACATAAGCCCTTCAAACAAATCCTTGACACACAGCAGTAAATGACCTACCAAAAAACTACCATTTTTCCTGTGTTCCAGATCGAGAGCTGGCTGTAGATTGCACACAAGTATAATGTTTTCATGCTACCCGGAGACAAAGGAAACAGACCCTTCCACTGCGGCTTTTGAGCAAACCATGGGCTGATTGGCCCATGCCTTTCTGTTCGTCTCCCCCACGTTCAACCCCTCTGCAACTTTCCTTCCATTTGACCGCCACATTTCAGGTATCACTTTGTCTCATTTTGAGATTCTAAACTAGTTTACTCCATCTCTCCACAGCTTCCTGTTAAATCCCTTTACCCAAGGCACTCCAATATTCATTGCCTATTATCTCCCTTCTACCAAATGGCTCTCCATCTTCACACTGACTCTCAGGCTTCCTTACACATACTGGGTGGACATGCTATTCCAGGACTGTCTGGTGCCACGAAAGACGTCTTAGGAGTATCTCTGAACTTTCTATATTTGAAGTCATACAAAACTTTATCCACATTGGACAGACTTCCATGGCCAAGGACACATGACTAACATAAAAGACTCTTTCCTTTCAGCAAGCTTCAACTCCTTAGCCCTAAATGCTAAGACAACTGAGCTGTTCAACAATTCAGTTGAACTCAACTGCTCAAAACAAACAAACAACCTGTCAATAATTCCAAGTAAGGGAATAGTCTCAGCCTTGGAAACTGCTGAGTATTTTGCACAAAAATTTCAAATTTGGCCTGAAGCAGGCAGCTGACATGGAAATGTTCAGCCTTACTGCTTGAAGTTTACCAGAATTATGAGCAAGTGAACACATCTTAGAAATGGGTTCAGCCCTGCCTAAAAGAGAGATTACCTATTGTTAGAAAGAGCATTTCCTGTTATTAGTTCCAAATGTACTAGCCATTAACTTCAAATGACCTTTATTCATCTTATAAAGGAACAGAAGAAGAGAGGGAGGGAAGTAGATAGTTTTAAATTAATATTATTTTAATCCCTCAGTCAAATAAGAAGGGCTCTTACTCTCGACTATAAATCACTTCACAGGAATAAGGTTAACTACAGTTCCCAGAGCAGCTACTTTGAAACCATTAAAAAAGCAAATTATTTAAAATATTAGCAGAGTTAATATATGCATTATTGGATTTTGCTACCTAACTTTAAAATGTAGGTTTGAGTTATAAAAACCATGAAGTAATGTAATGTTTCATGAAGAACACAGCTCTGTGAAACGTGGTCCACTAAAACTCCTACTCAGTATGCTCAAAAGGAAAAATACCTCAGTTTCCAGAAAACATCAGATAATAAAGATGCTGTCGGTCATTTAGAACTGAAAAGAATATTCTGTATAGGAGCTGTAAACATCACTACAACAAATTATTGAACTGTACATCAGTGCTGTCTGGGATGAAGTTAACTTTCTTTGTAACAGCCATTATAGTGCTGTGTGCTTTGTATTTGTACCCAGAACAGTGCTGACAACACACCAGTCCTTTGGCTGTTGCTGAGCAGTGCTTGCACAGCATCATCCCCAACATCAGCTCCATAGGCTGGGGGTGCATGAGGGGTCAGGAGGTGACACAGCCAGGACAGCTGACCCAAAGTGATCAAAGGAATATTCCATGTCTTAAAACATCATGCTCAACAAAAGAAAAAGGGAAGAGGGGACATGAGTGATTAAGGCAGTCTTCTGAAGCAACCACTACATGTACCAAAGCCCTGCTTCCAGGAAGTGGCTGGGCATTGCCTGCTCATGGCAAGTAGAGAATAAATCCTTATTTTGCTTTGTTTCTGAGTGCAGCCCTTGCATTTTTCAAAAAAACCTTGACACATAAGGGTTGGGGTTTTTTGTATTTTCTCCCTCTGTCCCACTGAGGAGAGGGAGTGAGAGAGCAGCTTAGTGGGCACCTGGCAGCCAGCCAAGGTCAACCCATCACAAACTGAAATTCTCAAAATTTAGTTTTGGAATGGAAATGTGTAATCCCTAATGACTGAATCATAAATGCAGTCATTTCCTACAAAGATGATTTTTAGTAACTCCTCACCAAAATCCCAGTCAGTGGCTCATAATGCTTCGCACTGGCTCCAAAATGCAGTCTCATAGATGCAGAGCACCCTCAGTGATGTCTGCCCTGAAAAACTGATCTTCTGAGAGACAATGTGTGGCATAAACATTAGAAATCAAACTGTAATAAATCACCATAAATGAAAAAGTTTTAAGTGAAAATACTTCATGAGAAGTAATTCTGCACAGACACACAGTGGAAGGACTAAGTGATCCAACAGACCTTTCACAAATCAAACTTCTCAGATTCGTGACATTAGTAAGAGATCTTTGAGAGACCCAAAGACAGAAATGTGTAAATCCACTCAAGAGGTCAGCATGAAGTGGGACATGAAGAATGACCAGAAAGTCCATCTTACTCTGAAGGACAGAGGGTCCATCATATTCTCTACATAAAATATTATGCTGAAGAAAATGCTGCTCACATTTTTTTGCAGGTACACTTGGCACTTGGCAGCAAAGCCACCTATTTGGATAACAAGATTAATTTTTCCTGGGAAAAATACTCCGAAAACATAAATGGAGCATGTAAGATTGATTATACTCTTGAGGGTTTTGGCACCTACCCGTAGTCCAGCCTCACTTTCAATACCACAAGCACAGATCAGTTGAACAAGCACCATAGGAGTCCAAAAATACCAAAGAAAAATAAGCAGAGAAAGAATTCAACATGGTGGATCATCATTCTCTTCTCATCACTGGAGAGCTGTGAATAATGCTGACCTCAGAACACTATTCATTCCATCTCCACCTCAAAAAGATACCCAGCCACTACCAGGCAAATATTACTTCTCCAAAAGCTAAGGCAATATTAAAGCTAGTTTCCTGTACAGTCCCTTCTTCACTTCCCCATAAGGACTGGGAAGTTGTGAAATTCAATCTCCTTCCTTATCTGATACACTGCATAGCCCCGCAGATTGTGGCATCATCATATCTCATGTCCAGCAAAGAAGGAATAAGCAGGTAGAATGAGAGGATGGGATGCCTCACACCCACATTTGCCCTGAGAGGAACGTTTACAGACCTACAGTCTTTACCACACCCTGAATATTTATGAATTTGTTTCGGTATGCTGTTTTTGAGGCTTGCCCAGAGCCATCTGCTCCTTCTGTGCCCAGCACACACAACTACTTCCCAAAGGTCACCATCTGCTAATACACTGGTTTTTAGAGACTGGCAAGAAATCCTCTCCCACAGTACAGGTCCTAGAGGCACATCTTGGCAAAGATGCCTTTGTTTGGATCTGCTTCTTCCATAGAGCACATCGACTGTTGATTTTGCCTCAATTTATCTTACTTCTTACAAAATTAATGGCAAGACAGAGACAAAATTTACTCTGTAAATTATGTTTTTATGAATGTGACTAAAACAAATATTTACAGGTAAATCAAACGTAAAGACCAATTCTAGACTAAATTTAGTAAGACTTCTTTTTAGTTGACTAATCCTTCTTAGGGAGGATCCCAGACAGTCCTCTTTGACAAAGTCAGGTTTCGGTTTTCGTGGTGTAGTTTGTCTTCTAACACTGCCCACAGCTCTACGTCTCATTAATCTTCTGCTCATATTAGACGTACATTTAAGTCCCATCTAAGACCCAACAACGGTACCCAAACAGCTGAAGCACTGTTTCTCCTAATGG
Organism: Callaeas wilsoni; assembly: GCA_013398955.1. NCBI lineage: Eukaryota > Metazoa > Chordata > Aves > Passeriformes > Callaeidae > Callaeas > Callaeas wilsoni. Next base: position 311,599 of record VWPU01006280.1, read on the forward strand.
CAGTAAAACATGGTCTTCCCACTGTCACTCATCTAGAACTATTATGCACAGTAAATCTAAACAGGAACACAGGAATTGAGAATGGCATATAGGACAGACCAAACTGTCCTCAAAATTTTTATATGAACTGGAAACTCTAGGTTGAGCATTCCTTAGGGAAGTCAAGGAGCCATAGACTCCTAAAAGGCCACTGATGAACGAGTTTTACTGTAACAGGGGACTGCAGGGTTACAGATTTCATCACTTTTCTCAGATAAAGTAAAATAAAAATTCCCCAAGACTGAAGACTGCAATTTTTTCAAATGGTCTTTAGAATGCACAAAGTCATATTTTAGATTTTTTTCCTTTTTATTATAGAAAAAAATAGCCATTTCCACAATTCATAGCTGAAGCATTCATCATAATAGTTGAAACATTCTGAGAGAAGGAAGTTTCTCATTCAAAGATAAGGTAAAACTGAAAGCATCAATACTCCAACACAACAAAAAGCCTTCACAATTATATGGAGTAAAAACTTCAAGTGCCATAGCTATCATTAAATATTCTGCCTTTTCACATACCTCATTCAAACACCGGGCAAGTCTGTCTATGCCACCCTGTGAAGTACAGCCTCAGCAAGTCTCCGACCATCTGCAAATCTCTGCACTGTAATTTCCTGAAGATCTTAGCAGTTTTATCAGGGAACTACTGCTAAATAACAAAAATCTTGGAATCCATGTCTGAGCAATTAAAATGTTGGATGGGGGCAAATTAAAATACATAAATTGTAGCTGTGGAGAGAATGTCTCTACAATGTGGTCTCTTTATACTGAGGATGATGCAAGCGGCTCAGAGAAAATGCACGGGCAAAAGCATTCCATACCCCAGGATGTGCAGGGACAGGAAATTGGAGGCAGTGAGAGATCAAAAATTTCAGAATGAGAAAAAGATGGGAGTCCTCCATTTGGATGTATGACAACAGCATGTGAACAGTAGCTGAGATCCAAGTAAAATTATGACAGAAGAGAATGCTATCTGATACTGTTTCAACAGGCTTACATCCAAACAAGTTGACTAGGCTCGACTCCATCAAAAAATCACTTCCACTGAAACTGCATAGGTGCTTCTGCCCAAGAAATTATTTTTATGCCACTAGTATGCTCTCAAGTGTCTTATACCTTGTTTTGCTGTTGGGCAAAGTGGAAGTCAGTGAGATTCTACTCTTTTCTATTAAAATGGAACACTAATGTTTTCCAAAGGCTGCACATGCAGAGAAGATGACATAAAGAACAGACCAGTCTCAAAACAAGCTGATTTTCCCCTATGTCCCTCAGTGATTATCATCCATTCAACTTGTGCAACAAACTTTACAACCACATTTTAGAAGCAGCAAGCAAATTCTGTGCAGACCTGCAGCTGAGGAGATAGGAGGTTGCAACCTTCATGACAGAGACATAGTGTCAGATCTTCTGTCCACTCCCTATCACTTGGTATATGCTGTGTTTGAACTACTTTATCTCCAAAGAACAGAAGTCTGGGGAGGTGAAGGATTTCTTAATCTACCACAACAGAAAGAGATCTGACTTTACCATATCTCATCTCCAGACAGAAAATGAAAGATTAATATATATAATCCAAATGCAGCCTGATAAATTACCACAAATTTTAATAATACCCTCAAAAGTGAACCCACTGACAGCAAACCCCTCCAAATAGAATGATAATTATCCACAATAGCCGGGGGGGGGGGCTGGGGTGTGAGAAGGAAACACATTTAAAAGTCTCATGTATAAATTTTCTAAATCCTGGAATATTGCTTTTATCTCCAGGGTCTGAACTAAACATATAGCACCTGTCTTGCTGTTTTCATCACTGGGAAAGAGAATGGCCAGGCAACCACCAGGACAACTATAAACTCATGAGCTGTGTACTCTAAAGGAAGTACGCAGTAAATCATGAGCATGTGAGCTGCTATATGCCTACACTCCACAGTGGACAGAAAATACATAGCTGCTGGTTGGTTAAGGCACCAAGACTGAGCTAGCAAGTCCTGCTGAGAGGCAGGATGTGTTAGCTCGGGCTCAGCGCCATGCAAACCGCGGTCATGCAGCCTGTAGTTGGCTCACAGAACTAGCAGGGCTCAGAGGCATCTGGCCACTGGGTACCAGAAAGATATTAACACACAAATGCACATCCACACAAACGACAGGCAGCTACAGCTATTCTGGGGGATTAAAAAGAGAAACAGCAAACATTCCCTTCCCTGAAAAGTCCCGTCAAATAAAACCTCACAAAACCTACCTAATAAATATTCCAAATAACACAATGGTCATATTCATGCAAAGAGTAGAGAATATTCACACAAAGAATCAAGCCAAAAACTGAACTAAAAAATACAGCATGGCATGTAAAGAAGATTACCCAGAGAAGGGATGTAAAGAAAACTGACCTCAGAAAACTGTAATACAGACCAAGGGCACAAGTTGTAGTCATATGCTACAAAAGGTAACCAAAACAAACACTTACGGGCAACAGAAGCTAGCACATGACATGTGAATTAAAAAAACCTGTAAAACTTTAATGAGCAACTGCCAAAAAAATCAGGGAATGTTCACTGCTGTAGCAGAAGAAAGAAGCTGAAATGTGTTCAGCTGAGGGCCATCAGAATGCAGCCCAGAACAAAGTGCAGAGGAAAAGGAACTGAAAAATCTAGATTTGAGCAAGGCAGATGTGCAGGCACACAAGAGTCACAGGAAATAATGGGACACTGTGCAATTATACCCTCTGGCCTCTGGTAACAGCTTAGCAAGCTTGAGGTCGCTCTGTCACTCAGCCACCATGTAGCTGGCACCTACTATACCACTCAGATTAGTAGATATCCTCTTGTCTCATTCAGCTACAGCTCCTCTTGTTTATTTCCATGGTAAAGACACACCATCTCTTATTCCACAGAGTTACCAGACCATAATAGATCATTTGACTTTAGGTGTTCTTCTGGAACATCCTTACAACTGTTTGTTGTGCCACTTACGGCTTGTATCTTGAAAACTGATATATCAAGTACAGCCTGCAGTACAACCCTGGTTGCAAAGTCCATGCACATTGCACACAACCTGTGCCCTCTAGGCCATATTAGCTATGGATGTCTCGTGCAGTCAGTTCCTCTGCCTCTGTACAGCCCAGCACAGGGGAGAGGGACTACCTATCATTTTCACTTAACTGTAAGCAAATTTGAAATCCTTAAAATTTTGTCTGCCTTCCAAGTTATCTTTCTTCCACTCAGTAATGCGGACAAAGCCAAAGCTATTGAAGGCACCATGAAGCATGTGGGCTTTAGAAGGAGCTTCCTTTTCAAAAGCTGGAGGGAAAAAGGGAACAAAATATGAAAGTCCACAAAATCAACTTCCAGTTAATACATACTGCTTGACACCCAGAGATTAGTCTTAGTTAAACTCTAGCCAGAACTTGACAGTAAACCCCATTTTTTGAAGACTAAATTCTCTATTTTTTTCTTCATTTTAAAGTAAGAAGAAAAAGAAGGTGAGTGCAAAATTATATATGTAAGAAAGGTAATTTCATATGAGAAAATACATAGCGGGCAGTTCAGCCTTTTATGTTTAGATTTTCATTCATTTTCAACTCTGAATGTTGGATATGTCTGAATGTCTTAATAAATTTCAGCTGCAGAGGGAATAGACACAGAAAATATTTTGTCCCAACTAAAATTCCAAAAACTATCATAAGACTAATGTTTGTAAAGGGGATTGAATCCCTGCAAATGTTAATCGTTGAAGAAGTCCTTTAGATTAATCTCTTAGAGGGAATAATTTCTTGTACAATTCAGTATGTAGGCAACCTCCTATAAACACAAATCTAATATTTACATCATCAGCCTCTCAAATAACATCATAACAATAAGCCAAGTGAAACTGTTAGACAGGAAACTTACACAATTTCAAGATTATAGCCACATGAACTGAGATCAGAGGATGCCAAAGGCCACCAGTAAAATCAGAGTTGCAACCTAGTTCTGTCTTTTTTTAACAAATGCTGATGCTCGAATTACCTGAATATACGATTTCCAATACTTCTGAACCATTTGCCTCTACTCCTAGAAAATGCTTGCCCTGGTAAATCTACCTCATTTGAGAAGAGGATACAGGCGCATGACTCGAGTCCCTGGCTCAAGTTCATACTTCCCCATGCTCATCAGGAATTGCACCCCAGTCCTGCCACAACTCACTGGAAAAGAGATACAGGTTATCCTCGGCTCCTGGCACTAAAGGACCCAAGAGATACATATGAAAAATCTTAGCCACATACTCAAGGTGAAAGTCCTCTAGGGAGAGCATGGTAACTTGGGGCTAGTTTGAGGTGTTGACGGTAACAGGGAAATTAGGCCATTCCATTTGTCAGTTATCTAAGTAAAATGGGCAATAGAAATATATCCACTTCCCTCATCCCACCTCCATCAAAATCATTTGCTGCTCAGGCTCTCACTTTAACATCCTTAAATTGAGATCAAACAATTAAATCATCCTCCAAGCCTGGCCTTCAATTTTAGTACCTTCTTTGGGGGCCTCAGCTAAAGCTTTTTACAGTTAATAGGAAAATTCTAACTACATTCAGTTTATGCTTTAATACCATTACCACAGGGAATTCTTCAGATGGTGATACCTGGCCAGAAACAGTGGGCCTGTTGGACAAAAGGCAGATGCCACTACACACAGCCTCATCAACCAACTCACTTTTACAGTGAGTGGAAAGAAAAGATGTTTTTAGAGAACTCGGTTCATCTTGAAGGTACTTTAAATATTTTTTAAAACCCTATCTTTAAAATATCTTAAAAATACCTTAAAATGTAAAAATACAAGTTAAAACTTCCAAAAATACTTTTAGGTATCTTGAGAAAATATCTAAAGATATCTTTAAAAAGATACATAAAGCCAGGTGAAATGAACTCTATCCAGAGCTCCAACACTCCCCATTATATTGTCCATACATCTCCTGGGATGCTGTGTTCTCGTGAGCTACTCCAAAATAAATTCATGACCAGTTTCCTAAATGTTCAGAATTCTAGAGCTGCATACAGATGCCAATACTGAGTTTGGTGTGGGATCAGTTTTCAGACACAGAAACTATCAGCTGCATACAGCAGTGGTTTTTAAATTGGGAGCTGAATCACCAGATTTTTTCGAACTGTGCCTGTAGAGCAATATGTAAAACCCAGCTAAAAGAGTAGTTATTTATGATGTGCAAAGGAACGAGAAGGGCAAGTTACCCTTTAAATACATCCATTATTCATTCCTACTGAATACACATGACTTCTGCTTCAAACAGCAAGGGATATGTTGTGAGAGATGCCCTTCTAATAAAAACAAGGCAGGAATGTTAGTACCAGAAGGTTCCCTGCAGGCTAAAAAGTGACAGTTGGCTGGGCTAGGATCAGAGCAAAAAGTGGGGTGTAGCAGCAGGGCCTGCTTACATGGAAAAAAGTGTAAAGAAAAGAAAGGGTCCACAAATTCAAGGAATTACTCCAGAAATTAACTGATAAGTGTTGGGAGGAGGAAAAGAAGAAAAAGAAAAAAAAAAAAAAAACAAAACCAAACCAAAAAAAAACAAAAAAAAAACACAAAACAAAAACAAAACAAAAAAAAAAAAAACACACAACTACAACTGCTTCAGAAAAGGAAGACCAGGCATCCCGAAGGAGCAGATAGGGGCTTACTTTCCATTTCTTAGCAGAGATGTTAGCTAGTAATAATGAGCAATGAGCAAGCAGGAGAGGAGAGAGGGAAGAGAAAGCAGAGAACAGTTGCAAATCACCCCAGCTGTAAAAACTGCTCCCTTTGTTAAATGGCCCTTAGTGAGTGGAGAGAAGGTGAGAATTTAAAGAAGGGTCTTTGTTATTTAAATGCTATCCCGTGCTGCTTTTTCAAAACTTCCTTAGAATGTGTAATGAAAGCAACTGCTTTTCAGTTCCAAGCCACAGACTTGGGGTTGGGTTTTTTTCTTTACTGACCAGGAAAAACTGGGAAAGAGGTCATTCCCTCTTAAGAAAGAGACAGATGACATTCCTATATCTGATATATCCGACCTCCTGATTGTTTTTAAAGTTTTGAAAACATTACACAGATGAGCTTTATCACTACTGTAAAGTCCTCTACTTGTGAAATAGAGATTGATTCTGTAAAGTTTTTCGTAACTGTCAATGCTGTTTATTTTTCTTTCTCACCTCCAATAAGAAGGAACTTATCCCTCCCAGCACAACCTAATCTTTTTATTTTAGGGGAGGGACATTAGTGACAGAGACAGTCTGACAATAGTGATACAAACTCCATGTGACATTTGTATGCAAGGAAACAGACTAGCACATTACATCAAAAAAAACTCCGAAAGATGCTAATTTTCTTGGATATGACATGGTTCGCATATTTTTTAGAGATTTCTTTATCTAGAAGGAAAAAGTGTCAGCCTACATTTTGACAGCATGCTATATCCCCTTTTTAACACCTCTGGAAACATCATATCCTACAGGTAAGATGCAACAGGAATTTTCTTCTGCCCCGTCCAATTCATTTGTGCAGGGAGGTATATTCTACAGAAAGCAAATACAGCTTCTGAGAGTAGTAAAGCAAATACAGCTTCTGAGAGTAGTAAAGTCAAACAAGCTGAACAAAAGATGCATTTAAATTTAATGTTCATTAATTGCACAGAATTTCATCCAGTGCGTATAGTACCCTCATGTGCTGGCATAATAAGAAACGAACGCAACTTGTGGCAATTGCACAACGTGATTTCTAACATACTTATTTGAATTACGGAAATTAGAAACAAGCTTCCCAGATTTCAAACGATTGTGTTTTTCCTTGACAATGTTTAGTATTTTCTGCCGTGGGGAAAAGTAGCAGTACGTTTGATCTTTAGGCCTCCTGTCAATTACAATTCACAGACTTTGAGAAATGGTAAATATTGCAAAACTAGTTCTAGTATAATACCAAAAAGAAGTTCAAAGAAAAACACTGTCTCTTCACAATGGAAAAACCAAGAGAAGCTACGTCCTTGTTACTCCATACATCTATCTCTGTAAAGCACATTTGAATCATTATGTCTTGTTGCTTTAACAGACCATATAAGAGTAACTCTGGGCAAGCACTTCAAGGTCATTATTTCCACCACAGTGTTGTTTTTACATTATTTTCCTGTCACAGAGTTTAAATGCACATTATAATTCCTGCCTGACTGAAAGGTACGAAGGAGTACTTTCCATTTTCCAGAGCATGGGAAATTTTGAGAGAAGGCCACTCCAATATATTTTTCCTGAAAGGACTACTGCTGAACTGGTCTCTGTGTGTTTTAATGAGACTTTGTCCAACCTACTGCAACCAGCAGGAACATGGACTTCTCAAAACTCAGTTTCAGCTGCAGTCATTGTTTAGAGGGATGTGCTCTGCATGATGGTTTTCAGCTCTCTAGGGACACCATGTTAGCAGGGAAGCAGCCACTGGTAGAGCAACAGAGTAGATAAAAACCTGCCAAAGAAAAGATGTCTATCTTTTCTGACACCTGTAGAACATCCTGGAAACAGGTACATACTATAAAAGGAAAGTGAGCAAAGAATAGAGACACCATATAGTCAGCACAAGACAGAAAAGAAAGTTCAGTGGTGCCACAGCCACTGTCTGATAAGACCAAGAAGAAAGGAATTATAGAAATTAGTAGATGTAGTATACACAGCATTAGACATAGCCATTTGTTACACTGCTGAATACCAAACCTACTACTGCTTTCACTTCTTCATCTGTTTACAGCCTTTTCCTGATTCTAACATACGGCGTATAAGTTTTCAGGCAGATACAGGTTTTTTGTGTTGAATTTGTACAGCTCCTAGCAAAGCACTCTGGGACTAGAGCCATTAAATACTGCAGTAATCTGGGTATTTGCTGAGAGCTGACAATAGTGGCAGTTGTTCTCTCCACCAGAATTCAACCAGGGTGTTCAGATGGACACCTATACGCACTGAGCCACAGCACCCAGGGGTTCATGTCAGCATTGTTCAAGGTGTTTGGGGTCTACAAACCAGCAGGGTCCAGAAAATCAGCTACAAAGGCAGAGGAAGGAAGAAGATGCAGAGCACAGGCAGCAGCTAAGTGAGGAGTTACACTGCACTCCCTGACCCAGACCTGTGTCAATATGGTGCGCTAATGCTGCTTGTCTCAGAGATGCATCAATACTGACACAGGCACTGCCTATACCAGACTTCTTTTGAAGAGTGTGAGAAGCACACATTCAAGCAGCTCGTCTGTCACCATGCACATGATGCAGCTCACATCAGCATACGGCACTGGCATGGGGAGCAGAGCACGGATGGATTTCGTACCACAGAAATAATATTTTTGGTTAGCTTAGTCTAACTCCGCCCCCTCCGAGCAAACTGTGCACTGTGTGTGCACCACTGCATCCTCAGTCAATGGTCATGTCAGTCCCAGCTCACACTGTCACACCCCGATAGCAGCATCAGTTCAGATTTGGTGCTCAGATCAACAAGGTATCAGATGGCAAGCCACATCCAAGATGCCCAGCTCTTCAGGGTGGCTCTTCATTTGTTTGCTACACCCTAATAACAGCCCACGAGGTGGGGATGAGCTCTTGAAGCACTCCTGGCACATTCACCCTGTTGGATTCTGCTTACAATGGGAACTCCTTGTCTCATCCTGGTAGTGCTGGTGGCTGCAGAGGTGATGGAGCAAGCAGTGGTCAGGGGCAGGTCTTCACCTTCAGCCTCGGAGGCTCCTCAGTGGAGAAAGGTCTGCAAATCACATGTGTGAGAGTCAACAGTGTGGAGCTCCAGCGGGAGACCCAAGTGGTACAGCGGAAAGAGAGCGTGAGATGGAATCACTGGTGAAAGAGGAGAACAGAAGGGAAGAGAATTTCAAGGATAAATTTAAGAGGATTTGGGATATTTGTCTGGCTGTATGTAAGAATTCTTGGGACCCTCAAAAAATCCTGGACCTGTCTCAGTAATTTTCGAAAGAAAAATGGAGGAGAAAATACATTTGGCATAGCAAGAATACCAGGTGGCTTCACTGTTTGGCAACCATCTGGTCTCAGTTTTCTCTTTGTTAGTAGCACCAGCATCAAATGAGACAGAAATAGAAAATGTTAACTTTTAAAATATACACAATTAGACAAACAAAAGCTACCATCAAGCAAAGGGAATCCAGCAAATGGATAGCAGTGTGAAACACATGGCAAACCATTTAAAAGAAATTAATTAAGGCACAGCCATCCTGAATTAGAACTAAATTGCTGTTAATTTAATGCTTGTAATATTGCAAAAGAATTATGATATTTTTTCTAACAGTTTCTCATCATCCTCCCCTCCAGTTCCTCCACACACCATATAGTAGAAGAGCTGCAGAAGCAGCCAGAGATGTTCAGATTACAGAGAAGGCAACTCAGCACAGAAGAAAAAAACTAGAGGAAGGAGGGAAAGCAGCAGTGCCAGAGCTGTAGATGACTACAAAGGAGAAAGCCAAAGGCCCATGTGTATTGATCTGTCAATTAAAATTAAATTAAAAAGAAACCATAGTTGAATTTCACATGGAACTTTTTTGTCAAAGATAGTGGTAAGTGCACAAAGAATTTAAGACTTCTCTGAAGTGTCATTTCTTCAAGATGGTGGTTATTGAGCCCAATGAAGATCAGTTATTTAAAATATGAAGCATATGCAAGGATAATTTTTCAGATAGAAGGAGAGAAAAAACAATCTGCAGGTTGATTTGCCTCCACGTAAAACCTCTCATTTGCTCACATGCACTAGGCAACTACATGAAGTTGCTTTTGCACGTTACTAATATACTACATTTGCAGGAAGAGTTTAAGACTTTGGCACAAAGCTTTTGCTTTTTTATTTTAAAACTGAAAAAAACCAAGTAAAAACAGAAAAATAACAACTACAGCAAACAAATCTAATTTGAAAATTAAAGAAGAAAGGCAGTTCAGCAACCAGAGACCTCCTGGCCTCTGCCACTTGACTTCATGGTCTTATTCCAGCTGTCAGAGAAAACAATAGATGAAAACACAGTGAGAAGATTGAATATTCTAAAAAAATGCAACAAGGTCCCATAAATGCCAACACGTACAATGTAATCATTTCCACCAAAGAATAGCATCTATTTATCATGGTATATGTGCAGAAACTTGTTATTCACAATCATATTGTGCACTAAGATTAAACACGATTCTGCCACAAGCTAACTCTTGACAAGTATCTTGATTTTTTAATTATTTCTTTTTATTAACTTCTCCTAATTTTTAACAGCACTGCATTGGGAAACTTGCCTTGCCCATTTCCACCTGCCAGCTAAATTTCTGACAAATACTTTATCCTCTGAAATTGTTAACTATGGGTAGATGCCAACTGAGGCTGTTATCAGTTCAGCCCAGTAAGCAGAGTCCTGCTGAACACACATTGAAGGACACACCAGGCACAGAGTGAGACAGAACCCCCAATAAGCATCAAGAACCCTAGAAAGACAGATGTGGCCACTGGGCTGAATCCCCACAGCACCCATGGGGATTCCAGTTCAAACCTGGTACTGAGGACTATGCACTGACACCTTTTACCAAAAGCACTAAGCGTTAATTAGAGCACCACAGCCTCAATACCCTATATACTCTATTCAAATAGTAACAAAAATAAGTACACTGTGGAAACACAGCTTAATAGAAGATCAATGACCCTGCCTCTTCTCAGCTGCCCATCGCCTTGCTCAGTGAGTAAAAAAATTCAGAATTACAGCACAGAAAATATGTGACTAAGTGATGACATAGGCAGCACAGAAAAAGAACTGAGAATTTCCTGAGAAAACATCATTGGTATAATTATACACTTCAAACTAATTTCATCTCCTTTTCTATTACTCTCTAACAGTCAATATAAAAGATATTCTAGTTTTGAGGGGAAAAATTAGACACAGATCTGTGTTGCCATAACTGTTACTAAATACTTCAAGACTTAGAAGTAAAGGCCCTATCTAAATTGTATTTTGGAAAAGATTTATAGAGGGTCATTTTGGTAACATGGAGATAATTGATATATATCAAAGGTGGATTATTTTATAAAAACTCCATATTATGCACACTTAATATCTTAGAATTTCTTGCTTCTGTTCCCTTTGATGTGATTACTATCACAAAAAAAATCTTTACAAAAATTCTTTACAAACTATTTTCAAACCACGGGCATGTATTCACTCAGAACTATTCAAGCCTGACATTATTTTAAATGCTGAGAGCAGTATGTAAAGAAATTAGACAGGCTGAATTTCAGAAACAAAAATGTTTGAATTATCGCAAACATATTTGTTACCAAGAGGCTGAGTGTTACAACTGTATTTTGGCTTAAGAAAGCCATTCTCAACTATCTGAGTATTGCCTTTTTTAAATGTCAGTGAGTATTTATATCACAGTTCATCATACTCATCTACAACAGTCTCTATCTCTTTAAGAGTAAAATGTATGAATTTAAATTTTTTTAGATTTATCGATAAATCAACATAAAGCTGGCAATTTTGACTAGGAAGTCAGGAAATCAGCTCAGCAAATATGGTAAACTGTTCATAATTTCTATCATTAAGGGTAACATATAGTAGTGACTGTCCACATAAACCATTGCAGATGCCATAGACCAGGCTGAATAACCAGCCTGGTAGTACAACCGTTTTCTGCAACACTTCCCACATTTAAATCTTACATTTAGAAACAGATTCAAGAAACTGTACCAGCTGGTGGAAGGAAAACACAAACAGATCATGTTCTGTTTTTATTTGAAAAAGGAAGGTGGTGATCAAGCATCTTGTACTTTAGAGTTCTCCAAGTCCTTGTCTACTAATTAAATTCAGACACTGACCAGTGACACATTTCAGTTTGACCTCAGCCACCTAATGCTCTGAAAAGAATGTACAGGGAAAAAGGTCAAACAAATTCCAACTTACTTTTAACTACAGCCTCAAATCCTCTGTGAACTCCACACCACATCTTGCTTCCTTAAATGTCAAAAAAAGCTTCAGCAGAGCCCAGAGAAACACCATCTTTCCCATGAATCTTTTTATGATTCCTTCAGCTCACACCAAAGCAATTCCGTGACTGCACTAATTACATACACATCTCACAACCAAGAAAGACTCAGTAAGCAAAACAGTACACTATCCTTTCCCCTCAAAAAAAAGGCAAAAATTACCCAAGCACAGTATATATTATCGACTCCAAAGTGACATACAGCCTTTAAAGTTAGCACTGATTTTATTGAGAGTTCCATAGCTAAATCCACATAAATCTGGCTTTTAGGTCAACCCGTTTCTTTTACCATAGTGCGATGGAAGTGCCAGGTGCAATTCTAGCTGATTCAGCTGGAATTTCTGCCAGGAATTCAAGGGAGTGTACATGGCTACAGATGCTCAACCACATTTTGAATGGATGCAAGTGTATCCTTTTCACGTGCTTAAGCTGCTCTGCCAGCCAGTGCAACGGAGACAGTGCCACAATCCCAAACTCACGCTTCCTGCTTCAAAGCAAATACTGCCAGATGTGCTACCTCCATCCATACTGAGATGCACAGGAACTCTAGATGAGGTTGAGAAAGGCTTCTCAGACCCCTGCTGAGCCATCAGTCACATTATTAGCTGACCCTTAATGTGGAGAAAGCAGAAGGCAGGAACAGAATTTGTTTCTGGATACCTTTTAGCAACACATTCAGAAATACCATCTATTTATTATTTTTAAGTTGCTGAAAACAATATGGACACATGCTAAGAGCCATGCTTGAGAATGATAACGATTCTTGTAATTCACTTATCCAATTCTATGTCCTAAATGTACAGGTTAGAAATGCACATGTAATGCCTGATCTTCCCTTTCAAGTGGCAGAGAGCACTGCTCACAGCATTAACTAATTACAACCATAAATTATATTCACCACCCAAAACCTAACACTGCAAAAAGTTCAAAACCTCCATAATAAGCCAGGAACACTATGACTATTTTTAATACACATTAAACCACACACCCTTGAGAAAAACTGCGTGAATAACACAAGGTGGATTTAGCTCCATTGTAGCTCATTCTCCAGCCCCTCTCACATTAGCATGCAATTATCACACAATACTCAGCAATAACACAAAATATCTTCTAAAAAACTCTGTGTGTCACAATCTTTCAAGGCCCATTTTCACGATATCTAAAAGTTTAAAGTTTTTTCTTCTTAACCTCTTCTTTCTCCTGTGCTCTCTTGCTTTTTCTTCTTTTTCATCTCCCTTCCCCCCTAACCCATCACCAGAGATGGAGCCTTTTTCTTTACGCTCATAATCAATCCTCCCAAGCTGGATTCCACTGCATCTTGACATAACAATCAATTACTTTCCACAACCAAGGGTTTCCAGAGAAAAAAGAGCCCAACATAAAGCTTTCCTTATTTGTTTTACAAAAGCAAACATGAACCTTTGAACAAAATTTTAGGGATGAAATAGCTATGGGTTTGATAGATAACTATGTCATTTGAGTACATGCAAAATTCTTTTTAGAAGAGATCAGAGAAAAAGTTAAAAGACTGAAAAGTGTGATAAGGAAAAAACATAAAATGAAGGGCAGATCATTAATAGAAGACTGTAGAAATAAAAGGAAACTAACCGAAAGAAAAACGAACAAAGGGCAAGACAAAAAAATTTAATATAAAATAAATAACAGATACACTATGTTCAGAACCTTCTCAGTATGGTTCTCATTTATGAGTACATTTTCTCTTGTCTATTTCACAACTCGGGCTTTTATTCAGTGACTCAACTCCCCCCAAGACAGTAGAATAAAGAAAATGGGATAATAATAGGGGTAATATTGTGATAGCGAATGTTTTAAAGAAGAAAGGAAGATCCAAAACCCATGGATTCACCCATTCTTAGGAAAATTCAAGCACTAATAGGCAGTTTCCTGGCAAAATTACTATCTGTATACTGCCTGATACCAGTAAGCTAAATCTGAAATCCCAAATGAAGATATTTATAATGCTGAATGAGAAGACAGTGTTCTCTTTTCTTCCTACATGTCAGCAAAAAGCCATCAATATTTTACTTCATAACTGCAAAACATTTTCTCACACACTTACTTTGTTATATCCTGAAACACAGGAGGTCAGTACTGCACTATCGTAAGAGTTTTCCAACATCAGCTGCCATAGAATTGAAAAAAAAGTTTCCTTATTTTCAAACATATGGTCTGATATATTTCCCAGGAGGGAAGAAGGTAACAGTTAACCCTCTTCCTTGTTCTTTATTTCTATTTTGTGACTAAAATAATTTTTTTTAAAAAAAGTTGGTTTTATCTGGGGGATTTTTTTTTCCTTTTCCTTCTTTCTGAAAGACTTTATCTTGACCCTCGCATTTTAAGTGTCCCTGTACAGTTATCGTGCTGCATCTGCATAATTCAGATGCTTTAATCCACTCTTCTTTTGATGAAGGACAGAACCTGATCTATTTTCCTGCTTCAGTGTATATTTTAAAATAAGACAAATGTTTGCAGCAGATATTGCTTATGGAAACATATGATTGTCATGTAATTACTTTGCCACAGCTTTTGCTTTTAGTTTCTCCTATTAATCCATGTAAAGCTACACTTTTACATGTAGGCTACAATAAATGCTCATCATATTTTGAAGGAAAAAAATCAACACTAGGGAGTTTTTCTTCATGACACTCTCTGTGAACTCCAGCGAACTCCTCCTCCCACTCCTGACAGTATTTGTATGATGGTTTTTGTTGCATTCTCAATCTGTGCCCTTTGAACAGTGCTATCTTGAACTGCAATCCAAAAATCAATATATATCTATCAATATCAGGAATATAATTATATTTCATTATTTTATTGACTCTTTCAAAAATTCAAAAATAAATCTTTTTAAAGCATCATTTGAGCAATTTCCCTTCAAAGAAATAAAAAACAGCTACAAAAATTTTACATAAGCAGTAACAGAAAAGTATGCACCTACAACATAACTTCTAGGAGAGCTTGCATCCTATTTAGGTTTTAAAAATAGACTATTTTACAAGGCAGAAAAAACCTAGAAATTGCACTGCTGTTTAAACATCAATATATTTCAACCCCAAATGTCCTTTTCCCTGAGGAATATCTGTTAAATACAAGAAGCACTTGGATAAAGGAATTAACCAGCATCACAAACAGCACTTTCATTGCTAGATGCTTATTGGATATTATTCTTCTAGTGTATTAAAAATAAGAAACTTTTCCTCATTTTAGAGATCACAGAACTAGCAAATGAGGAGAAACTAAACACCCCAGTTACCAGAGCAGTGAGGAACAGACCTGAAATGATCTTGATTTACACCACTGCTTACTGAATTATATTTCTTTTTCAGTTTTAGGAATTTCACTAGTTTTAAAATCCCATGAAATCTAAACACTGGTATCTTATGTATTTATAACACTTCAGTTGTGTTCAGAAAACTATTTTTTAAAATAGTCACCAAACCAACAGTCTGCATTTCATGAAGAACCATGAAAAGCAGGCTGGAGATCATCTCATCTAATCTTCTGTTGAAAGCCTGGGTCTAGATCAGGTTATTGGGGCCCTGTCAAGCCAAATCATGAATTTTTCCAGCAAGGGAGATTTCACTACTTCTCTGGGCAAGATATGTTTTAGATATCTGTCCAAAACAATGCCCATAACACATTAATGTCATAGTTATCATTGAAAAGCAGTTTCACAGCTTGAATATTTCTCAATCTGCACCCTCAATGAATAGACTGACGGTGTGAAACCATTTGGGAAGGGACAGAAACAGGCAGTCATGCCAAAATACTCCTTTTAAGACATCACCTATCCCGAGCACAATACCTGATTTTATGATGAGAATTACACTGACTTTCATGTTCTAGTTACCTTATTACTGTTTCTTACTTCTAATTACCCAAATGCAGGGGTCAATTTGTATCAAAACTACAGAATAAGACCATTAAAATGGAGTTCTTAGTGGAACTCACTTGGATTTTTTTTTTTTTAATTACAAGTTAGAGCAGAACATGCTTTTCAAAAAAACTATTACATGACTTAGAAGCCTACGTCTCAAAAAGCAATTTAATAATTTGAATCCCTAGGACTGATTTAAATATTTAGGTGTTCCATTTGTGATGAAAATAAATTGGGCTTAGGCATTTGGGGTAACTAACTCTTGGTTTGGAAGTCAGAATGTAAAGGAGCAGGAATGAAAGAAAACCTTATCTTATGTTTCATTCTTCATAACTTTAAAGGTTACCAAATACCATTTTTATTTCTGTAAAAGTTCTTTCACCACCAAAAAGGACAGCTGGTAGAATGCAACCAAAGAAACACAATCTTTACTAGTTTCCCACTTTCCACTTTCCTAAATTTACATTGCATAAAATTAAAACTTGAGGCATTTAGCTCCTGCAGTTTACAGGCAGTTCCCTGTAATTAGACAAGTAAAAGGCTAAAAAGCAGACCATCTTAATAGACTGTCATAATCTTGCCATTAGGTCATAAGCAGCATATTTGGCTGCTCTACATACAGTGTTTCACCTTCCTATCCATAAGCTGGAGTTCTGGAAAGTTACAGGCATCCAAGCTTTCATCAGTTTGGGTTACTGTGACTGAAGAGATTCCAGCAAAAGAAATTCAGGTACCACCTCTGACCAGATGGAGAGAGGCCCTGGAAAGATGCAGAGCTATTACAGAGGATGACTGCAAAGCTGAAATTCCAAAGGAATCATTTTGGCTTTGTAGATGAATGTTACTAATTTCAGAAGTGGAAGCTTCTCAAAGACAGGTGAGAACACAGATAGGAAAAAGTGCTCCAGTTTCTGATTTGCTGTTGTTATCTTCAGAAGTAATAGAACACAATGAAAAGATGATTCCTGAAACCAGGAAATAGAGGTATAACAAATTTTGTTGCAAGGTGTTCTCAACTGTTTCTCACCAAATCTCAGATCAGGCACATAAACATGTCAAAAAACTACAGCTGAACATGAGATTGATGTTATTTGGAGTTCAGATGAGGGAGACTGAGACGGTAGAGAAATCTCAAAATGTGCCAAAACAGCCCTCTGCACCGCAATGATCAGGTTTGTAAGTGGCACCTTACAACTACTGGTTATAAGGTGCCAGTATAACTAACTATTAACTATTGGCAACAGCCAGGAGTTATTTTTCATACGGTCAACAGGGGTTTTAGGATTTTATTGGGATCTGGACAGTGATCATGCCAAAAGCAATGGGTGATTTAGTATAAAGGATGTGGGCAAGAAGGCAGCCTGCTTTCTAGGAGTTACCCAACCAAGTCTAAGAAAAAACTGGATATCCAGGGAATGGGGTTAACTCTGGCACTAAAAACGGGATTGGTTTTCAGAGCCTTCTGAAAGAAAGATTAGGACTGGGACTGCAATGCAGCCTCACAAGGGAATTATCAGCTAAACTACTTTCATGGAGTAAAAGAAAAAAAACAGGCATATTGAAAACACAGCAGTTAGAGGTCTTTCACTTGAACTGGATTTTCAGAAGGGCTGATTTTTCCAGCTTTTTGGCCCCTTGCAAGAGCTCAAAAGGATCAAAGCAAGATGCTGTGTTGACTCTGGCAGCCATGGTGACAACTGCAGATGCTTCGGAAGAGGAGAAACTTAAGTTGTGTTAGTAAGGAGATCTCCAAAGTTCTCCTTGAACTCTACTAGAAAGCAGGGGAATGGTGTTCATGACACATCACGTGACTTTAGGCCTCAGTGTAGTAATCTATACACAGTTAACAAAGGGCAAACTTCAGCATAAGAATGAGTCTGTTCTCAATTTACATCATATTAACTTCCCCTGCATGTACAGGTGAGTTCTTGGCCCTGTAATATTTATGTGGCACTATTGCATAGGGTTCAGCACGTGTTAGTCTACAGTTTGTAAAAAGTCCTTGTTTTCATTTGCACTAATTCACAAAATTCAGTAATTGGCAATAGGTTGTTCCTAACATTAGTGCAAATTAGCAAGGTTCCACTTAATTTTCTCTAATTACTGGACTGAAAAGGATGATCATGTACATTGAGAGATAATTAGCTAAGTGGGTATTAACCGGGGTTTTTGTGTGTGAAAACCTCCAATCATTCAACTAGACACTGACTAAGGCATTTCCTTTTGAGATAGATGTTCCAAATGAACCCCATTAGCTCCCCAAAGCTGCATGGTAACAGCTGGAAACCAGTGCAGGCAACACTCAAAGAAAAATGGGCTCGAACAGGAGCAGCTATTCCCTCCTGAATTGGACTGCCTCAGACTAATTGAGAACAACTTCACTGGGCTGACAGAGCCTGTAGTTCCAACGTGATAAAAATGATGTTTACACTCCCCAGGGGTACTGAGTAGAAGTCTGCCTTCTTGCATAGGAAACATTAGCAATTGCATCAGTTGTGAAAAACAGCTGCCTGACTACCCCCTTCCAGACCAAAAAGACTTGACAGAGGCTGTTAGTTCAGGAACAGTAAGAAGAGCCACACAGTCAAATAGAAAACATGCACAAATGACCAGCACTGGACTAAGCAGCATACGAGCAGGCAATGCTATGGTAACAGAAATCAGATTTAATTGAAAGCGAGGTAAGAAAGAACTAGGGCAATAACCTCTGCCTTTCAATAGCATACATTCCTACTGTAATTGAAATATACACAAAGCAAACACCCTTAAGACATAATATGCTTCAGTAATTTATTTCCAAATCAAGGTCAGGACGGTAGCTAATATTTGTTTCATTTCTGCTGCAAGAACATGTGCCTCAAAGAAAAAAAACCCGGTAAGTAAGGGAAGATAGGATATAAAGCAATTATAAGTCACATGTTTGTTTCTGACCTGCTCTTTCAAATAAAATATCAAGCAGGAAATACATTTCCCCAGTCCTTCCCTTCCTTTCCTTTCCTAGGTGAAATATCTTTCTATTTCCTTAGACAGACAACATCTCATCATTGCTGTTGCAGCTCATTACCGAGGTAGTAACAACAGGCAGCTACTCCACCATTTCCACAGCAAACATGAATCAGCCTGGTGAACACAATGAACCTCAGCCATCAATTCAGTACAGAAACAGAGTTTGCAGATGAATAATTTACTGCTGTCATCTCAAAGATTACAAAAAGGAAACGGTCTATTTATTTGTAAAGCAACATTATTGATAAATGTCCAGTTTAACCCTGGGATTTTATTTGCTAAGTTTTTCCTCTCATAGTGAGGAAATTCCAGTATAAAACTGCATTTATTTATGTTTTCCTTACAATATTAGTATTTATAATTTAATAGCAAACTGTCAAAACAAAGGCTATTTACTTGACTTCTTTGGCACTGCAGTTCTGAGAGACTTGTAATAACATAAGCATACAACTGAAAAAAATAATCTCTAGTAAACCAAATATCCAATAAATGAAGAAGTTCCTAGCTGACATTCTGACTTCAGTCACTTAACTATGACTCCAAGAGAAGGCTTTTGCAGTCAATTTATTGACAGATCCAATGTCTGCATTGCTTCATCCAGCCTCAGAGAGAATATCCAAGACATCGAGTGCTGTTGTTTGTCTCTTTGCAATACAAAATACTCAGCTGAATAAATTCACTTAGCTGAGGACCCACAAAAGCAGCTACACTGCATCTAGTTCCCAAGCAGCTAGAGATGACTGCATCAGACAGAGCAAGTTCCTGTCTGAGGCTTTATACTGTCATCTTGTTTCAGCAAAAGGATATGGTCCTGTGATTTCAGTAAAATTCCAAGTAATTCCCATCATCAGTGATGCACCCAAAGTTTTGGAGCAAAGAGAAATGAATGAAAAATTAAAACCATGTTATTTTAAAACTAAGTATGAGCTTCCTTCAGCACACATTAGAAACAAAGCTGACTATTATTGAAACACGCCATTCTAGCCAAAAAACTTCTCTGCTTTATTTGCATTAAAGGCAACATTTATAGATACTAAAAATAACTCGGTGGACTAACATCTTTCAAGTTTACATGATTTACAGAGTCAAAAAACATTTTCTAGGAATGAGCTAATCTGTTTTATTTATTTTATATTGCAGCTATTAAAAGTTAAGAAAACTAACTTTCAGTTTATAAGGTGGATTATCTGTCAGTGAAGAAGTCCCCAAAGTACATAAACTCTTAACTAGGTAAACACAATTTTCTTGCAAGTAGACAGAAATAATGCATCAGAAACACTTAAACACTCCAAGAATTTATGCTCATGATAAAGCCTTAAACAAGTAAAATTAAATAGAAATGCCTGTTAAAATCATTTTAAAACATCCATTCCTCAATTCATTTGCAGCAGGCTGGGACTTCCCTCAGAAAAGTGTTCATGCTGCATATCTCTGTTCATCCTATGCTGCAATTTAAAATAAATACCTTCAAAACCTATGGTCCACCAGGAAGTTCTTTCCATTATTTCTGAACAGAAAGCAGCAGAGGTAAAACATCAAACATAAGTTTTTGCTGAGCCCTGTCACCATGCTTCTCAGAACAAGAAGGTTCTATATGGTGCTATAAAATAAGATGATCAGCATAATTTTCCACAATTTGCTGGTTCAGGACAGCAGATGTGCTTTTCACTAGACTTCTGATATGCCCCATCTCTTTTCAGTCTTTTTTTCTTACATTTGATTAGAGTCTCCTGAAAAGCCAGATTTGGTCTAGTTATCATTCAGTACTCAAACATTGCCTTCTATGTAACCAGGCGTAAGATTCTACCCTGCTTTACAAGTCTTTATCTGAGACAGTCATGACATTTTATACAGTGCTAAACTCTAGGCAGAAACAGGCATTTTTAGGGGCACTGTTCCTACAACCTTTTAGATATTGTGGTCCATCCAGATCATTTTACACCCCAGGTGGCAGAAGAATACTACCCTATGGCCTTGGCATCTAAAAAAACAGACAGGATTTTAAAAGTTTTTACCTACTAACATCTACCATCAAAACACATATTCATAACTACAACTCGTTCGGCGCACAGGGGTGACGGCTACCAGGAGTCCTGCCCTCCCCATCCCTATCCCATGGCTGCTCGCCCACTGAGCCCTGCCATCTCTGGTGCTGTGCACTGCTGACAGCCTTCCAGGGCAGCAGCTCCATTTTTCATTGGTATCACTCATTTCAAAATATTCCAGTTCCTGCATGCTCAATTCACATCTTGTCACAAGAATTTGTCAGGCTGGATTGCAAAGTAGAACTAACACAAAGTAAAAGCAAAGGCCAAAAGCAAGAGCTGGGCTTTAGGCTGTCAGACAGGATGAGAGGTTGGAAAAGGATGGATCTAAACTGAAGGAGTTAAATTTAAAAGGAGGGAAGAGTAAGAGTAGTTTCTGTTGCAGAAGCTGATGGAGACAACAGCAGTATAAAAAGACTCCAATGTTCAGTTTAATCCACAAGGAGGGACCACGGGCTCAGGCTGGTGGCAAAGGCCACCACGTTCACAAGGCACAGTACTAACAATGCAAGGATACACATGCCAGTGATGCACCAGAAAGCCACAACTCAAGTCAAATACAACATTATTCGATTTTTTTTTATTCTCCTCTTACACAGATCAAAGCATTTTCCTTTGATCAGAAGGAGCAACGTAACCTATTTCCCATTTATCCCAGCAAATGGTGCTGCACTGTGTGCCCACCCTGGCTCTGTGCCGGGTGTTTGCATTCCAGCCTTATCACCCGTGCACTGGAGCATCCCGTCCTCAACACACATCCCTCTCACTCCCTTCTTCACAGGGCTGAGCAACCTGGACCTTTCTTCTGACCATGTTTACACATTTCAGTTTATATCAACAATTCATTGACTGATAAATATATTACACTATTAAAAATGTATCCCACATTGGAAAAATATATGTGGTAGCTTCATTCACATTTATGTTTCCTAAAGCTTTAAAGCAATTCAACTATAATTCCTGAAAAAAATTTAAAACAAGAAATTTATTCTTTGTTTTACTCACTAAAATTATTTTCATTTAACTAGAATTCAACCATTTTTAATTCACAAGATATTAAAAAAAATTTGAGTGTAGATATATTTATATAGAAGTGTTTACATTTTAAACTGACCTTAACTTAAGGGTATATAAGTACAAAATAAATTTTTGTCATTGATAGCAGTAAGCTACAAGTCTTCTTTTTTGCCCTTTTTGTCTTTTTTTTAAATTAAAACACCTTATGTATTTTGTCCTTCAAAATTTTGAGTCTAGTAACTACCAGAAAAAAATAAGCCTTTGCTCCAAGTAGTTTCTAACATCAAATTCTTGCCCTCTCTCCCCCCCAAATGTTTCCACCAAATACGTTCAAAACTCTAACATTTGGTAGAATTAAAGCATTTAGTATTTTCTTCCACTTGCTTTATTTCGAGCTAGGTTAAACATTATACTAATCCTACTCTTTTTCCTTTCTCTTTTTTTCCTGACCCTTTCACTTGAAAGCCCATCAACATAATCTCCTGCAAGCATAGCACTACCTGACAAACTATCACCCCGAATAGACCTCAATCCATCCTGGGAGGCAGCAGTTACAAGAAATCATTGAACTCTGAATGGTCCCTGCACCATCTGAGAATAAATCAGGAGGACAATATATTTCTTGGATCTAAAACAGCCCCATCAATAAGTAACCCAAGCATCAGGAAAATGACCAACTAAAATGCTGACGAACGCTCATGGCCTTTTATTGGGGTCAAGGGGTAGGACTGCCCAGGATCCCTCCTGCCTTTCTTCTTCATCCAAATACTCTGAAAGGCCTAATTCTATGCAATTTTGGATTCATGTGTTGTTTTGGCATTGCATCATCAGGCAAGCCAAGGCAAATATCTCCTTTCTCCTTCTCAGAGTCACACTCAGCATATTACAAGTGCACCAAGGCCAGACAGCTCATGCTACAGACAGGTCAGAAATTATCAAGAACTGAAAAACAAACTCAAAGAGAGAGACAGGCAGAGAGAAATATCCTCAAAGCTTCAAAGCGCAAAAAGTATCTTTTGGTGGAGCAGACAAAGCCCTTCTGCAGCTATTCAAACCTCAAAAGCCAGAATATTACATTTTGTTGGGAAACACAGGGAATGACAGAGATTTTGTTTATTCAGTTTTTAATTTCTCTGCTAAGGCTAAAGCTCTTTTCATCGCTTCGTTTGCTTAAAGCTTCTGCTTTGTAAGACTTCCAATTAAGAGAATGTGACACTCTCACCAGGCTTGGATTTCTCCTATTAAGCAGCTTTGCTGGTCATTTTGTTAAGGCCACCTCCAGAACAAATGCTGACAGAAAACAGAATTAATAATGGATTTAAAGGATACTGCTCAGTAGCCAATGCACACAATGGGAACAGCTGTTTTACACAGAGTAAAACTATGCATCTGTACTGACTTCTTTGTTACACTTAAAAAAAAAAACCCAAAGAGGTAAAGAAATCCAGCCACTCTCAACTTTACGTAGAAATCTTTATCAATTTAAGATACTTTAGCAGCTACAAATAACTGCTAAACAAAATGCATACTTACAAAAGCTCTGCAAAAGCAGACTGAAATCACAGCTAATCACATAGGAGCAGCATGTAGGTAAATCAGTGTTCTCCTTTTTTCTCAACATAGATCTAAAGACTGCATGCATTCTAATGAAAAAAATAAACGCATCAAGTAAGAATAAATATAATCATGGTCATGGAAATTACTTAATCCTACACTCCCATCACATACAAATATGTAACAAGTTTATTGGAAGAAATATTCAGCTATGGGACAAACAAACAATGTATTTGAGGCAATTTCCAGAGGCATGCTAGCAAAGGATTTGATCTCTCAATCTATTGGTAAACTTAAATATATGTTAAAACTTTCCGTTTGCTTTCTCCTTTGAAAGGGAATTACGGATATCTGCCAAACAATACAACATTGTGAGGAATGATCCCTCTCAAGAATCCCTCGAACTACAAAAACTGACAGAGAATCATGGAATCATTATGGTTGGTTAAGATCACCAAGATCATCTAGTCCAACCTTTGATCAAACACCATCATGTCAACTAGACCACAGCACAGAGTGCTACATCCAGTTGTTTCTTGAACACTTCCAAGGATGGTGATTCCACCACTTCCCTCGGCAGCCTGTTCCAATGCTTAACCACTCTTTCAGTGAAGAAATTCTTCATGACATGCTGACTTTGTAGCACCAGCAGGAAAAAAAGCTCTGATGTCTAAAGAGTAAAAGTGGCTCAACCGTGTGGGAAAAAATTACAACAAGAGATAAGGACCAAGTTCAAAACATTTTCAGAGAACCAATAAAATTAGGAAAAATACAGTTGTTTATCATACTCTTTCAGCACTTAAGGCCATGAGACTAAGGACAAGAAAAAAATGAAGGGAAAAATTAACATTGCCTCTATAAATTCTCTGTTCAGAACCTCTGAAGTTTGTTAAGATACTGCCATAGATGAACACAAAAATTGGTCTCATTACAACAAGATGGATGACTAGCTTTGTTCCTCGGTAAGAAACAGGTCAGTTCTTCTGAAAAGATATGAGCTTAAAAGAAGGAACTGAATGGAAATCATTACTTGCCACACTGTGACACGCCTAAAAGATTTATCCAATGCTTTGATGTACAAAAAATTCACTCCTATAACCTCATGCTGGAAAAAAAATGTTGACCTGTTACTCTGGACGAAAGTATATTAACAAAAATACTCATATGCCACTTTCAAATTATTAAATATGCCAGCCACTACAATTTGCTGAGGGGGTGGGGGAAGAGATAATTCATCCCAGTTATTACACAAATGGAAGTCTAAGGCAAAGACCAAGAACTTTCTGGAAGAAGACACTAGCAACATCAAGAAAATAAAACAAGTTCTCCTCATACAGTGCATTGACTAAAATCATATTCCTGAAAATTTCATTTTTGATATCCCAGAGTAAGTAAAGGCATGCTCCTTAGCTGTCCTTCCTTTTAATGATGACATTACCAATATTCCACACTGGATCACACCAGTCAAGTTGGACCTAACAAGACTAAGACCTACTTAGTCAAGTTTCCTCTTGCTGATCACAAGTACTGCCAGTTTTTGTGAAAAAACAGCAGTGTCAGCAATAGGAAGCAGGACAACATGGATGCCTGTGATTGAATGTGGCAGTCTGAAAGATGCAGATGTGAAGCCCAGAAAGCAAAGAACCAGTGATGTGATCTCATTTTCTGGCTTTGGCAGACTTTCTCGGTACAAATACCCTGCTAAACAGGACAGGGCAAGGAGACAAACTCAGTACGGACAGCCTCGATACCCGACACTGCTGAGTGTGTTCCCCAGTGTTCCCAAGGCAAGACCTGGCACAGCTGAGCATCTTCTTCAGAGGCGGGAGCACAACTGAAAGGCAGCAAGGACACGCCTGCACCAGCTTTGCTCCTCTTGACCTGACCAGCCACTGCACACAACCCAGAGGACACTGACCCCACAAACTCCCGATTACCATCACATTTCACACATGCTCAGTTTCGTGCTTCTTGTATGCCAGTCTGATGGGCTGGTATTCAGCTCTTACACCATCTTAAACACTACGAAATGGAAAAAATATATATATCCATTATAGGGGGAGAAACCATACACAGTGTGGACATAAGCCAGTACAATCTATTTCTCTCTGGGATCAGGAACTTTTTCCTGACCCCCTTGTACTCTACAGTACGGGTATGTCCTCAGCACCTGATTGCAGTCCCTGGATGCCTCATTTATTATGACAATTGTTCTGTTCTCAGTCTTTATTTTAAATTCCCTAAAACTGAATGCATTTTTCCTTCATGTGGGTTGAAATGCTGTGCAGTAATCCAACAAAAACATAACTAAAAAGAATCACTGCATTAGATTACCTGAAACACAGTTGCAAGCAACAGAGCAACCATTTTAAAAATCTAGTTCCAAAAATCAAAACCAAAAAGAAGCTCAAGAGAATCTGGAGAGAAACTTGACATGAAAAAGAACATATATGTTCTCCATTTTGTCCTTATCTAGAGCAAAAAGGACAATTTTTTTTAAGATTATAATGTTTTGTGAATATATTTAAATCATAGAAATTCTGATATCTCGTTTTTTAAGTCATTATTTTTATTAATTGCTCCTCTAAAAATTTATAGATATTTCAATACTAGTGCTTATGCAGTTAAGAATTCCACAACTCAATTCACAAATAACTGCTATGAATTCTGTGGCTCTCTTTTGTTCCCTTTTCTATTACTTCAGTTTGTACAAATAAAGGTAGTCGAAATCACTTTTGATTTTATTGACCCTAAGATTTTCTGTTAAGGATGTCCTACCTGCCCATTGATTCGATGTCATAAGAAAGTCTATAAAAATGGGTTTGTCCATAAGTACTCTATTAATAATAAATCATGACCACTCTGCCCTCATCCTACCACAAAAATTACCTCTATTTCATGTAAATATATTATCCCTTCATTTTTACAGTTAAACATTATGTGCATGTGAAATACACATGTGAAAGAAAATCTTTTTTTCCTCATTAACATATATCAGAAAAATTAATCTAATTATATTAATTATATTTTGCAGCTTACTTCTGACTCTTGGCACTGGAAGATGCAATTTTTCTCCCATGACTGTGCACTTTATAGACTTTCTAACTTTTTAGCCAGCAGGAAGTTTGCGCTGCTTACTCCCGAGACTCTGCAAGTACTATTGTGCTTCCTTAAATGCAGTTCTGCTCTGGTTTTCCCCTACCAAATTACATAAGGTTTTCACATCACTGTGTTTAATAACTACAGGGCAAGCACTAATGCAAAAAGAAAAAAATTGCTGGCACTTTTACTTTTGTATCATCAAATCAACAGTGAAAAGCTAAAAAGTTAGATAGGTTACCATTTTCCATAGATGCTCATGTTCAAGTCTGTCAAAAGTTTCTTCTGACTGTTGGGTAAATATTCATCTTTGCTTTGTAATGTGCTCCTTTCATCGTTATCTTTGCAGATCTTTTTTCAGAGAAATGAGGAAACACTACAAAAAGAGTAGTCTGAAGCAGCTGTTTTGCTCAGGCACTGAAACCTGTAATTTTGTCCTTAGACAGAATTGCAGATACAAATAATAACATAGGTTCAGAAAAAAGAAAAATAATTTACTGCTTTTATCTACACAGCTTAACTTACTGATTATCAAGGTGTGATGTGACCCAAAAAGAAAACAGGGAAAAGAACAGACAATATCATAAGAAAAATAGTTCTTTTTATAAACAAGTAAAACAGAAAAAAACACCCCACTACTATCTAAACTCCTTTATACAAGTACTAATTCATACACTGACCAGTACATTACCATTGGAAGTTACTATAAAATTCCATATAATTATACAGGCCAATTATATTAGATTAAAATATTTTTTTAAATTAGGATATGCAGTCGGTACCAGGAATCAGATTTCAGACTTAAGTCCTAACAACTTAAAGCTAAGGTCTACAGCTTTTCTATTTCAAAAAGTAGCCCATAACCATATCTTTTGTCCCAGTAGAAGATCTGTATTTTCACATATGAAATCAAAGAATTTCAGGGTGCTACAAATGTGTCAATAACACAAAAATGTATTCCACAGAGAAACTCCCTCTCTGCTGCACAATCTGTTTATCTATTAGTACTACACCCTGTTTGGTGTCTTCACCTCGTGTTCTGGTGTCTCCTGACCACAGGGTTACAACATGTTCATCTCCACATGCTGGTTCAGCATCTATGACAGCAGAGAATAGCAGACAGGAGAGCAGAGGAGTGGAAGCAGTACTGTCATATTCTGAATCTTACAGCCTAAGTAAATGCAAGGGAAAAAACCAAACAAACAATAAAAACAACAAAACCAAAACAGTGTAGGTATATGGTGTCACAGTAACAGGAGCCAGTCCAGTGCAGACAGGATGTAGACAGAATCCCTCACATACTGGGCAAGATAAAAATCAAAAGAGGAGACAATTATTTTCCCAGAAAACTGAAATTCATTCTGCCTCCTGCACTCCTCTGGAGCTTTGTGTTATTCATACCAAGAATGATTTTCATGCCTTTGATTCACACAGATAAAACAAGCCATTTAAATAGTCTTCAGAGGTAAAGAAGGGACAAACCAGGAGCTGAAAAAAAATCACATTTAGTAGGTGAGCATGATTTACAAAATGCTGCTGTGAAGGGGCTCAGAGGGGAGCAGGGCAGAGCCTTCTGCAGGCAGTCTGGGTTTATTTTAATGCATCAACCTAATCAACATCTCCAGGGCTTGTCACTCACAAATAACAGCAAGAAGATGCCTGAGAAGCCTGCATTCTCCTGGCTCTCTCACACCTCTCATCATACACATATGGTGGATTGGGTTCAGAGCCTCAGATAACTGGACAGAGGGATATATAAATGATCAGCTCCTGATGGCTATCTGGAAAAGTCCCATCTTTAAAATGTGTTCCAGGGTCTTCTTACAAAACCACCCATAAAGGTATAACAAGGTCCCTCTGCTTGCCATATCATATTGCTTCCTCCTTTTCTCAGCTGAAAGAGCATATTTTTATCTCTGTCTCTAGCTCCAAAAACTGTTTTCTCCATGACTTCTCCAATGAGCTCACTCAGGGTACCCCAGGACGTCTGCTTTAGTAATCCATACAGCATTTCATTCTCTATAGCAGTCACTGTGGCAGTTCATTCCAAAGATTTCATAAAATAGGTGCATATAAACTGAAAAGGCTTTTTTAACAAATCAAGCTAATAAAAATAATCTGCCTGGAAGTTTGCAAACACGTATTTTTGAAACAGAGAAGCAAAGAGAAAAAGGCAAAAAGATGAGAGAAATGGTCAAGAGGAACCTGAAGAAAGACAGGACAGAGACAAATCACTGAATATGAAGAGCTGAAGATGCAGGGGAAATCTGGAGGTCATCTAGTGGATCACCTTGCTCAAAGCACAGTCGACTACCAGAGATTCCTTAGGACTGTGCCTAGTCCTCTTCAGAAAATCTCCTAGGATGGTCACTCCACAATCTCTCCAGGCACCTTCCGCCAGTGTTCAGTCACCCTCACACTGGAAATGTTTCTCCCTATGCATAAATGCAGACTTCCATATTTCAGTTTACACCCATCATCTCTTGCACTTTCACATGGAACGCTGCACAGAGTCACTCTCTTCTTCAGCCTGAACAAAGAGGAGCATGGCCATCCTAGATGCAAACATTTGACCCTAAAGATTTTTTATTCCCTTTTGTGAGGCTGACTCTCTTCCAAATGTTCAATAATACTATGATTATGCTGGTGAGAGCTGGCAGATAAAGATCCAAACACAAGCAATTCCTGAGAAAGTAAGGACTGTTAAAATATAATATTGTTAGGATAATAGTCTGATTCAATTGTGTATGTCTCATAAGATATTACGGTACTTCTTGAAAATTAACACTTCATGAACTCTATTTATCAAGAAAAACTGCAAGTATGTTTCTCCCTAAATAAACACAGATACACTTTCAGTTGTCCAAGTTCCTGTAGGGGAAGTACAAGAAATTTTCTCCTGTATGAAAAGAAGCACTTGGAGTTTCCAAGGACAGCAGTCTCAGGGTATGTCACCACAGGCCAGGACAAGAAGACAGCAGGACAAGACCCCTGATATTGTATCAAGTCACCCACGAGTTACTGGAAAGTATATTTCCTCAGAAAGTGCTGGAGTAGAACACACCTTAAACATCAGCCCTCTCTTTCATCTGACACTTTGATACTCTTCATGCCAGGAACTGCTGTGGAACATCTCTGTTTCTTTTTGCAAGTTCAACTGGAGTGTCTGCTTTTGATGTAGGCAGCATTGCTACAGATGAGGGCTAAAGGTCACAGAGCTATTTACACTGTTACAAAGTTAGAGAGATCAGTAGCTACAGTACACTAAGGAAATTCCCAAGTAAACAAAGCTGCGATGAGCATACAGGTGATTTCTGTAGCTGAGTTCATCTAAGAGAGGCAAGTGAATGTGGAAAGTATTCATTGCATGCTACGAAGTAAGAGAATGCACTAATTCCCCAAAAAGACAGGGATTTTTCATCAGAGAGGCATAAAGAAAAATCTCGTTTGAAACACTGGATCTCTATCTCTACTCTTTATTTAGAGGATGAAAGACCTTCAAACTCATTTTTCTCCTGTCAGGAGACATACTGGACTGTGGAGTTCTCCAGAATGGAAAAAAAACACAGCCTCTCCTACAATGCATTTTTATCTCCTTCCAACTACAGAGCTGAATGATAGCCCATGGAAGTAAAATCCTAAAGGAGGGAGAAGCTCTGATATTATATAAAATAGATGAACAGAGTTCTCTGAAAACCTTTAAAATGCTGTTCTTTGACTTCTTACAATGTCATCTTTCAAGTGTTCCAAAGAGCTATGCATTTTCTATTGACTCCACCAGAAACAGTATTTTGTTTTGTTTGGTTTGTTCTTGTCATGTCAACATGACACCCTGGCACCTGATGCTGACCTTAATGGATTCTTGACAAAGGACCCAGCACTGCAACTTAAAACACTGTCAATTGCTGCTTAAATGAAAATAAAAACAATAGATTTACAAAAACATGTGTATTTTCACTTACACAATATTTAACGGTGTTTCCTTTACCAATTCTTCATGTTTTGCTGAGCAAAATAAAGACTAGCTCTAAAGCTACCGATTTTGAAAAAACACTTGGAGTCCTCCACAGTTAAACACAAGGTTGTGCCTCTTCAGAACTAAAAGCATTGAAGATGTTTACTTAGAAACTAGGGAGCAGCTACTACTTTAGAAAAGCATTTCTCCTTATTCAGTAGTCAACACAATTTTTACATTACCTAACACGGAAATTGCTTAATCCCAAATTGTCAAATGCATTGGCTGGAGGCTCAAGCAGCTCTGACGAATACTGGAAGGTAGTAATAATATGATTCTATCCAGCCAAGTTTGGTTTCACATGAAAGGCTTTTCTTGAATCATGCACACACTTTTTTCTACTGCACAGCACTGAAGTAGAATGAGACCTGAACAACGCCAGATTATATCCCACGTATTTTTTTCAGCTGGGAGTCTTTCAACTTTCCCTGAAAAGACAGGACAAGGGACTAGGTGGCCAATAGGACTGACTGAGGATGGCAATTCCTCTGTCTTTATACTCTTCAAAGTATTACAGAAACTATTCAGAATTTACAGTCCTATTTTATGACAAGATTTAAACTCGGTAAAGAGAAGTACCTGGAATGTTTATTTCAGCATTGAAACAATTTACAGTTTAGGCTTCTTAAACAGTCTAGATGTAAATCACCAACCAGGAAGCAAATGATGATCAAAAACATTATCGCTTTTTTCCAAGTAGGCAATTTTGTATCCTTATAATTTAGAATTATATTTGGATCTGCATATCTTTTGCTGACTAATAATACTGGAAAAAAGGCACATTGTAAAAATTAAGGGTTTCTCTCCATTTCAAAGTTTTTAGAAGATCCTTATCTAACATTTTATGACAGTGCATTGTGAACTGTTGCAGCAATTTTATTCACAGGCAAACTCCAAGTTTCTTGCACACACTGCCTATCCAGTCCTAGAATACTAAATTCTCAGTTTACAAGTAGAGAATAGAGAAAAAAAGTTTCTTTATGCTTCCATAGTGCCACAGAAGCATGTTTCAGACAGGTTAGGGAAAGCCGCTTCTCCTGTGTCCTCTGTAAAGAGCAGTAACATTTTATTATTCTACTGAATCCCAATATTTTCTGTCAAACTCCTAAAAACATAGAATTTATATTTGTGGGAATTTATATTCTTTTTAAAAGACCTGTAAAAAGTACTGGTTTTAAGTTCCTCATTGTGACACAATGGTAACTGTGCTACACAGAACCACTGAATTACAAGAAAATGAACCAGACTCCAATCCGAAATCCACTGAAGTCAAAAGGAGACGTAGAGCCCACAAACTGTCCTCTTTCTAGATGACAGGATTTCAGCATGAAATTATTTCTCTAAGTTTTATAATCAATAACTGTAATGGCAAAAGGTAAAGAATTTTTAAGGCTATTCACCATGCTAAATATGTGCTACCCTTTCTATTTAGCACTCCTTCAATTTTACCCATTAACTTATAGAGACCTTTCCAAAAAAGAAAGGTCTTGTTGTCTACTATCTGTTTTCTGCTACAGGATTTTATGACATTGACAATGATAGCTATGAATTTATAATGAGAGATCCCAACTAAAACACAATAGATATAAAAAAAACCCAGAATTTTCATAAAATAAAATGCAATCAAATATTATCAATTATCTTACACTGCCAGGACAACTTCCATCGTTACATAAATTAAAGCAGTATAAAGTGATACTGGAGAGTGGGGGAGAGGAGGGATTTTCAGATAAACATGAAGTAATATCAATCAGAGCTTTACATTATGGTAGATAGCCAGCATTGTATTTCGGTCACCTAAGCCTTCTTTGCCATTTTCTTCTCTTGTTCTCCCCCTTTCATTTTACATTTTAATTTAAATATATTTCTTATTAACCTGCATAAGTTTTTATTTATAATGTGTTTATCACAACTGGCTCACATACTGCCTTCATATATTAGTTGACAGAGACCACAAGAGATCCATAAACTGATTATTCGGTAACTTCATTGTTGATAAATATTAAAGGCTTCTAAATATCTGCTAATGACAAATTCATTGCTTGTTCATCTCACGCTATTTTATGATTAAATTTAATGGAAGTTAACAATGGTAGTTTGTTGACGAAAATGAACCCTTTGAGTTCAGCTATATCACTTCAAACATTAAAAACTATTTAGATGCTTCATGTACTGTTGAAAATTAAGGATTCCAGTGACGTCAATGGACTTACAATAGTATGGTAACTAGTATAAGTGAGAACAGAAATAAAATCTTGAGTTTTGCAGTGTTATACCAACTTACAAATATTTTTTACAATTACACTGCAGCGCTACTATGCATGTACAAAGAAATACTACTACTACTTTGAAAAACTATAAAGAAGTGGACTGACAGTCTAATTAACAAGACAAAAGAATTATTTTATTTACCTGACTTTGCAATTCACTTTGTTGCTTCAGGCGAAGATTTTCTGGTGTATCAGCCACAGTAGTGAAGGATTGCTTTGGGTAATGTCTAGAAGAAGAAGAAGCACAAAGCCAAACAATAAAAATTTGCACATGCTAGAAAGTCAAATGCATCCTAGCACTCTTTCCTACAGTGTACAGAATTCTTTCATCGTTTGCTATGAATTAGAAGTATTTAAAAATTTTGTGTCAGACATGCCTTACAGAAACAACATGAAGGATTTCCTGTAATGAGTCTAAATCCCACCCATACATCCTGCCCACTGACTTCAAAGACTAATCAGCTAAAATGTGCTTTCAATAGAGTGATCAAAACTATGTTTAACTGCATTGTCTTGGTATAGTCATGTGCTGGACCAGACTAAACTAAAAGCCCTTAAAATGTTTTACAGAAACTGATACTACGTAAGAGAGTACAGCTGGAGTACCACGGGCTCTTTAATCCTTTAGTGCAGGAACCAGAAGGATCAAGGCAGGTACTTTCTGGGTAGAGGAAAGTCAAATGCTTTACCAGTAAATACGTCAATACAGTACTGTAATACTCAGCACCAAAGGCTGTGGTGTCTCAGAACTACAATCTATCAGGCATCTCTCCTTCCGTTTGAAATTTTACACCTTTACAGTACGTTCCTACTCTTTGCTTTGGCATTTTATGGTAACATGCTCTAGGTGAGCCTGCTTGAGCAGGGAGGTTGAACTAGATGGCCTTTGGTGATCTCTTCCAATCTTAATCATTTTGTGATTCTGTGAACTGTAGCAGTCAAACCCTACTCATTTACAGAACTCCTATTTATTAATTTTCATGGACTTATCCTGCAATTTTGACGGCAAACAAGAAGTTCCATTACAGGAAAGACCACAAAAAGAAGCAAATAACAAAATGAAACAGCACATCCCAAAACAGATATATTATTATGAGCAAGAAACACTATGAGGAAACTGATTCTTACTAATTACTTTCCATCATCTTCAGTCTGAAACCAAAATGTTCACCTTACTACCATGTGAGGCACTCACGCCTTCAGTTACCATTCACAGCTTCACATGTCTGCCAGCTCCCCCATTTGTGCCTCCAACACTTCAGAGTACAAGACAACAGGCACAGCGTTACAGACAATAACATTCGCAGAGTAAGTTCCACAGAGAGTAAGCAGCAAGTGTCTGAATACAGAGGATATGCAGAATTAAACATTTCCATGTACAAACTCCAGGCTATCTCTAATGTGTTCTTTCAGCAGCTAGTTTTATATTGTTGCTATGGTTTCATCATAAAATTTCTGTTCTCTGTAAACATGATACATATTTTCTTTCAAAAGTGTAGTTTGTTAGAAAGTTTTCTGTGTGCAAGTTCTATTTCCATGAAGTGCATGGTTTCAGTAAAAAAAATATTTATTTTAATCTGAAAAAATAAAACAAGCATAAAAACTAAGAAGGATTTCAGGTTTTAGCCAAATGCTGGATGTTTCCCCCTCAGAAATGCAAAATCATTAATTGATAAGAAATGCTGCCTGAACCTCATACAGTCGACTGCTCCAGGCCTGATCCTCCCCATCAGATGACATCTTGCATTGCTGGACTTCTACATCACAGCACAATAGAGTGAACTCCTGCACCAAGAGGCCGTGGAACATCCCCTCATTCATGGTGTCGTTACACAGGGAAAACAGAGGAGAAATACAGGACCACCTAGGGATTTCAAACCTCCAAGGGCTAATAACGGCACAGAAAGAGCAAAAAATTAAAAACCTTCATGAAAGAAAGCTTTTCCTCGCAGAAATGTAAGAACTATCCCAGGTTGCATACTAGCAGATGGACAAACGATGCTACTCTAAATTTATGGTGAGACACACTCCCACTCATTATGTCAGCCACTCGTCTCAGAGAGCCTATGTCACTAAAAACTAGAAAACAAAATTTCTAGGCGTGACACCCTTCAGCCTATTCTTTTGGAGTTACAGCCAAGTCCTCCCAAAGTCCCATCCAAGATGGAGCTTTGGCCAGAGCACTGAGTTCTGCGTATGCTGCTGCCTCTTCTCTCCTTTCCAAAGCAGGGGCTCGCCTACCACCACCCCCTCACAGCCAGATGACGCCAGCAAGAAGAATGGCTTAGCCACAGCTCCAGCAACACACAGGGAGGCAGAACTAGGATTTGCCTAGAGAGCACCAGCTCTTGCCATGAGGCAGATGGTGTCAGCATTGTGTAATATCCTGGGACAAGGAAGATACTTCCAGAAGGGCTTCTCTTTTTTTTCTTTATTTCATTTTTTCTATCTCACACTTCATTCTTCTTTAGAGAGGCAAAAAACAAATGCCAGACTGGCCACAAGGAGGGTCATAAGCCCTTTTTGGAAAGCAGCAATGAGCAGATGGGGAAGGCAACAAGCCACCTCACAGCCAGGGCTTGCTGATGTCCAAGGAAGATTGTAGCAATGGTGCACAATTCACACCTTAAAGCATAACAGCCTTCCACATAGCAGCCATGAGATATCCATGGATAGCTCCTGTAGGTGACAAAATTCCTGTCCCTAAAAAAATATAATCTGCCACACATGCAATTAAAATATTACATTATGCACATGTTGAATGCTGAAAGGATAAACTTTCATCGCACTGCTTTACACCACGGTTACATATCATGACCCTGGTAGTATAATCACAGTAATCACATGTATTAGCTCTTTCTAACATGGAGAACAGAGAGTGCAAGCCAGCTCAGACGGGGTTTTTGGCCTGGTCCCCTTGGGAATTGTGTGGACAACACTGAGGCAAGCGTTTCAGTCACAGCGCCCAGGGATCCTGTTAGCAACAGCAGCAGATAACTGCAAACCCAGGTTCTCAAATTAAACCTCTCTTCTGAAGCATAAAAACATACACCTTGTCCCTATCATTCACCAGCTCTTACTTCTGATCATTTGGAAAGAAACATTTTCTTCCACAATTAGTATTCAGAAGTTCAGAGGTATTTCGACACTCCTAGCAAAAAACTTGAGAAACAATGTATTTAAGATCATTATTTATTTCAGAAGCACTAGCTCCATACTTCTAGTAAAAAAGGTATACTTACTCTTGAAGAAGCAGTGCTTTAATATGCTTGAAATACTATGTAAACTGATTTTATCAATGAAAAGTATTTACACTTGACCATTGAAGGAACCAATACACATGACAAGTGAACAAAACTGCTGAAATTTAAATTGGTCTTTAAACTGATCAGCTAAACCATTTATCAAAATGTATTACAGTGATTAAAATAAGAATCATTTAGTAAAATTAAATTTGCAGTGCATTCTAGCATGGACTGTCATTTTAACTGCAGCTGATTTATGAAACCACTCACACGGTATTTCAAACCAGAAAGACATGGGTTTAGATACATCCCTTCTAATTTATGGAAATTCTTGTCTCGAATGCATTAAAAAGACTAGTGTTAAATATAAATCCTATATTCAGCTTTCCACATCTGTTTTAAGCTTACTGATAGCATGTCTTCAGGATAATTACCAGTATTTAAGATATTAAATTATGTGAAAACTATTGAAAGTACATTGTACCATTGGATACTTTTGTCTGAAATAGAAGGCTGAAACACAAGTGTCAAAATTCACTAATCTGCTTTTTTAACTATCAGTTTAGGGCTATACCACATTTCATCAAAATGTTCCGAATAAGGATAAGTAACTGGATGGCAACAGCCTTTAATTCAAAAGGCTGACAGTGGACCCTGGTAATCCGTTGCTCAGTTTCCCTTTTGTCCAAGATGATGTCTGAGAAAGAGCTGGGAATTGGTTAAAGAGGTTGATCTCATGTCAGCTATTTAATAGCAATGTCCAAAGGATTTTTTTGTTTGTTTTAAGTCTTTGTTAGTTGTCTAAGTCTGCTTAGCAATATGTCTTACCACACTAATGCTATTAGGATTAATCCTGTATAAAGATCTATACAAGAAGTTCCAGAACAAATCAGGATACACAGTATGGTGTCTCTGCTGCAGGTTACTGTATTGCCTGCCTCGGCTGCACAGCTTGATTAATAAATCAAGCCACAACTCAATCTCTTGCTGCTTATGAGGAAACTCCTTCACTTTTGATATTTGGAAACAGGATCAGTAAAGCCTTTGAGAACTCAGGAAAGCACCTGAAAGTTACCTAGCTTTTCCAATGACTAAACATAGAAATTTTCCTAAATACTTTTTTAGCTGTAAAGTTTTCATCAGCTTTTCCATGCTCTCAATCCAACAAAAGGAAAGAGAAATGTTCTGAGAGAGAATGGGATGAAGATTCAGCTTTGTCTCTTTTGTAAAAGGGCAGATTCAAAGATTGAGATAAATTCAAGCATCTATTGGAATTACCTTCCTCATACCTCACTCTGACTTAACCAACATTTACACATGATGAGGAGATTTGTATGTTTTATAACTACAAATTAACTGTTACTGTTCAGCTACAGAATTATAACCCTTGTCAAAGTTACTAGATTTCTATGGAGTTATGTCTTCCCTAAAATACCTATTCCATATTTGCCTGCAACATTAAATCTGTGATATTTTTTAACCAGAGAACCGGTACAAAATATACCAATCCAAATTATTTTCCCAAGCAGAGGGTCAGATCCATCACATCTTTTCATAATACCAGTTGCCATCACTAGCTGTCACATTAGGCTATCTGTCCTCTCCTAAGTATTGTCCAAAATAACTGTTCTTCTAATTTACATAAACTCTAAAAGATAAGGAGATTTAAAAGAAAAAGAAGGGAAAAAAAAAGGAAAGAAAAAAAAAACACTTTCATTTGCAGTAATGCAGATTTGAACAAAATAAACCTGTAAGACAACATAATAAAATTAAACCAATCTTACAAGAATTACAGAAAACTATAAAAATTAGTTATGCTTTTAAAACTTGCACTTCAGTACAGTGTATGCAAAAACTGCAAATTGAAATTAAATGGTGAATAACGATCCAGCAGTCTGGATGTAACCCAAGGTCACAAATGATGGACAGGTAGGGAAGCTCTATCTCAGACCTGCAAGGGCCCAGTCTGGTAAATGTGATCTGAGCCCACATCAACAAACAGCACAAAAACAGAGAGGAGAAACACAGAGCTCCAATTAACTCTCATATAGAAGACACATGACAAAACAATTTTTCCAGGATAAAGATGACAAGGTATTAAGTTTTGCTTGACTAGAGAGTGTTTAAACTGGCAGTTTGAAGTGACACAGGACTGCTTTCGTCTCCTACCTTGAAACCATGTCATTCACAGAAAGACATGTAAGACACACAACAGCAGAGAAAGAACCAGCAGGAGGGAAATCTTGCCCACAGCTGACTACTTAATTTGAAATTTGTGCTCAGTTGCACTTGCTGCTCTGAAGCTCCAGGAGGGATTTCTCTGGGTTTTATCTTTTGTTTTGAGCTTTCTGTGCAAGATCACTTATTTGCATGCAATTACAAAGGCTTTTGTAGTAGGAATAATGTAACTAGTGGATAATATAGCTTTGGTATGGTAGCACTTGGGCAATGAAGTGAACAAGAAAGATATCACAATTCTCCAGAAACGACTCTGAAGACGGCATTCTCTTTGGCTACCTGAATCTACCCCTCTGTATGAAGAACTCTGGCTGCAATTAGTTTGCTTTGGAAAACATTTTTCAATCTTTGCCTTCTGTTTTGCAAGGAACTTACTTTTTCAAATATTTAATTTCTGTATCTGTACTTCTTACTTGAAGTAAAATAGAAAGTTTCTCCCATATGCTAGCTAAATGCAAGTTCCTTTTTATGAGAAAAATCCCCTAGAGAGATGAGCTTGTATTGATTTGCAGAAGATTTAGCAAGCAATATGATCCATAAAAAAGTACGGATATTCCACTGGCTTGTTGGGGTAAGCCATAATACCCTTGCCCCTGAAGTGAGTGAAAGTCCACATATCCCATAAAATCAGGCACATGCTGCACATCGTGCATTGTGCTACAAGACTGGCACTTGATACACAACACAGAGACCCATATCTGGGGCTCCCTTCAAAATCTAAAGTTAGGGACCACATTAAATATTCTGACTGTATCTGGCCCCAAGACACAGGTTAGTTAGTGCCTTACTGTTCTTTGTTAGAGGCTGAAAAAATTTATTATTTACTGAAAAAAAAAAAAGGCAGAAAATATTTATGTTTTAAATAAAATACTTTAAAAATTGAGTAGCCAACTCTAGTTCCAAATTTCATGACTCTCACCATTTGAAATTCCACTCATGACTGTAATAAACTAGCGGAGCAGTTAGCTCTGCAAATGTATGTCATACATTGAGGAACCCCAAAATCACAGAGAAGTGGATTGCACAGTAATCTTTTAATCACTGGCAGATGGGACAGCTATGGAAAATAGGCCTAGATAGAAGATCTGGAACCTACAGCAGTTTGTTTTAGAATTTAAAAGGCCAGTTAATTTCAGAAAATAGTAAAACCTTGTAAATTTCCAACTTTTTCACAGCATGTATCCAAAAGCATTAACATTACTCATGTGACCAGTATTGGCTAAGTTTTAGATAAAAAGCACAGAGATCACAACATTAAATTACTCTGTACTTACAATACCAAGATAACCAAGAAACCTATTCCAAATACATTTTCAGATACACGGGTTGTCTGAATTTGCAATGCTCCCATACCGACGTTTCGATTTCAAGTAGCTCTCCTGAAAACTGCTTTGAGCAGGCTTGGTGAAGACAGAAAGCCAAGAGCCACTAGGCCAACACCAGCAGTGTCACACAGGCAGCTGGCCCACGTTCTAACCACCAAGGAGTGCTGTCTTCCTGCTTCCTCCCAACAACTGTCTCAGAATTAAAAAATCCCCCAGCTCTCAGGTGATATTAGCTTTTTCCCCATTTCTTACATCTTTCCTTTATCTCTCCTTTGAAAATTGATATTTATTATACATAGAAAGACACATTGTTAAGGAGACAGGCGAGTCTTGCTTCTTGAGAAATTCAGGTCAAAACATTTTAATTTTAAAGATTTGAAAAAATGCAGCAGGCGGAGGAGACAGTTCATATCTTATCATAGAATACTAAGAATTGTTATAATAC
The DNA here is from genome assembly GCA_013398955.1 of Callaeas wilsoni. Taxonomy (NCBI): domain Eukaryota; kingdom Metazoa; phylum Chordata; class Aves; order Passeriformes; family Callaeidae; genus Callaeas; species Callaeas wilsoni. The sequence goes on from VWPU01006280.1 coordinate 351,816, forward strand.
AGATCTCAGCCAAGTAGCGCCCATATTCAGCAAAAAGATCAAAAAGAGCAAAATCCAAGCATCACAGATGTCAAAAGTAGAACTGCTAGAATTTTCAGTGGAGCCAGGCACTCATCCTTTCTATAATTTACCTATTGCTCAGCTATGAGATTCCAATGCTTGGGGAAAGAAAATCAGTCAGTAGCAGACCAAGAACTACAAGGTAGCCTGGAGCTGTGCAGAAATCTATTGGCAGCACACTAGCAGGTATTGACAACAGATCAAAAAGTGAGAACCACTCCTGGAGAAGGATATGCAAAAGATGCACAGAAAGTTCAGGGAAACTTGAAAGGAGGAGGCAACTGTGGCAAAACAAAACCATAAACAAAAATCTGACTGCAACAGCAAAATCTGCCGAAGACGCACATACACCTTAACATTTGTCACTGCTAGACTGCTCCCAGGATATCACCCAGTGAGCTCACCCAGAGCTCACCCAGGCTCATACATCACCTAGACACAGAAAACTCCACAGAAGTTTAAGAAAACTTTGTAAACACCAGTGGCACAACAAAAGGCTGATGATTCAATATTTCCAAAGTATTTTCTTCCAGATACTGTGATTATTATTTCTTTCAAAATATCCAGGAGACAAAAGAACATGAATATGAGCAGGAAAAACACAGACTGAAACTGAGCTTCTCATCAACTTCATTTGTCAATTTACAGCAGCTGATCTAGCTGAGTAAAGAAACACACTGTATGACCCATAGTTTACCCCATCAACATCTTGCTGTCCTCTTTCAAGGATGTCAGAAAGAGGTATAATTCCTGCATACAGCAATAGCAAATTTTCTTACAAAATTCCTAAATTTTCTTATTATTTATTCTACATTCAATATATCAGTATCTCAAGCAGCACGACACTGAATTATACAAGTGTAATTGCTACTAGGCAATTGGTAGCACTCCGTACGGGGATTTAAATACAATATCTAAATGGACGTCTAAATATATGGCTTTCAGATACAAGGACCAGCCACAAGCAAAATAGAAGTAAAACTTCAATCTATCCTAATAATGCTTTCTTCTCTGCCAGCTTTTCAGGTACAAGAAATACAACACAAGTAGAAGTCTCATTCTAAAATTTTTAATGCCAAAAATCTGTGACAATAACATCAGAAATCAAGAACAAGTGATTATCTGTTGCTCATTGCTTGTATTAAGCCTTCCTCTTCCAAGGAAGTATTGGCTGAAAGAATATTTGCTACAAAAAACTGAAATTCTTATTCATGCATTCATTCATTCAAAACCTGTTAGGCCATATAGCACTAGATCACAGCTGTAATGAAACTGCAGTCCAGCTATTGTGCTCTCCTAAAACTGAAGGTATAAGCCAAAATCCGGGAAACTAAATATGGACTAGTTCCTAGCTTCCGTGTTTTCTACTTCCTAACTCTTCTGTGTAAGTTTATTAGCTTTTAATTTTTATGCTTTTCTTCATTTCTTTAGCAAAGCTATAAAGCCAAACTTCACTGGACAATTCATTGGTGCTTCTGAATTCCAAAGTTATCATTCAAGACGTGGCAAATAGGACCAAGGGGACAGTAAAAAGCCATCTGTGAGATCAAAGACAAATAAGTGTTAGAAAGACATCACAGGTTTTCTTGACCTTGAAAACCTATTTAGATGGCTATCAAGAGAGAGGGAGATCTAATATCCCTAAAAGCCAAAAGGCATCTGCCAAGTCATCAGTCTGCCAAAAGCTGGAGTCATGACTGACTGAACTCCTCCAGAGCTACAGGTGTCATCCTGGAGAACTCAGCCAACTCCACCCTAGGGCCTTCAGAGGGACCATTTCTGCAATCAACTATGGAAGCAGACCTAAGATATTGCAACTAAGGTAATCTGGATGCTATTAAGAATTGGGAGAGGAGACCAGAAGGAAGGTGGAAAAAAATAATCTCCAATGCCTTAATATTGCTACCTCTTTAACTGTAAAGTGTGTTAAGCATTCATCCTCTAAAATGGTGCCATCATTGGCAACTCCAAGCTAGAGTCAAAAAAACAGAGTTTTTTTAAACAGAGTTGTGTTAACACGTGTGCTAGAGGAGAAAAAAAGGAAAAGCTGCTTTTTTGTCAAGTGAAAATTTTACTAGTTGCTTATTCATATACTGTAAATTCTAAGCAGCTATGTTAACTGTACAGCTTTATAAAATTCTCTCCTTTAATATCTCCATTTGTATAGAATTATTATTAATAAATTTATTTCGTTTATAGAAGATAGTTTATGCTAGTATAGCGTGAAACAACTTGATATGACAGCACATTTGTCTATATAAAATTATTAAATTATACATTCAGCTTTTGCTCACAAATGAAGAATACTCTCAGTAGTGCCTGCTTTGGCTTGTTCTGCTGAAAGGGTACAACGGTACAAAACCAAACACTGTAATTTTAACGTAAATCCTTGTCAAAAGTCAATGTATTACCAATTTAATACAGTTCTATATAAAACATCACAGGCTGCTCACAATGTGACGTAGGATGTCATATTTCACAGATCTGGTCTATAAGCTCCAAATTCTAAAGCCTGTGTAATTCAATCAAATCACAGATTCCTTTTTATGTATTTATCACGAAAAAGCAACAACCACGTCGCATTTTCACTAATACCCTGCAAACACCTACAGAACCTCTGCATACATTAGGCTCTAAGCTCCTCATGGACCGTTAATTATTTTGACTAGAACCAGGTGCAGTTGCCATTGCTAATTAAATGCTCCATCAGTATTGCTACAAAGACTGTCCTCTCTCCTCTTTGCTTCTTCTCTTTTCTCCCTGCTTGAAACAATACCACCATGTATCTTTCTGTTAAAGTACAGAGGTTTCTGTCACGGCTCTTAGTATTTTCAATTAAAGACTTAGGCAAATGAATGAGCTTTATGTAATTCATAGAGCATGGGCTTTCTCATCACTTTCTTGGATACGGACCCTAAATTCCACCCAAACACTATTCCAGAGACTAAAGCAACTGCACTGGATGTCATCCAAATGGTTTCCACCAGTTTCCACAAAGAAAGTTATTCAAACCATAGAATCATAAAATCATGGAAAGGCTTGGGCTAGAAGGAACCATAAAGATCATCTAGTCCAACCCCACTAACAGTCAGGGATGCCACTCACTAGATCAGGTTGCTCAAGGCCACAGCATGGCCTTGAACACTTCCAGGGACAGGACATCCACAACTCTGCAAACAAGCAGAAGTTGATAACATCTCCTGAGCTTTTCATGCTTTTAGGCTGAAGATTTGCCTCTCAATAATTTCAGGTCAAAAGGCAAAGAAATGTTTTCCATCTCCCCACTTGGACCAAAGAGAGCAGCTCATGAATGGCTGTTGATATCCTAAAAAATTAATCCTTTAGGATGTAAAACAGGCACAAACAAAATCACATATAAGAGGAATGCAAGCAATTCCTAAGGCAATTTACAGAAATGGCCTGCCCAAAACATAAACCAAGTGCTTTAACTACAGCAAAATGCAGAGAAAAAGCTATTTCCGTGAGGTATGTAAAAACTCAGCATGTCAGAGCAGATACATTATCACACTGCCAGATCAAATGCAAAAAGGTGAATTATGGGATAGATGAAGAAAAAAGAAAGTCACTGAACTAATAGTGAAAAGACATGTGATATGTGTAAGATGAAAGGACAAGCTCATGCTTCAGATCACACAGCTTAGTCATTAAATAGCATTTACACCACAGGAACACAGAAGACCTGGGAAGGTATCCATAACCATGAAAAAAAAAGAAAGTGAAATATCTCCTACCTCTCCTTCTCATTCCTAAATGCTGCAGGCCACAGATCTGTCAGATGTCACTGTCTTAGCCCCTTCTACAGCTATTACTATGTTTCTGCAAACCCATCAGCTAGATCCTCCATGGTCACAGCCCTCAGAGGGCAACTGAATCCATTAAGTATAAAACTGAATATGTGCCTTTAAGTAACAGATAAAGAGAGATGACAGGAAATGCAAAGCAAACTATTTGTAGCTGCTATGTTGAAGTTCACAATTGCAGGAAATATGTTCACAACTGAAGCTTGCGCGTGAACACCTAAAACTGGTCTTATGGTTCAAAAACTATTATTTATGCTGTCAGTGCATGATCAGTACCACGTCTTTGTTAACATAACAGACAGTAAAACCATGAAACTATCATTTTAACAAGTCAATAAATCCAGGTTTCAAGACCACAGAGATTCCTTTAAACTGATGGAATATATTTCAGCTGGTAAATTACATTTTGACCAAAAAAATTTTTTATCAAAAGAATGCTATTTCACTACAGTGCTAGTGACTTTGTCACCAAATTTTGTTACAATTGTACACAGATTATTACTAATAAAGCCTTTCACAAATGCAAAAAGAAAATAATTCTTTTATAAAAATGAATGAAGAAGACATCAATTAGTTATTTCATTATTTATAAGCAACTTTAATTCAATTTTCACAGATTCACTAAGTTTTACATTGGGAGTTAGACTATTTTTGTTTCCTACAGTTTTACTAATAATCTATGCACGCAATGATCCAGCCAACCCTGTCTGTTCATAGAAATGAAAAGTATATTTCCACCAATTTCTTGCAACTCAGTGAGGAAGAAGCCTGGAGCCTCTGAAGCAGTTCAGTGACTAACATTCCCTGAGTACCAGCCAAGTCACATGAAATCACTGGTAAAGCACATCACTTCCTCTACAGGCCTGTTGAAATTTACAGTAAAAAGATCTTTTAGTTTAAAAAAATTGTATTTTCTGAATAGTTCAGGAAAAAAAACAGTATTTTACAGTTGAACAAGCCATAAGCCTTTTGTCAAAACTGAACTGTGCTGCAAATGTCTCTTGGATATGTAATTATATTTCCTTGCCTGTACTGAGATTACTCCTGGGAGTTTCATATGGATATTTACACTCTGGTAGAAGTATACTACCAGACAGGAGCATAGAGTTCCTTCAATAAATAGCTTTCAACACGAGAACAAATGCACAAAATAAAAACACTTTCAATATTCAAACTAGAGCATTTCCAAATGCTTAAAGCAACTCTTAAGCATCTGCTTAAAACTGAAAAAACTCTGAACAGATTTAAATCTTCAAACACATTGCTCAAGTCTGCAAAAGAGCTCAGTTGTGCCAGGCCCCTTCATCTGTCTATCTTCCTGCACCAGCACACGTGACCCTCTGACTGACAGAGCTCTCTCTGCCTTTTCATCAAAACCCAGATATCCAAGGTGTTGAGTATTGTCACTTCTACTCTACTCAGGAGTAGGAAGACCTCACTTGAGAAAGCTAAGGATCTGTGGAGCACTGCAGTGGTCAACAAAAGCAAAGAAAGACCTCTGCACACCATAGCCCAAGTTTGCTAAGCATGTTATTCAAGTGAAAAGTGAAGTGTCTGAATGGCAGTTGCCCACGCTGAAGACTCAATGAACATCCACAGTTTCACTGAAATCCAAATGGTGAAAGGCCATGGTGGAGTCCAAAACAAGTACCTGAAAAAGAAACTATTTTCACAAGACAGAAATTCTATGGAGTAAAAAGATATCGGGGGGGGTGGTTTAGAAATTCTGAGGGAATACTGAATTAACCTGGTTTTGTCAAAGTTGTTAAAAGTACACAAGTTGTACATTGCTCACTAGTGAAAGACTAAATGTTCCATTTTGATGCGAAGCTGGATCTATTACAAAGAATAGGTATAAGGATAACTCAGCAGAGCTGTTTAATTTCCGCTTTAATAAGAATTAAAATGGAACAACAGAGCATAGCTATTTTTGCTGTTCGGAATTTAAAATATATACCTTCCCCATGCAAATACATTCATGTCTTTTAAGCTCCTTTTTTTTTCCCAAGTCTTTTAATATGCCTGTTAATGTCTTCTTGTGTCTTTTAAGGTTCTTGATTTTTTAATAAATTAGCCTTATACTTGGAGCTCAGTCTTTGGGAGTTTCTGGCTCAGACACAGTGTCTAGTCTCATGGCTCCCTATCAACTATAAAAGATTGATGAGGTCCTGCCCTGAAAATCCAGTTGATCCACAAGCCTAAAAGCACAGGAGCTAGAGCTGTGGCAAAAGACACAGGTTGCCAGCAATGGTTCCAGGCACTTAGACTTTTATATCTGTGCTAGCAAATTAAAAACATCTAGCAACCCTCTCTGGTAGTGAGGCTGGCTGCCATAGAGCAGCCCACATACTACTGCTCAACTCTCCTTCTGTCCAAAACAGGGTTACCACATCCAAACTGCCTGAGTAGAGCAGAAGGTGGCTTGTGTGTGAACAGAGCCAAACCTAGGAACTGGCTGGGAGAGAGGACAAGAACAGGCTAAAATTATCGTGCCTGTCAGCATTTTAGCAATTTAACCATGAGTTTCATACATACCTCTAATTGCTAATACAGATGAAAACAGAGGAGTCTGAGCTCCTATACCGCTGGACTCTCACCCCTGTGCTCTCCAGGAAGAAACTTCAACAGCTTCTGCTCCAAAATTTTAACAATGTGAGTTTTTCTGTGTGGCTTTTCTAGACCTTCTTGCACCTTTGTTTCTAAATCACAGAACCACAGGAGAGTTGACGCTAGAAGTGACCTCTGAAAATTGCCAAAGCACAGACAACTAGAGCAGGTTGCTTGCGACCATGCCCAGTCCCCTTCTGAGTATCTCCAAGGACAGACCCACTCTGGGCAACCTGTGTCAAGTGTTCACTCTCACACTGGAAAGTCAACCTTAAGTTCATCTATGTGACCCTTAGCTTCACTTCAGTACGTCTCAGTATTCCACTCCAGATCCCCACCAGGGCTGAGCAGAGGTAAAAGATCACCTCCCTTGACCCTATTTTTGACGCCATTTTTCTAGTAGTGGATTAAATGAGAAAGAAAAAGACAAATATATTTAATATTTAAACACTCAAATGCTCTTATGGTCATTAGTTTCTCGTCACTACTATTATTTACCTCAATGGTAAATTGCCTGCTACTGAGAACTCTCATACACAAATCAGGTAGCTTTTTTCTCCCCAAAGCCAACAATTGCTAAATAAGGTAAATGAGGAAAGGACAACTGTAAACGTTCATAATCGAAGTAAAACAAGTAGTGGGATGAAAGCAAAGTCTTTCCAACAGCCAGCACTGCAGCTGGCCAGGGAAACAAGACTCACTGTCTCAGTGTATTTCACTTCTTGTCCCTTTCTTTTGTTACTGACCTCGTCTCAAATCTCTACCCCTAAAATTCTGCCTATTGGTTCTTGGCTGAAAGGGTTGGGAAGGAAGCAACAAATGAACAAGGACTCTCACATGCCAGAAAAGGGTTCTGTTTCCAACAATAATTCTTGCACAAAAGGCCTTCAGTGTACAGTTCTCTCTATGCGGTGCCATATACAACGATAGCCTTGCATATGTCCCACCAGAGGTGACTCCACCACCAGCCTGACAACAGTTGGAGCCTGAAAGAGACTCACCATGGTGACATACTGATTGCTACTAGAGAAGGCTCAACCATCTGCCTCCTGCTCCTTGCATGACAATGCAAGCTGCAGTTTAAAACACCCTTGTTATGTTAGATAGCCTTAAGCCTCTCTCTGCTCGTGCCCTGCGTGGGCAGCACAGCTTCCCTTTACACAGGAGGATGCCTGGGCTGCATGAACATGAACACAGCGAGCAGCTCGAGGGAAGCAGTTATCCCCTCTCTGTCTAGCACTCGTTAAACCACATCTACAATCCTGCATCCAGCACTGGTCTTGCAATACCAGAAAGATCAATAAACCTGCGTGAGGTCAGTAAGGGCTACCAACACAGTCAGCTGGCTGAAGACTTGCCCTGTGAGAACAGGCTAAGGAAGCATGGCTTGTTCAGCCTGGGAAAGAGGCTTTGAAGCAACCCAACAGCAACCTTCCAACACTTGCAAGGAGTTGGAAAAGACAGAAAGAAAGACAGAAAGGGAGAGAAAGAAAACAAGACAGAAAAAGGAGAGGAGAGGTGAGAAGGAAGGGGGGAGAGCAAGAGAGAGGGAAAGAAAGGAAAGGAAGGGAGAGAGAGAGAGAGGGAGAGAGAGAGGGAGAGAGAGAGGGAGAGAGAGAGGGAGAGAGAGAGGGAGAGAGAGAGGGAGAGAGAGAGGGAGAGAGAGAAAGATTCGGAAAGGAGTATCAAGTGTAGGAAGCCAGGCTTGTCACAGTGGCGCCTTGTGGGAACACAATAGACAATGAGCATAAATTGATAAAAGAGGGGTTCAGGCTGCATATAAGAAGAAACTCTTCCACCATAAGGACAGTCAACTAGTGGGAAAGATTACCTAAAGAAGTTATACAGGCTCAATTGCTGGATGTTTGCAAGATTTCAATGGTCACAGCTGACTCTCTTTTGAGCAGGACCTCCTGAGGTTCCTTCACTGTGAATTTACCTATGATCCTAAGATAGCAGCCACTCACATTTCTAAGGCTCTGTAGAGATATCTTTGAACTGGGGGGCTCTTACATTGAGGATAGTGAGGTTCATGCGCAGCAGAACTTTAGATCCTTGGTAAAATCTGAGTCTTAACTCCCTCTTAAAGTATATGAAGACAGTGCACCTGCTTGCACTGTAGGTCAGCACACTAGAAAAGGGAATAGGTATCAGAATAGGAAATTACTGTGCCAGTGCAGCAGCCCTCAGCTGGGTTTTCCCTGAGTTTCATTAAAGTCAAAGACAGACATGCAACAACCAGGCGGAACTGGGTGCAGAAGGAGATGCCAACACCTCAGCTGTCATGACATGAGGTAAGGAGTGATAATTTATCCAGGTATGTATTTATACAGGAATCACATGTATAAGCACATGCTTCAGACCTCACGGATAAAGGGAAGTTGAACAAAATAGATTTGGTATAATGAAAAACGAGTTCAGTAAATATGCTAGAGAGTACTCCTGCGTCATGCTCCAGTTCAGTAGCCCTCAACAGGAATCTTGTCAGTGCACAGAAATGGGCCAGTAAAAACCTGGACTAAACACAAAACATGGCATATAGGAAAAATTTACAACATCCTTTACAAGGTAATGGCCATTTTTTCTGTTTTCCCAGGCTACAGTAACTAAATATTCTAACATGTCACTGTTACCCTTGTACTGAATAACCTACCTCATCCTTGTTCATAGCACATTCCTTTATACGTTGCTGCTCTGTTAAACACATGCACACACATCTACTACAAAATACTCCACTGAGAACCCCATCAGTCCAAAAGCACTCAAGCTACAATTGCCTTTGAAGGAAGCAAAGGTTACCCAGGCTAAGCAGCAGCTGGTCTTATTGCACACAAGCAGCAGGGGCTGTCACTGGAACAGAAAGACAGCGAACAATTGGGTCAGCACATGAAAGTGGACTGTCTGCTGTATGCGACCACAACACAGTTCCAAATAGCTCTGAGAAACACTTCAGTGGCAACGTAGTATAGCTTTCCATCCATAGCTTTCTATCCTGCTAACAGCTGAACTTGGCTTAAGGTTGGGAAGGCCTGTTAAGACTTTTCACTGCAGTCCCACTTGTAGATTATGGCCAAGAAAAAAACTCATTGTACCAAAGTCTAACAGCCTAAAACATCAGATATTTGTACAGCACCTTATTTATTCTCTGTAACAGACCCAAGGTGCAAGCAAAAGCCAAAGTATGAGAAATATGCAATAATTCAAAGACTAAAAGAGTCACCAGTTAAAACAATTAGCCATTCAATTGAAAGACTTCTTCAGTTATACTCTGCTTTGAATGTGGATCACAGGCCTCTTAAAATTAAGAGGAAATTTTTGTAACTTTGTAATTCTTGACCACTGCTAAAAGAAAAACAAAAAAATGCTGCAGCAGAATTTTTTTAAAATTCAACCATTTTCAAATGTTAAACCTGTATATGCAGCCAGAACAGCAAATGCAACATTATCTCCTGTCTTTGGTCAATGCTGTAACTTTAGGTTCCACCAATTACTTTTCTATTTATTTTTCCAGTGAGTCTGAGAACATGGACCCAGTTAATAGAAGCAACTCAGAGAGACATGCTCCTGCCAAATGTGACCTAATCCATATTAGCCTTAGGTACACGGTTTGAGTTAAAGCAAGTTTGTGCTTTCCATCTTCTTTTATTTGAGTTGATCAGTTCAATTTGATCTTTGTCTGTTTTTAAAAAGACAGGTTTCACTTAGATTAGAAAACTAACCTTTCACTGAGAGGCAAAACCATCTGAATTGAGAGTATGCAAGGAAATATTGATGGGCAAAAGGCAGCACTGTGACAACGTACTCCATTGTATCTCAGGAAAATATAAAAGGAGAGGCTGAAGAAAAGCAGAGTCTCAAAAATGTTTCATAACAGAGGGAAGTGAAAGAGAGGAGCTGGAGAATAAGGCATAAACTATTTTCTTTCCTGCCATTATGTTATTAGCTGACAGTGACAGAAAGAGAGGGAAAATGGGTCAACCATGCTAGACAAACAGAAACTCCACATTGTTATCTCTGTCCCAAAGAAAAGAGGACAGGATGATTTTTTAGAAACATAGCATGAAATGCACTCGAAGTACAAGCAGGTCTCTTATGCTTTCTATCATACAGTCTGCCCTGAAATGTCAAGAGATCTGAACATGACTATCTATCTCTGTCATTAGGAAACAGAATACACTTACAGATCAATGGGAGCCACTCCCTGATTTATGAATCTCATATCCCTCCTAATTCTTCTCATAAACATCACGAATCCATATGGTGTCCAAGTGTTACATTTTGTATTTGATTTAGCTTAAAGATATTTAAAACAAACAAAACCAGACCCAACATCTTTCTATGCAATTCAAGAGTTACCCACTGACTCCTTCTTAGCAGAGCCTCAGGAATGTAGAGTGTCCTTTATAATTCAAGTGCATTAAATCAGATATAAAGAACTTACCATTTAGAAGATAACATAGAAACAAGAGGCTTTTTATTAAAATATTCTCAAAAAAAAATCATGTGTGGAATTGCAAACCTATCTGCATTTTTTTAGCAATGTATTTTTTAGCAAGATCACTGTTCCCTGCTCTGTAAAGGCTTCACAACCATTTTTAATTGTCTTTTTTTTTTAACAACAGGTCGGAGTTCTGGGTAAAGAGCCTGATGTCTGCAGGTAGACAACAGTAAACACGCAAAAACCAGCAGCAGAGAAGGGCAACTTTACCAGCAGCACACAGTGTCACCATAGAAATCTGTTACAAAAAAGTGGGGAGCAAAATAAAGCCAGCAAGGGCAGCCAGGCCAAGAAATTAAAATACAGACACAGACAGTTTCATAAATATGAAGTGACAGAGGCAAAAAGATAGTAAAGAGAAAATCAGTGAGGGGAAAAAGACAGATGTAATTAAAAAGTGATGTTTTATTGTGGTTTGGGAAAATGACTCAGCATTGTGTGGGCCTACCATCCAGAGCCTGCAAAATTTTTAAATCTCTCAAGATATTGATTAGGTTAGAAATCACAAATACAGAAACTGCATAGCAGGGTAAATTACTCCCTCAAAACTGCATCAGAAAGATTTGCAGGGAAGGAAACATGGAGGAGGGCACAATCATCTTTAACAAACAGCAGTGCTGAAGCAGTAGCTAGAAGAAAGCATGTCATTGTCAGCACGACTGTTGGCTGAGCACAAAAAGAGAAAATTGTAATAAGAAAAATTGTCACAAGCTGATCTTCAGACAATAACACAATGGGAGTCAGAATATGGACTATGGCTATTGACTAGTAATTCACTGGACAGCAGCTACACAGAAAGACAAGAAATTAATATGCAGTGGGGGTTTTGTTTGGTTGGAGGGGCAGAGTGGGTTGTTTTTTTACTTTTAGACTGTTACTTTGATGATAAATGATTATCCTCACTAAGAGGTGTGAAGCAAATTGCAAATACAGCGATGTTCTGCCCCCACAGTAAACTGTAGCTGTCAGTTTGTCACTGAGCTGAAGCTTGGGCTCTCTGCTCTCCAGAGAACGCATCACATGATGGGTTTGCTGCCCATAATTGGTACAGTCTACTGCCCAGACATCACTATATGGAAAAAATCACTAACACTTTCTAAGGTCAATGAAAAGAAACAACTCACATTGTTATAGCCAACAGCCAACAACTATGCAAAATTTTGCTGACAGATCCCCAATGCTGATACCTAAACCGATCACCAATAGCTGTGTTTGAATAAGGTTCACCTTAAAGCATATGCACTCCTTATGCTTTCTCCAGTGAAAGCTTAATGGGCTTTGCTGATGGGATCTGTGATAAATCGATCCACTCAAGGGACTATCTGCAGCCTCCAGTCAAAAAGACAGTGTCCTGGCCAGCCTGGAAGTTGGCCTGCTGCCTACTGCCATGTGAACCATGGCAAAATTACAGATGGGGCATAAACTAAAATGAACAAACCTGAACACATTACACAAACACCTCAGTAAAAACGTGCAGCTCTGTGTTAGTAAAATGCTGCCAGTGCATATTTTGGTTTTGGAGAGAGTCTCCATCTGTAATACAGCCTCAAGAATGTATGCTCCACCCAAACACATTGCATGGATTTCACATAAGGCATAACAACATACAAGTGTTGAGAAAATCAAGGTGAACTCAGAATTCATTTCACCCAAACATGTTCCTCATCTTCAAAATACACAAGTATGTGAGAATTCTTTAGGGTTTTTTATGTTTTGTTTCTTTCTTTGTGATCTCTAACCAAAAATCTGACAGTGGGTCAAGTTTCAGCTGAACAATTTTCTGGCAACAGTTTTACTTGGGCTATATAACCCTTCTTTCAAGAGTTTTCAAGGCCCAAGTACATCTCCTGACCAGTACATCACTAATGGTACAGTAAGTTGTGTCAGTGTACTAGAACAGCAGTGGACAGGTGAGTCGTGAAGTTACAAAAATCAGGCTTTCCTCCAAAAAAGGAAAGACAAGACCGCAATCAGTTTGTCACAATCAACATAGAATTTAAATTAGCAGTCTCATTTCAGTAATCAACAAGGCTACCTCTACACATCAATGGAGAAAGTCAGGCACCTCTAAATGGTGACCTATAGCATTCTGTAAGAGCTAAGATACTACTCTGTATAAAAGGTAGATTCAACAGAAAAAAACCCCAGAACCCGTCACTGCTCCCTCCCTGGAACCTTTTGGAAGGCAGCGGCTCACAGTAGTCAATGGATACCACTCAGCTTTTTGAGAACTTCTCAGCAGATAGTACTATTTACTGAGAATCCTATTTAATGCCAAAACACTGCAAAGTACTATTCAGTTTCCTCTTCCACTGTCATCAGGCCATCATTTATCCTATCCAGTTTCTCTGCACATATCTTTCCCCTCTTTGAAGCCTTGAACTGAGAGCACTGACATTTAGTCAATGAGATAATCTTCATAACCATTGAGAGCAGAGTAAGTAACTTTACTGTGGAAAGAAATCTGAAACTATTCTCACCCTGCATTTCACTAAATGGCTGGAGACAATTAAAAGTATAGTTGGAAAGAAGAGACCAAATATCATTTATTCATTTCCACATGCATATAGATTATTGAAGTACAGCAGATAGAGGAGTTTCCCCCAGCCTCAGCCTACTCAAGAGTCCTCTATTGCTAGGCATTAATGATATTTATATTTCACTTGTGAAAAATACACTAAATATTAAAAAATATTTATGTCTCCAGTTCACTCAGTAATTTTTGTTCAAGTGTTATAGTGAACTTTGGAGCATTGCTGTTAAATGGAAATAGAAAAAAATACACTAAGAAGTGAGAATTTTCTTTTTATAGCTGTTGACAGTCTAGCTGCAGAGTTATAACACACCGAGTAAGTGGAAATATTACTGTTATTAGGAGCCGTGGTATTTTAAAATTGACTAATCTTGATTATGTAAAATGCTAATGTGTTCTATAAACTTTTCACAATAAAGATGCCAAATCAAGAAGGCCCAAAAAGGCACTAAATGGAGCACACCTTCCTAGAAACGACTATTAGGCAACTACAGAAAGGCACTGGATTTCGATTCATGGGGTTTAGTGCAACAAATACCTCAGAGTTCATGTATTATTAATACAAATACTTGCAAGGTGGTATAAAACTGAGTTTGCCAGCTCAGATTTCTACATCAGGGAGAAAAAACAAACAAGGTTCTTGCTGCAACAAACTATTCCTGACCTTCAGCAAAAACAGGGGAAGGAGTTCAGGTCGATAGCAATCGGTAGGAGCAGGCCTGGGAAGCCCAACAGTTAACCGAACCTGAATGAGACACTAATGAGTCCTGACACTCCTTCCTGAGCAATAATCACTGGATCTTATCACCTATACTTGCTTTTTAGCAAAGAATGCTGCTGCACAATATTATTTTGGCTTCAAATTGAACCTGAAGAACGCAATATAGCATATGTTGCCTGATGTGGAAAAATCTGTACCACTTTTCTGTACTTGGGAAAATGACCGTCTTCATCACAGGAAAGCAAAAGCCTACTGTACATGTTACATATTTGTTTCCTCTCTAGTATGAAAGAACTCTGGTTTAAGAAAATTAAAATTTTAGAAGTCTCTATTTATCCAGATGGTTTTTTATAAATCAAAATACTAATCAATGTTTTATCTTTTGTCACATTTCCAGCAAAAGTTTTCCAAATATTTATTCTTTATACCAAATGTAAGTGACTATAAAGCTATTCTTAAAAAAATAAGAAGTGAAAAGAAACTTTTCAGGATAATGATTACTTCCTATACAGAAAAGTAGGAAGGCCTTATCATGCATTTCATGCAATATCTTACAGTTTTTTGAATCACTTCAATTAATTTCCACATCAATGTACTTTTCTCCGATAAACCCTTTTTCTGTTGACTGCAAGTCTGATAAAATGAGAAACAGGGACAGAACAATTTCTCTTACATCTCTGGAGTCAGATCACAGAGAAGTGAACCAAATTGTCTTAATAATATTTTACTCTTATTTCAATATGCAGAATAGTCATGAAGTCTCAGCTCCTGAGGTAGTGAAAAGTCCTACTGTAACATGCCTGAAAGTTAAAACCAACTGAAATTCATCTATTTGTAGGTTCATAGTACCTGCACAAACACCACACATTTTATTACAAAGCTTTCACACTCGCAAAATTTCTGCTTTAGCATCAGATTGTTTGATGGTCGCTACAGTTTCAATTTCATTTTATAGCTGAATTGGTTTCTCCAGTTGAAAATGCATTACTATATCCACAGAATTTCTCTAGTTCTATTTTTCACAACCTCTGTGAAGTTGTCAATCATGTTCTAGCTGTGGAAGAGCTATTGGGAGTATTTTTCTAATCTGTTTATGAGAAGATCTTATGAGAGTGCCATCTAGAATAGCAAGACATTTTCCCAAAGATTTTGAATCACAATCAGTGACAAGCAATCAAATCATCCATGATGCTGCCAACTTCTGGTCACCTAGAGCTTGTGACATCTCATTTTGCTTTTGGAACCATCACCTAAGCTGTTGGGTTTTTTTCCTTACCCTCGAAACACACTACTGAAGTTGCATCCAGGATTTTATCCCCAGGCAGTGACCACTTCCTTGTGGCAAATTCAACATCTCCATCTTTGGCCCTTTTTCCTCCCTCTCTCTACGCAATTTACACAAGCAAATTTCCATTCTGCCCCAAACTTCCAGTTGTGACTTTGATGGCATGATCTAATCTGTCAGGGAGTGGTCAGAGGTCCCTAGACTGAGGGGGAAAAAAATACTGTTCTTCTTCTAACAGCACAGAAAGAAGACAAATTTTAAAAAGAAGAAAATATAAGATCTTCTGCTTAATAAATAACAGCATATCACCTATTTTTCATGCTGTTAATATCAGGCTAGCTCACTGCTTTGGAAGGGGAAGAAGCTGACAGAAGAAAAAGATGAGCTGGCATAAAATCTGTACCTGCAAGTCATTATTTGGACCCACACTAAGAAAAAGCCCATTTTAAGTGAGTGAGTGAGAAGCCAGTCAGGGTGTTTGCTGCTGTGTGCACATGTGGTCTTCCAGGGAGTTAGCAAAAGTATACTTTTGAAAGGAGCATGGAGCAGGATGCTCTGTTAGCGTAATTCCTCCTGGAAACAGGCTCAGTTTCTCAACCACAAATGTCTTTATGTTTTTCCAACATCCCTTGAAGTCAGAGTCTTCCTCCACACCAACCACTGTCTTAATTCTCTTACTTCCCTTTACCATATATTAAGGAAGGAAAAGGAAGG